>OX453291.1:11690198-12290198 GCA_949710015.1 Crataerina pallida
TATCCCAAATTTATTTAGAGTAGTGTTTTTAGTACTTGTCTATGACAACATATGTGAAAATTGCATTTTTATAAGGTAAATCAAAATTTTTTTTTAACGACCAAAATTTTTTTTTAACGACCAGATTGTCGGGCATCTAGACTAATTATTATAGGACTAGGTGCAATGCTTAAAGATTCATAAATTATGATATATCCCAAATTTATTAAGAGTAGCGTTTTTAGCACTTGCCTATGACAACATATGTGAAAATTGCATTTTTATAAGGTAAATCAACAATTTTTTTTTAACGACCAGATTGTCGGGCATCTAGACTAATTATTATAGGACTAGGTGCAATGCTTAAAGTTTCATAAATTATGATTTATCCCAAATTTATTTAGAGTAGCGTTTTTAGCACTTGTCTATGACAACATATGTGAAAATTGCATTTTTATAAGGTAAATCAAAATTTTTTTTTAACGACCAGATTGTCGGGCATCTAGACTAATTATTATAGGACTAGGTGCAATGCTTAAAGTTTCATAAATTACGATATATCCCAAATTTATTTAGAGTAGCGTTTTTAGTACTTGTCTATGAAAACATATGTGAAAATTGCATTTTTATAAGGTAAATCAACAATTTTTTTTTAACGACCAGATTGTCGGGCATCTAGACTAATTATTATAGGACTAGGTGCAATGCTTAAAGTTTCATAAATTATGATATATCCCAAATTTATTTAGAGTAGCGTTTTTAGTACTTGTCTATGACAACATATGTGAAAATTGCATTTTCATAAGGTAAATCAACAATTTTTTTTTAACGACCAGATTGTCGGGCATCTAGACTAATTATTATAGGACTAGGTGCAATGCTTAAAGTTTCATAAATTACGATATATCCCAAATTTATTTAGAGTAGCGTTTTTAGTACTTGTCTATGACAACATATGTGAAAATTGCATTTTTATAAGGTAAATCAAAAATTTTTTTTTAACGACCAGATTGTCGGGCATCTAGATTAATTATTATAGGACTAGGTGCAATGCTTAAAGTTTCATAAATTATGATATATCCCAAATTTATTTAGAGTAGCGTTTTTAGTACTTGTCTATGACAACATATGTGAAAATTGCATTTTTATAAGGTAAATCAAAAATTTTTTTTTAACGACCAGATTGTCGGGCATCTAGACTAATTATTATAGGACTAGGTGCAATGCTTAAAGTTTCATAAATTATGATATATCCCAAATTTATTTAGAGTAGCGTTTTTAGTACTTGTCTATGACAACATATGTGAAAATTGCATTTTTATAAGGTAAATCAAAACTTTTTTTTTAACGACCAGATTGTCGGGCATCTAGACTAATTATTATAGGACTAGGTGCAATGCTTAAAGTTTCATAAATTACGATATATCCCAAATTTATTTAGAGTAGCGTTTTTAGTACTTGTCTATGACAACATATGTGAAAATTGCATTTTTATAAGGTAAATCAAAAATTTTTTTTTAACGACCAGATTGTCGGGCATCTAGACTAATTATTATAGGACTAGGTGCAATGCTTATAGTTTCATAAATTATGATATATCCCAAATTTATTTAGAGTAGCGTTTTTAGCACTTGTCTATGACAACATATGTGAAAATTGCATTTTTATAAGGTAAATCAAAAATTTTTTTTTAACGACCAGATTGTCGGGCATTTAGACTAATTATTATAGGACTAGGTGCAATGCTTAAAGTTTCATAAATTATGATATATCCCAAATTTATTTAGAGTAGCGTTTTTAGCACTTGTCTATGACAACATATGTGAAAATTGTATTTTTATAAGGTAAATCAAAAATTTTTTTTTAACGACCAGATTGTCGGGCATCTAGACTAATTATTATAGGACTAGGTGCAATGCTTAAAGTTTCATAAATTATGATATATCCCAAATTTATTTAGAGTAACGTTTTTAGTACTTGTCTATGACAACATATGTGAAAATTGCATTTTTATAAGGTAAATCAAAACTTTTTTTTTAACGACCAGATTGTCGGGCATCTAGACTAATTATTATAGGACTAGGTGCAATGCTTAAAGTTTCATAAATTATGATATATCCCAAATTTATTTAGAGTAGCGTTTTTAGCACTTGTCTATGACAACATAAGTGAAAATTGCATTTTTATAAGGTAAATCAAAAATTTTTTTTTAACGACCAGATTGTCGGGCATCTAGACTAATTATTATAGGACTAGGTGCAATGCTTAAAGTTTCATAAATTATGATATATCCCAAATTTATTTAGAGTAGCGTTTTTAGCACTTGTCTATGACAACATATGTGAAAATTGCATTTTTATAAGGTAAATCAAAAATTTTTTTTACCGACCAGATTGTCGGGCATCTAGACTAATTATTATTTGACTAGGTGCAATGCTTAAAGTTTCATAAATTATGATATATCCCAAATTTATTTAGAGTAACGTTTTTAGTACTTGTCTATGACAACATATGTGAAAATTGCATTTTTATAAGGTAAATCAAAAATTTTTTTTTAACGACCACATTGTCGGGCATCTAGACTAATTATTATAGGACTAGGTGCAATGCTTAAAGTTTCATAAATTATGATATATCCCAAATTTATTTAGAGTAACGTTTTTAGTACTTGTCTATAACAACATATGTGAAAATTGCATTTTTATAAGGTAAATCAAAACTTTTTTTTTAACGACCAGATTGTCGGGCATCTAGACTAATTATTATAGGACTAGGTGCAATGCTTAAAGTTTCATAAATTATGATATATCCCAAATTTATTTAGAGTAGCGTTTTTAGTACTTGTCTATGACAACATATGTGAAAATTGCATTTTTATAAGGTAAATCAACAATTTTTTTTTAACGACCAGATTGTCGAGCATCTAGACTAATTATTATAGGACTAGGTGCAATGCTTAAAGTTTCATAAATTATGATATATCCCAAATTTATTTAGAGTAGCGTTTTTAGCACTTGTCTATGACAACATATGTGAAAATTGCATTTTTATAAGGTAAATCAAAAATTTTTTTTAACGACCAGATTGTCGGGCATCTAGACTAATTATTATAGGACTAGGTGCAATGCTTAAAGTTTCATAAATTACGATATATCCCAAATTTATTTAGAGTAGCGTTTTTAGTACTTGTCTATGACAACATATGTGAAAATTGCATTTTTATAAGGTAAATCAACAATTTTTTTTTAACGACCAGATTGTCGGGCATCTAGACTAATTATTATAGGACTAGGTGCAATGCTTACAGTTTCATAAATTATGATATATCCCAAATTTATTTAGAGTAGCGTTTTTAGTACTTGTCTATGACAACATATGTGAAAATTGCATTTTTATAAGGTAAATCAACAATTTTTTTTTAACGACCAGATTGTCGGGCATCTAGACTAATTATTATAGGACTAGGTGCAATGCTTAAAGTTTCATAAATTATGATATATCCCAAATTTATTTAGAGTAGCGTTTTTAGTACTTGTCTATGACAACATATGTGAAAATTGCATTTTTATAAGGTAAATCAAAACTTTTTTTTTAACGACCAGATTGTCGGGCATCTAGACTAATTATTATAGGACTAGGTGCAAATGCTTAAAGTTTCATAAATTATGATATATCCCAAATTTATTAAGAATAGCGTTTTTAGCACTTGTCTATGACAACATATGTGAAAATTGCATTTTTATAAGGTAAATCAACAATTTTTTTTTAACGACCAGATTGTCGGGCATCTAGACTAATTATTATAGGACTAGGTGCAATGCTTAAAGTTTCATAAATTACGATATATCCCAAATTTATTTAGAGTAGCGTTTTTAGTACTTGTCTATGACAACATATGTGAAAATTGCATTTTTATAAGGTAAATCAACAATTTTTTTTAACGACCAGATTGTCGGGCATCTAGACTAATTATTATAGGACTAGGTGCAAATGCTTAAAGTTTCATAAATTATGATATATCCCAAATTTATTAAGAATAGCGTTTTTAGCACTTGTCTATGACAACATATGTGAAAATTGCATTTTTATAAGGTAAATCAACAATTTTTTTTTAACGACCAGATTGTCGGGCATCTAGACTAATTATTATAGGACTAGGTGCAATGCTTAAAGTTTCATAAATTACGATATATCCCAAATTTATTTAGAGTAGCGTTTTTAGTACTTGTCTATGACAACATATGTGAAAATTGCATTTTTATAAGGTAAATCAACAATTTTTTTTTAACGACCAGATTGTCGGGCATCTAGACTAATTATTATAGGACTAGGTGCAATGCTTAAAGTTTCATAAATTACGATATATCCCAAATTTATTTAGAGTAGCGTTTTTAGTACTTGTCTATGACAACATATGTGAAAATTGCATTTTTATAAGGTAAATCAACAATTTTTTTTAACGACCAGATTGTCGGGCATCTAGACTAATTATTATAGGACTAGGTGCAAATGCTTAAAGTTTCATAAATTATGATATATCCCAAATTTATTAAGAATAGCGTTTTTAGCACTTGTCTATGACAACATATGTGAAAATTGCATTTTTATAAGGTAAATCAACAATTTTTTTTTAACGACCAGATTGTCGGGCATCTAGACTAATTATTATAGGACTAGGTGCAATGCTTAAAGTTTCATAAATTACGATATATCCCAAATTTATTTAGAGTAGCGTTTTTAGTACTTGTCTATGACAACATATGTGAAAATTGCATTTTTATAAGGTAAATCAACAATTTTTTTTTAACGACCAGATTGTCGGGCATCTAGACTAATTATTATAGGACTAGGTGCAATGCTTAAAGTTTCATAAATTACGATATATCCCAAATTTATTTAGAGTAGCGTTTTTAGTACTTGTCTATGACAACATATGTGAAAATTGCATTTTTATAAGGTAAATCAACAATTTTTTTTTAACGACCAGATTGTCGGGCATCTAGACTAATTATTATAGGACTAGGTGCAATGCTTAAAGTTTCATAAATTACGATATATCCCAAATTTATTTAGAGTAGCGTTTTTAGTACTTGTCTATGACAACATATGTGAAAATTGCATTTTTATAAGGTAAATCAACAATTTTTTTTAACGACCAGATTGTCGGGCATCTAGACTAATTATTATAGGACTAGGTGCAAATGCTTAAAGTTTCATAAATTATGATATATCCCAAATTTATTAAGAATAGCGTTTTTAGCACTTGTCTATGACAACATATGTGAAAATTGCATTTTTATAAGGTAAATCAACAATTTTTTTTTAACGACCAGATTGTCGGGCATCTAGACTAATTATTATAGGACTAGGTGCAATGCTTAAAGTTTCATAAATTACGATATATCCCAAATTTATTTAGAGTAGCGTTTTTAGTACTTGTCTATGACAACATATGTGAAAATTGCATTTTTATAAGGTAAATCAACAATTTTTTTTTAACGACCAGATTGTCGGGCATCTAGACTAATTATTATAGGACTAGGTGCAATGCTTAAAGTTTCATAAATTACGATATATCCCAAATTTATTTAGAGTAGCGTTTTTAGTACTTGTCTATGACAACATATGTGAAAATTGCATTTTTATAAGGTAAATCAACAATTTTTTTTTAACGACCAGATTGTCGGGCATCTAGACTAATTATTATAGGACTAGGTGCAATGCTTAAAGTTTCATAAATTATGATATATCCCAAATTTATTTAGAGTAGCGTTTTTAGTACTTGTCTATGACAACATATGTGAAAATTGCATTTTTATAAGGTAAATCAACAATTTTTTTTAACGACCAGATTGTCGGGCATCTAGACTAATTATTATAGGACTAGGTGCAATGCTTAAAGTTTCATAAATTATGATATATCCCAAATTTATTTAGAGTAGCGTTTTTAGTACTTGTCTATGACAACATATGTGAAAATTGCATTTTTATAAGGTAAATCAAAACTTTTTTTTTAACGACCAGATTGTCGGGCATCTAGACTAATTATTATAGGACTAGGTGCAAATGCTTAAAGTTTCATAAATTATGATATATCCCAAATTTATTAAGAGTAGCGTTTTTAGCACTTGTCTATGACAACATATGTGAAAATTGCATTTTTATAAGGTAAATCAAAAATTTTTTTTAACGACCAGATTGTCGGGCATCTAGACTAATTATTATAGGACTAGGTGCAATGCTTAAAGTTTCATAAATTATGATATATCCCAAATTTATTTAGAGTAGCGTTTTTAGCACTTGTCTATGACAACATATGTGAAAATTGCATTTTTATAAGGTAAATCAAAATTTTTTTTTAACGACCAGATTGTCGGGCATCTAGACTAATTATTATAGGACTAGGTGCAATGCTTAAAGTTTCATAAATTACGATATATCCCAAATTTATTTAGAGTAGCGTTTTTAGTACTTGTCTATGACAACATATGTGAAAATTGCATTTTTATAAGGTAAATCAACAATTTTTTTTTAACGACCAGATTGTCGGGCATCTAGACTAATTATTATAGGACTAGGTGCAATGCTTAAAGTTTCATAAATTATGATATATCCCAAAATTATTTAGAGTAGCGTTTTTAGTACTTGTCTATGACAACATATGTGAAAATTGCATTTTTATAAGGTAAATCAACAATTTTTTTTTAACGACCAGATTGTTGGGCATCTAGACTAATTATTATAGGACTAGGTGCAATGCTTAAAGTTTCATAAATTATGATATATCCCAAATTTATTTAGAGTAGCGTTTTTAGTACTTGTCTATGACAACATATGTGAAAATTGCATTTTTATAAGGTAAATCAAAAAAAAATTTTTTAACGACCAGATTGTCGAACATGTAGACTAATTATTATAGGACTAGGTGCAACGCTTAAAGTTTCATAAATTATGATATATCCCAAATTTATTTAGAGTAGCGTTTTTAGTACTTGTCTATGACAACATATGTGAAAATCGCATTTTTATAAGTTAAATCAAAACTTTTTTTTTAACGACCAGATTGTCGGGCATCTAGACTAATTATTATAGGACTAGGTGCAATGCTTAAAGTTTCATAAATTATGATATATCCCAAATTTATTTAGAGTAACGTTTTTAGTACTTGTCTATGACAACATATGTGAAAATTGCATTTTTATAAGGTAAATCAAAAATTTTTTTTTAACGACCAGATTGTCGGGCATCTAGACTAATTATTATAGGACTAGGTGCAATGCTTAAAGTTTCATAAATTATGATATATCCCAAATTTATTTAGAGTAACGTTTTTAGTACTTGTCTATGACAACATATGTGAAAATTGCATTTTTATAAGGTAAATCAAAAATTTTTTTTTAACGACCAGATTTTCGGGCATTTAGACTAATTATTATAGGACTAGGTGCAATGCTTAAAGTTTCATAAATTATGATATATCCCAAATTTATTTAGAGTGACGTTTTTAGTACTTGTCTATAACAACATATGTGAAAATTGCATTTTTATAAGGTAAATCAAAACTTTTTTTTTAACGACCAGATTGTCGGGCATCTAGACTAATTATTATAGGACTAGGTGCAATGCTTAAAGTTTCATAAATTATGATATATCCCAAATTTATTTAGAGTAGCGTTTTTAGTACTTGTCTATGACAACATATGTGAAAATTGCATTTTTATAAGGTAAATCAACAATTTTTTTTTAACGACCAGATTGTCGGGCATCTAGACTAATTATTATAGGACTAGGTGCAATGCTTAAAGTTTCATAAATTATGATATATCCCAAATTTATTTAGAGTAGCGTTTTTAGCACTTGTCTATGACAACATATGTGAAAATTGCATTTTTATAAGGTAAATCAAAAATTTTTTTTAACGACCAGATTGTCGGGCATCTAGACTAATTATTATAGGACTAGGTGCAATGCTTAAAGTTTCATAAATTACGATATATCCCAAATTTATTTAGAGTAGCGTTTTCAGTACTTGTCTATGACAACATATGTGAAAATTGCATTTTTATAAGGTAAATCAATAATTTTTTTTTAACGACCAGATTGTCGGGCATCTAGACTAATTATTATAGGACTAGGTGCAATGCTTAAAGTTTCATAAATTATGATATATCCCAAATTTATTTAGAGTAGCGTTTTTAGTACTTGTCTATGACAACATATGTGAAAATTGCATTTTTATAAGGTAAATCAAAAATTTTTTTTTAACGACCAGATTGTCGGGCATCTAGACTAATTATTATAGGACTAGGTGCAATGCTTAAAGTTTCATAAATTATGATATATCCCAAATTTATTTAGAGTAACGTTTTTAGTACTTGTCTATGACAACATATGTGAAAATTGCATTTTTATAAGGTAAATCAAAACTTTTTTTTTAACGACCACATTGTCGGGCATCTAGACTAATTATTATAGGACCAGGTGCAATGCTTAAAGTTTCATAAATTATGATATATCCCAAATTTATTTAGAGTGACGTTTTTAGTACTTGTCTATAACAACATATGTGAAAATTGCATTTTTATAAGGTAAATCAAAACTTTTTTTTTAACGACCAGATTGTCGGGCATCTAGACTAATTATTATAGGACTAGGTGCAATGCTTAAAGTTTCATAAATTATGATATATCCCAAATTTATTTAGAGTAGCGTTTTTAGTACTTGTCTATGACAACATATGTGAAAATTGCATTTTTATAAGGTAAATCAACAATTTTTTTTTAACGACCAGATTGTCGGGCATCTAGACTAATTATTGTAGGACTAGGTGCAATGCTTAAAGTTTCATAAATTATGATATATCCCAAATTTATTTAGAGTATCGTTTTTAGCACTTGTCTATGACAACATATGTGAAAATTGCATTTTTATAAGGTAAATCAAAACTTTTTTTTTAACGACCACATTGTCGGGCATCTAGACTAATTATTATAGGACCAGGTGCAATGCTTAAAGTTTCATAAATTATAATATATCCCAAATTTATTTAGAGTGACGTTTTTAGTACTTGTCTATAACAACATATGTGAAAATTGCATTTTTATAAGGTAAATCAAAACTTTTTTTTTAACGACCAGATTGTCGGGCATCTAGACTAATTATTATAGGACTAGGTGCAATGCTTAAAGTTTCATAAATTATGATATATCCCAAATTTATTTAGAGTAGCGTTTTTAGCACTTGTCTATGACAACATATGTGAAAATTGCATTTTTATAAGGTAAATCAACAATTTTTTTTTAACGACCACATTGTCGGGCATCTAGACTAATTATTATAGGACCAGGTGCAATGCTTAAAGTTTCATAAATTATGATATATCCCAAATTTATTTAGAGTGACGTTTTTAGTACTTGTCTATAACAACATATGTGAAAATTGCATTTTTATAAGGTAAATCAAAACTTTTTTTTAACGACCAGATTGTCGGGCATCTAGACTAATTATTATAGGACTAGGTGCAATGCTTAAAGTTTCATAAATTATGATATATCCCAAATTTATTTAGAGTAGCGTTTTTAGTACTTGTCTATGACAACATATGTGAAAATTGCATTTTTATAAGGTAAATCAACAATTTTTTTTTAACGACCAGATTGTCGGGCATCTAGACTAATTATTATAGGACTAGGTGCAATGCTTAAAGTTTCATAAATTATGATATATCCCAAATTTATTTAGAGTAGCGTTTTTAGCACTTGTCTATGACAACATATGTGAAAATTGCATTTTTATAAGGTAAATCAACAATTTTTTTTTAACGACCAGATTGTCGGGCATCTAGACTAATTATTATAGGACTAGGTGCAATGCTTAAAGTTTCATAAATTATGATATATCCCAAATTTATTTAGAGTATCGTTTTTAGCACTTGTCTATGACAACATATGTGAAAATTGCATTTTTATAAGGTAAATCAAAACTTTTTTTTTAACGACCACATTGTCGGGCATCTAGACTAATTATTATAGGACCAGGTGCAATGCTTAAAGTTTCATAAATTATGATATATCCCAAATTTATTTAGAGTGACGTTTTTAGTACTTGTCTATAACAACATATGTGAAAATTGCATTTTTATAAGGTAAATCAAAACTTTTTTTTTAACGACCAGATTGTCGGGCATCTAGACTAATTATTATAGGACTAGGTGCAATGCTTAAAGTTTCATAAATTATGATATATCCCAAATTTATTTAGAGTAGCGTTTTTAGTACTTGTCTATGACAACATATGTGAAAATTGCATTTTTATAAGGTAAATCAACAATTTTTTTTTAACGACCAGATTGTCGGGCATCTAGACTAATTATTATAGGACTAGGTGCAATGCTTAAAGTTTCATAAATTATGATATATCCCAAATTTATTTAGAGTAGCGTTTTTAGCACTTGTCTATGACAACATATGTGAAAATTGCATTTTTATAAGGTAAATCAACAATTTTTTTTTAACGACCAGATTGTCGGGCATCTAGACTAATTATTATAGGACTAGGTGCAATGCTTAAAGTTTCATAAATTATGATATATCCCAAATTTATTTAGAGTATCGTTTTTAGCACTTGTCTATGACAACATATGTGAAAATTGCATTTTTATAAGGTAAATCAAAACTTTTTTTTTAACGACCACATTGTCGGGCATCTAGACTAATTATTATAGGACCAGGTGCAATGCTTAAAGTTTCATAAATTATGATATATCCCAAATTTATTTAGAGTGACGTTTTTAGTACTTGTCTATAACAACATATGTGAAAATTGCATTTTTATAAGGTAAATCAAAACTTTTTTTTTAACGACCAGATTGTCGGGCATCTAGACTAATTATTATAGGACTAGGTGCAATGCTTAAAGTTTCATAAATTATGATATATCCCAAATTTATTTAGAGTAGCGTTTTTAGCACTTGTCTATGACAACATATGTGAAAATTGCATTTTTATAAGGTAAATCAACAATTTTTTTTTAACGACCACATTGTCGGGCATCTAGACTAATTATTATAGGACCAGGTGCAATGCTTAAAGTTTCATAAATTATGATATATCCCAAATTTATTTAGAGTGACGTTTTTAGTACTTGTCTATAACAACATATGTGAAAATTGCATTTTTATAAGGTAAATCAAAACTTTTTTTTTAACGACCAGATTGTCGGGCATCTAGACTAATTATTATAGGACTAGGTGCAATGCTTAAAGTTTCATAAATTATGATATATCCCAAATTTATTTAGAGTAGCGTTTTTAGTACTTGTCTATGACAACATATGTGAAAATTGCATTTTTATAAGGTAAATCAACAATTTTTTTTTAACGACCAGATTGTCGGGCATCTAGACTAATTATTATAGGACTAGGTGCAATGCTTAAAGTTTCATAAATTATGATATATCCCAAATTTATTTAGAGTAGCGTTTTTAGCACTTGTCTATGACAACATATGTGAAAATTGCATTTTTATAAGGTAAATCAACAATTTTTTTTTAACGACCACATTGTCGGGCATCTAGACTAATTATTATAGGACCAGGTGCAATGCTTAAAGTTTCATAAATTATGATATATCCCAAATTTATTTAGAGTGACGTTTTTAGTACTTGTCTATAACAACATATGTGAAAATTGCATTTTTATAAGGTAAATCAAAACTTTTTTTTTAACGACCAGATTGTCGGGCATCTAGACTAATTATTATAGGACTAGGTGCAATGCTTAAAGTTTCATAAATTATGATATATCCCAAATTTATTTAGAGTAGCGTTTTTAGCACTTGTCTATGAAAACATATGTGAAAATTGCATTTTTATAAGGTAAATCAACAATTTTTTTTTAACGACCAGATTGTCGGGCATCTAGACTAATTATTATAGGACAAGGTGCAATGCTTAAAGTTTCATAAATTATGATATATCCCAAATTTATTTAGAGTGACGTTTTTAGTACTTGTCTATAACAACATATGTGAAAATTGCATTTTTATAAGGTAAATCAACAATTTTTTTTTAACGACCAGATTGTCGGGCATCTAGACTAATTATTATAGGACTAGGTGCAATGCTTGAAGTTTCATAAATTATGATATATCCCAAATTTATTTAGAGTGACGTTTTTAGTACTTGTCTATAACAACATATGTGAAAATTGCATTTTTATAAGGTAAATCAACAATTTTTTTTTAACGACCAGATTGTCGGGCATCTAGACTAATTATTATAGGACTAGGTGCAATGCTTAAAGTTTCATAAATTATGATATATCCCAAATTTATTTAGAGTAGCGTTTTTAGTACTTGACTATGACAACATATGTGAAAATTGCATTTTTATAAGGTAAATCAAAAATTTTTTTTTAACGACCAGATTGTCGGGCATCTAGACTAATTATTATAGGACTAGGTGCAATGCTTAAAGTTTCATAAATTATGATATATCGCAAATTTATTTAGAGTAGCGTTTTTAGTACTTGTCTATGACAACATATGTGAAAATTGCATTTTTATAAGGTAAATCAACAATTTTTTTTTAACGACCAGATTGTCGGGCATCTAGACTAATTATTATAGGACTAGGTGCAATGCTTAAAGTTTCATAAATTATGATATATCCCAAATTTATTTAGAGTAACGTTTTTAGTACTTGTCTATGACAACATATGTGAAAATTGCATTTTTATAAGGTAAATCAAAAAAATTTTTTTAACGACCAGATTGTCGGGCATCTAGACTAATTATTATAGGACTAAGTGCAATGCTTAAAGTTTCATAAATTATGATATATCCCAAATTTATTTAGAGTAACGTTTTTAGTACTTGTCTATGACAACATATGTGAAAATTGCATTTTTATAAGGTAAATCAAAATTTTTTTTTTAACGACCACATTGTCGGGCATCTAGACTAATTATTATAGGACTAGGTGCAATGCTTAAAGTTTCATAAATTATGATATATCCCAAATTTATTTAGAGTAACGTTTTTAGTACTTGTCTATGACAACATATGTGAAAATTGCATTTTTATAAGGTAAATCAAAATTTTTTTTTTAACGACCACATTGTCGGGCATCTAGACTAATTATTATAGGACTAGGTGCAATGCTTAAAGTTTCATAAATTATGATATATCCCAAATTTATTTAGAGTAACGTTTTTAGTACTTGTCTATGACAACATATGTGAAAATTGCATTTTTATAAGGTAAATCAAAAATTTTTTTTTAACGACCAGATTGTCGGGCATCTAGACTAATTATTATAGGACTAAGTGCAATGCTTAAAGTTTCATAAATTATGATATATCCCAAATTTATTTAGAGTAACGTTTTTAGTACTTGTCTATGACAACATATGTGAAAATTGCATTTTTATAAGGTAAATCAAAATTTTTTTTTTAACGACCACATTGTCGGGCATCTAGACTAATTATTATAGGACTAGGTGCAATGCTTAAAGTTTCATAAATTATGATATATCCCAAATTTATTTAGAGTAGCGTTTTTAGTACTTGTCTATGACAACATATGTGAAAATTGCATTTTTATAAGGTAAATCAAAAATTTTTTTTTAACGACCAGATTGTCGGGCATCTAGACTAATTATTATAGGACTAGGTGCAATGCTTAAAGTTTCATAAATTATGATATATCCCAAATTTATTTAGAGTAACGTATTTAGTACTTGTCTATGACAACATATGTGAAAATTGCATTTTTATAAGGTAAATCAAAAATTTTTTTTTAACGACCAGATTGTCGGGCATTTAGACTAATTATTATAGGACTAGGTGCAATGCTTAAAGTTTCATAAATTATGATATATCCCAAATTTATTTAGAGTGACGTTTTTAGTACTTGTCTATAACAACATATGTGAAAATTGCATTTTTATAAGGTAAATCAAAACTTTTTTTTTAACGACCAGATTGTCGGGCATCTAGACTAATTATTATAGGACTAGGTGCAATGCTTAAAGTTTCATAAATTATGATATATCCCAAATTTATTTAGAGTAGCGTTTTTAGTACTTGTCTATGACAACATATGTGAAAATTGCATTTTTATAAGGTAAATCAACAATTTTTTTTTAACGACCAGATTGTCGGGCATCTAGACTAATTATTATAGGACTAGGTGCAATGCTTAAAGTTTCATAAATTATGATATATCCCAAATTTATTTAGAGTAGCGTTTTTAGCACTTGTCTATGACAACATATGTGAAAATTGCATTTTTATAAGGTAAATCAAAAATTTTTTTTAACGACCAGATTGTCGGGCATCTAGACTAATTATTATAGGACTAGGTGCAATGCTTAAAGTTTCATAAATTACGATATATCCCAAATTTATTTAGAGTAGCGTTTTTAGTACTTGTCTATGACAACATATGTGAAAATTGCATTTTTATAAGGTAAATCAACAATTTTTTTTTAACGACCAGATTGTCGGGCATCTAGACTAATTATTATAGGACTAGGTGCAATGCTTAAAGTTTCATAAATTACGATATATCCCAAATTTATTTAGAGTAGCGTTTTTAGTACTTGTCTATGACAACATATGTGAAAATTGCATTTTTATAAGGTAAATCAACAATTTTTTTTTAACGACCAGATTGTCGGGCATCTAGACTAATTATTATAGGACTAGGTGCAATGCTTAAAGTTTCATAAATTATGATATATCCCAAATTTATTTAGAGTAGCGTTTTTAGCACTTGTCTATGACAACATATGTGAAAATTGCATTTTTATAAGGTAAATCAAAAATTTTTTTTAACGACCAGATTGTCGGGCATCTAGACTAATTATTATAGGACAAGGTGCAATGCTTAAAGTTTCATAAATTATGATATATCCCAAATTTATTTAGAGTGACGTTTTTAGTACTTGTCTATAACAACATATGTGAAAATTGCATTTTTATAAGGTAAATCAACAATTTTTTTTTAACGACCAGATTGTCGGGCATCTAGACTAATTATTATAGGACTAGGTGCAATGCTTGAAGTTTCATAAATTATGATATATCCCAAATTTATTTAAAGTAACGTTTTTAGTACTTGTCTATGACAACATATGTGAAAATTGCATTTTTATAAGGTAAATCAAAACTTTTTTTTTAACGACCAGATTGTCGGGCATCCAGACTAATTATTATAGGACTAGGTGCAATGCTTAAAGTTTCATAAATTATGATATATCCCAAATTTATTTAGAGTAGCGTTTTTAGTACTTGTCTATGACAACATATGTGAAAATTGCATTTTTATAAGGTAAATCAAAAATTTTTTTTTAACGACCAGATTGTCGGGCATCTAGACTAATTATTATAGGACTAGGTGCAAATGCTTAAAGTTTCATAAATTATGATATATCCCAAATTTATTAAGAGTAGCGTTTTTAGCACTTGTCTATGACAACATATGTGAAAATTGCATTTTTATAAGGTAAATCAAAAATTTTTTTTTAACGACCAGATTGTCGGGCATCTAGACTAATTATTATAGGACTAGGTGCAATGCTTAAAGTTTCATAAATTATGATATATCCCAAATTTATTTAGAGTAGCGTTTTTAGTACTTGTCTATGACAACATATGTGAAAATTGCATTTTTATAAGGTAAATCAAAAATTTTTTTTTAACGACCACATTGTCGGGCATCTAGACTAATTATTATAGGACTAGGTGCAATGCTTAAAGTTTCATAAATTATGATATATCCCAAATTTATTTAGAGTAACGTTTTTAGTACTTGTCTATGACAACATATGTGAAAATTGCATTTTTATAAGGTAAATCAAAAATTTTTTTTTAACGACCACATTGTCGGGCATCTAGACTAATTATTATAGGACTAGGTGCAATGCTTATAGTTTCATAAATTATGATATATCCCAAATTTATTTAGAGTAGCGTTTTTAGCACTTGTTTATGACAACATATGTGAAAATTGCATTTTTATAAGGTAAATCAAAAATTTTTTTTTAACGACCAGATTGTCGGGCATCTAGACTAATTATTATAGGACTAGGTGCAATGCTTAAAGTTTCATAAATTATGATATATCACAAATTTATTT
Organism: Crataerina pallida; assembly: GCA_949710015.1. Classification (NCBI taxonomy): domain Eukaryota; kingdom Metazoa; phylum Arthropoda; class Insecta; order Diptera; family Hippoboscidae; genus Crataerina; species Crataerina pallida. The sequence continues at coordinate 11,706,317 of OX453291.1, forward strand.
AGAGTAGCGTTTTTAGTACTTGTCTATGACAACATATGTGAAAATTGCATTTTTATAAGGTAAATCAAAAATTTTTTTTTAACGACCAGATTGTCGGGCATCCAGACTAATTATTATAGGACTAGGTGCAATGCTTAAAGTTTCATAAATTATGATATATCCCAAATTTATTTAGAGTAGCGTTTTTAGTACTTGTCTATGACAACATATGTGAAAATTGCATTTTTATAAGGTAAATCAAAAATTTTTTTTTAACGACCAGATTGTCGGGCATCTAGACTAATTATTATAGGACTAGGTGCAAATGCTTAAAGTTTCATAAATTATGATATATCCCAAATTTATTAAGAGTAGCGTTTTTAGCACTTGTCTATGACAACATATGTGAAAATTGCATTTTTATAAGGTAAATCAAAAATTTTTTTTTAACGACCAGATTGTCGGGCATCTAGACTAATTATTATAGGACTAGGTGCAATGCTTAAAGTTTCATAAATTATGATATATCCCAAATTTATTTAGAGTAGCGTTTTTAGTACTTGTCTATGACAACATATGTGAAAATTGCATTTTTATAAGGTAAATCAAAAATTTTTTTTTAACGACCAGATTGTCGGGCATCTAGACTAATTATTATAGGACTAGGTGCAATGCTTAAAGTTTCATAAATTATGATATATCCCAAATTTATTTAGAGTAACGTTTTTAGTACTTGTCTATGACAACATATGTGAAAATTGCATTTTTATAAGGTAAATCAAAAATTTTTTTTTAACGACCAGATTGTCGGGCATCTAGACTAATTATTATAGGACTAGGTGCAATGCTTAAAGTTTCATAAATTATGATATATCCCAAATTTATTTAGAGTAACGTTTTTAGTACTTGTCTATGACAACATATGTGAAAATTGCATTTTTATAAGGTAAATCAAAAATTTTTTTTTAACGACCACATTGTCGGGCATCTAGACTAATTATTATAGGACTAGGTGCAATGCTTAAAGTTTCATAAATTATGATATATCCCAAATTTATTTAGAGTAACGTTTTTAGTACTTGTCTATGACAAAATATGTGAAAATTGCATTTTTATAAGGTAAATCAAAAATTTTTTTTTAACGACCACATTGTCGGGCATCTAGACTAATTATTATAGGACTAGGTGCAATGCTTAAAGTTTCATAAATTATAATATATCCCAAATTTATTTAGAGTAACGTTTTTAGTACTTGTCTATGACAACATATGTGAAAATTGCATTTTTATAAGGTAAATCAAAAATTTTTTTTAACGACCAGATTGTCGGGCATCTAGACTAATTATTATAGGACTAAGTGCAATGCTTAAAGTTTCATAAATTATGATATATCCCAAATTTATTTAGAGTAACGTTTTTAGTACTTGTCTATGACAATATATGTGAAAATTGCATTTTTATAAGGTAAATCAAAATTTTTTTTTTAACGACCACATTGTCGGGCATCTAGACTAATTATTATAGGACTAGGTGCAATGCTTAAAGTTTCATAAATTATGATATATCCCAAATTTATTTAGAGTAACGTTTTTAGTACTTGTCTATGACAACATATGTGAAAATTGCATTTTTATAAGGTAAATCAAAACTTTTTTTTTAACGACCAGATTGTCGGGCATCCAGACTAATTATTATAGGACTAGGTGCAATGCTTAAAGTTTCATAAATTATGATATATCCCAAATTTATTTAGAGTAGCGTTTTTAGTACTTGTCTATGACAACATATGTGAAAATTGCATTTTTATAAGATAAATCAAAAATTTTTTTTTAACGACCAGATTGTCTGGCATCTAGACTAATTATTATAGGACTAGGTGCAATGCTTAAAGTTTCATAAATTATGATATATCCCAAATTTATTTAGAGTAACGTTTTTAGTACTTGTCTATGACAACATATGTGAAAATTGCATTTTTATAAGGTAAATCAAAAATTTTTTTTTAACGACCAGATTGTCGGGCATCTAGACTAATTATTATAGGACTAAGTGCAATGCTTAAAGTTTCATAAATTATGATATATCCCAAATTTATTTAGAGTAACGTTTTTAGTACTTGTCTATGACAACATATGTGAAAATTGCATTTTTATAAGGTAAATCAAAATTTTTTTTTTAACGACCACATTGTCGGGCATCTAGACTAATTATTATAGGACTAGGTGCAATGCTTAAAGTTTCATAAATTATGATATATCCCAAATTTATTTAGAGTAACGTTTTTAGTACTTGTCTATGACAACATATGTGAAAATTGCATTTTTATAAGGTAAATCAAAACTTTTTTTTTAACGACCAGATTGTCGGGCATCCAGACTAATTATTATAGGACTAGGTGCAATGCTTAAAGTTTCATAAATTATGATATATCCCAAATTTATTTAGAGTAGCGTTTTTAGTACTTGTCTATGACAACATATGTGAAAATTGCATTTTTATAAGGTAAATCAAAAATTTTTTTTAACGACCAGATTGTCGGGCATCTAGACTAATTATTATAGGACTAGGTGCAATGCTTAAAGTTTCATAAATTATGATATATCCCAAATTTATTTAGAGTAACGTTTTTAGTACTTGTCTATGACAACATATGTGAAAATTGCATTTTTATAAGGTAAATCAAAAATTTTTTTTTAACGACCAGATTGTCGGGCATCTAGACTAATTATTATAGGACTAAGTGCAATGCTTAAAGTTTCATAAATTATGATATATCCCAAATTTATTTAGAGTAACGTTTTTAGTACTTGTCTATGACAACATATGTGAAAATTGCATTTTTATAAGGTAAATCAAAATTTTTTTTTTAACGACCACATTGTCGGGCATCTAGACTAATTATTATAGGACTAGGTGCAATGCTTAAAGTTTCATAAATTATGATATATCCCAAATTTATTTAGAGTAACGTTTTTAGTACTTGTCTATGACAACATATGTGAAAATTGCATTTTTATAAGGTAAATCAAAACTTTTTTTTTAACGACCAGATTGTCGGGCATCCAGACTAATTATTATAGGACTAGGTGCAATGCTTAAAGTTTCATAAATTATGATATATCCCAAATTTATTTAGAGTAGCGTTTTTAGTACTTGTCTATGACAACATATGTGAAAATTGCATTTTTATAAGGTAAATCAAAAATTTTTTTTTAACGACCAGATTGTCGGGCATCTAGACTAATTATTATAGGACTAGGTGCAATGCTTAAAGTTTCATAAATTATGATATATCCCAAATTTATTTAGAATAACGTTTTTAGTACTTGTCTATGACAACATATGTGAAAATTGCATTTTTATAAGGTAAATCAAAAATTTTTTTTTTACGACCACATTGTCGGGCATCTAGACTAATTATTATAGGACTAGGTGCAATGCTTAAAGTTTCATAAATTATGATATATCCCAAATTTATTTAGAGTAACGTTTTTAGTACTTGTCTATGACAACATATGTGAAAATTGCATTTTTATAAGGTAAATCAAAAATTTTTTTTTAACGACCACATTGTCGGGCATCTAGACTAATTATTAAAGGACTAGGTGCAATGCTTAAAGTTTCATAAATTATGATATATCCCAAATTTATTTAAAGTAACGTTTTTAGTACTTGTCTATGACAACATATGTGAAAATTGCATTTTTGTAAGGTAAATCAAAACTTTTTTTTTAACGACCAGATTGTCGGGCATCCAGACTAATTATTATAGGACTAGGTGCAATGCTTAAAGTTTCATAAATTATGATATATCCCAAATTTATTTAGAGTAGCGTTTTTAGCACTTGTCTATGACAACATATGTGAAAATTGCATTTTTATAAGGTAAATCAAAACTTTTTTTTTAACGACCAGATTGTCGGGCATCCAGACTAATTATTATAGGACTAGGTGCAATGCTTAAAGTTTCATAAATTATGATATATCCCAAATTTATTTAGAGTAGCGTTTTTAGTACTTGTCTATGACAACATATGTGAAAATTGCATTTTTATAAGGTAAATCAAAAATTTTTTTTTAACGACCAGATTGTCGGGCATCTAGACTAATTATTATAGGACTAGGTGCAAATGCTTAAAGTTTCATAAATTATGATATATCCCAAATTTATTTAGAGTAGCGTTTTTAGTACTTGTCTATGACAACATATGTGAAAATTGCATTTTTATAAGGTAAATCAAAAATTTTTTTTTAACGACCAGATTGTCGGGCATCTAGACTAATTATTATAGGACTAGGTGCAATGCTTAAAGTTTCATAAATTATGATATATCCCAAATTTATTTAGAGTAGCGTTTTTAGTACTTGTCTATGACAACATATGTGAAAATTGCATTTTTATAAGGTAAATCAAAAATTTTTTTTTAACGACCACATTGTCGGGCATCTAGACTAATTATTATAGGACTAGGTGCAATGCTTAAAGTTTCATAAATTATGATATATCCCAAATTTATTTAGAGTAGCGTTTTTAGCACTTGTCTATGACAACATATGTGAAAATTGTATTTTTATAAGGTAAATCAAAAATTTTTTTTTAACGACCACATTGTCGGGCATCTAGACTAATTATTATAGGACTAGGTGCAATGCTTAAAGTTTCATAAATTATGATATATCCCAAATTTATTTAGAGTAACGTTTTTAGTACTTGTCTATGACAACATATGTGAAAATTGCATTTTTATAAGGTAAATCAAAAATTTTTTTTTAACGACCACATTGTCGGGCATCTAGACTAATTATTATAGGACTAGGTGCAATGCTTAAAGTTTCATAAATTATGATATATCCCAAACTTATTTAGAGTAGCGTTTTTAGTACTTGTCTATGACAACATATGTGAAAATTGCATTTTTATAAGGTAAATCAAAAATTTTTTTTTAACGACCAGATTGTCGGGCATCTAGACTAATTATTATAGGACTAGGTGCAATGCTTAAAGTTTCATAAATTATGATATATCCCAAATTTATTTAGAGTAACATTTTTAGTACTTGTCTATGACAACATATGTGAAAATTGCATTTTTATAAGGTAAATCAAAAATTTTTTTTTAACGACCACATTGTCGGGCATCTAGACTAGTTATTATAGGACTAGGTGCAATGCTTAAAGTTTCATAAATTATGATATATCCCAAATTTATTTAGAGTAACGTTTTTAGTACTTGTCTATGACAACATATGTGAAAATTGCATTTTTATAAGGTAAATCAAAATTTTTTTTTAACGACCACATTGTCGGGCATCTAGACTAATTATTATAGGACTAGGTGCAATGCTTAAAGTTTCATAAATTATGATATATCCCAAATTTATTTAGAGTAGCGTTTTTAGTACTTGTCTATGACAACATATATGAAAATTGCATTTTTATAAGGTAAATCAAAACTTTTTTTTTAACGACCAGATTGTCGGGCATCCAGACTAATTATTATAGGACTAGGTGCAAATGCTTAAAGTTTCATAAATTATGATATATCCCAAATTTATTAAGAGTAGCGTTTTTAGCACTTGTCTATGACAACATATGTGAAAATTTCATTTTTATAAGGTAAATCAAAAATTTTTTTTTAACGACCAGATTGTCGGGCATCTAGACTAATTATTATAGGACTAGGTACAATGCTTAAAGTTTCATAAATTATGATATATCCCAAATTTATTTAGAGTAGCGTTTTTAGTACTTGTCTATGACAACATATGTGAAAATTGCATTTTTATAAGGTAAATCAAAAAATTTTTTTTAACGACCAGATTGTCGGGCATCTAGACTAATTATTATAGGACTAGGTGCAATGCTTAAAGTTTCATAAATTATGATATATCCCAAATTTATTTAGAGTAACGTTTTTAGTACTTGTCTATGACAACATATGTGAAAATTGCATTTTTATAAGGTAAATCAAAAATTTTTTTTTAACGACCACATTGTCGGGCATCTAGACTAATTATTATAGGACTAGGTGCAATGCTTAAAGTTTCATAAATTATGATATATCCCAAATTTATTTAGAGTAGCGTTTTTAGTACTTGTCTATGACAACATATGTGAAAATTGCATTTTTATAAGGTAAATCAAAAAATTTTTTTTAACGACCAGATTGTCGGGCATCTAGACTAATTATTATAGGACTAGGTGCAATGCTTAAAGTTTCATAAATTATGATATATCCCAAATTTATTAAGAGTAGCGTTTTTAGCACTTGTCTATGACAACATATGTGAAAATTGCATTTTTATAAGGTAAATCAAAAAATTTTTTTTAACGACCAGATTGTCGGGTATCTAGACTAATTATTATAGGACTAGGTGCAATGCTTAAAGTTTCATAAATTATGATATATCCGAAATTTATTAAGAGTAGCGTTTTTAGCACTTGTCTATGACAATATATGTGAAAATTGCATTTTTATAAGGTAAATCAAAAATTTTTTTTTAACGACCAGATTGTCGGGCATCTAGACTAATTATTATAGGACTAGGTGCAATACTTAAAGTTTCATAAATTATGATATATCCGAAATTTATTAAGAGTAGCGTTTTTAGCACTTGTCTATGACAATATATGTGAAAATTGCATTTTTATAAGGTAAATCAAAAATTTTTTTTTAACGACCAGATTGTCGGGCATCTAGACTAATTATTATAGGACTAGGTGCAATGCTTAAAGTTTCATAAATTATGATATATCCCAAATTTATTTAGAGTAGCGTTTTTAGTACTTGTCTATGACAACATATGTGAAAATTGCATTTTTATAAGGTAAATCAAAAATTTTTTTTTAACGACCAGATTGTCGGGCATCTAGACTAATTATTATAGGACTAGGTGCAATGCTTAAAGTTTCATAAATTATGATATATCCCAAATTTATTTAGAGTAGCGTTTTTAGTACTTGTCTATGACAACATATGTGAAAATTGCATTTTTATAAGGTAAATCAAAAATTTTTTTTTAACGACCAGATTGTCGGGCATCTAGACTAATTATTATAGGACTAGGTGCAATGCTTAAAGTTTCATAAATTATGATATATCCCAAATTTATTTAGAGTAGCGTTTTTAGTACTTGTCTATGACAACATATGTGAAAATTGCATTTTTATAAGGTAAATCAAAAAATTTTTTTTAACGACCAGATTGTCGGGCATCTAGACTAATTATTATAGGACTAGGTACAATGCTTAAAGTTTCATAAATTATGATATATCCCAAATTTATTTAGAGTAGCGTTTTTAGTACTTGTCTATGACAACATATGTGAAAATTGCATTTTTATAAGGTAAATCAAAAATTTTTTTTTAACGACCAGATTGTCGGGCATCTAGACTAATTATTATAGGACTAGGTGCAATGCTTAAAGTTTCATAAATTATGATATATCCCAAATTTATTTAGAGTAGCGTTTTTAGTACTTGTCTATGACAACATATGTGAAAATTGCATTTTTATAAGGTAAATCAAAAAATTTTTTTTAACGACCAGATTGTCGGGCATCTAGACTAATTATTATAGGACTAGGTACAATGCTTAAAGTTTCATAAATTATGATATATCCCAAATTTATTTAGAGTAGCGTTTTTAGTACTTGTCTATGACAACATATGTGAAAATTGCATTTTTATAAGGTAAATCAAAACTTTTTTTTTAACGACCAGATTGTCGGGCATCTAGACTAATTATTATAGGACTAGGTGCAATGCTTACAGTTTCATAAATTATGATATATCCCAAATTTATTTAGAGTAGCGTTTTTAGCACTTGTCTATGACAACATATGTGAAAATTGCATTTTTATAAGGTAAATCAAAAATTTTTTTTAACGACCAGATTGTCGGGCATCTAGACTAATTATTATAGGACTAGGTGCAATGCTTAAAGTTTCATAAATTACGATATATCCCAAATTTATTTAGAGTAGCGTTTTTAGTACTTGTCTATGACAACATATGTGAAAATTGCATTTTTATAAGGTAAATCAACAATTTTTTTTTAACGACCAGATTGTCGGGCATCTAGACTAATTATTATAGGACTAGGTGCAATGCTTACAGTTTCATAAATTATGATATATCCCAAATTTATTTAGAGTAGCGTTTTTAGTACTTGTCTATGACAACATATGTGAAAATTGCATTTTTATAAGGTAAATCAACAATTTTTTTTTAACGACCAGATTGTCGGGCATCTAGACTAATTATTATAGGACTAGGTGCAATGCTTAAAGTTTCATAAATTATGATATATCCCAAATTTATTTAGAGTAGCGTTTTTAGTACTTGTCTATGACAACATATGTGAAAATTGCATTTTTATAAGGTAAATCAACAATTTTTTTTTAACGACCAGATTGTCGGGCATCTAGACTAATTATTATAGGACTAGGTGCAATGCTTAAAGTTTCATAAATTACGATATATCCCAAATTTATTTAGAGTAGCGTTTTTAGTACTTGTCTATGACAACATATGTGAAAATTGCATTTTTATAAGGTAAATCAACAATTTTTTTTTAACGACCAGATTGTCGGGCATCTAGACTAATTATTATAGGACTAGGTGCAATGCTTAAAGTTTCATAAATTATGATATATCCCAAATTTATTTAGAGTAGCGTTTTTAGTACTTGTCTATGACAACATATGTGAAAATTGCATTTTTATAAGGTAAATCAACAATTTTTTTTAACGACCAGATTGTCGGGCATCTAGACTAATTATTATAGGACTAGGTGCAATGCTTAAAGTTTCATAAATTATGATATATCCCAAATTTATTTAGAGTAGCGTTTTTAGTACTTGTCTATGACAACATATGTGAAAATTGCATTTTTATAAGGTAAATCAAAACTTTTTTTTTAACGACCAGATTGTCGGGCATCTAGACTAATTATTATAGGACTAGATGCAAATGCTTAAAGTTTCATAAATTATGATATATCCCAAATTTATTAAGAGTAGCGTTTTTAGCACTTGTCTATGACAACATATGTGAAAATTGCATTTTTATAAGGTAAATCAAAAATTTTTTTTAACGACCAGATTGTCGGGCATCTAGACTAATTATTATAGGACTAGGTGCAATGCTTAAAGTTTCATAAATTATGATATATCCCAAATTTATTTAGAGTAGCGTTTTTAGCACTTGTCTATGACAACATATGTGAAAATTGCATTTTTATAAGGTAAATCAAAATTTTTTTTTAACGACCAGATTGTCGGGCATCTAGACTAATTATTATAGGACTAGGTGCAATGCTTAAAGTTTCATAAATTACGATATATCCCAAATTTATTTAGAGTAGCGTTTTTAGTACTTGTCTATGACAACATATGTGAAAATTGCATTTTTATAAGGTAAATCAACAATTTTTTTTTAACGACCAGATTGTCGGGCATCTAGACTAATTATTATAGGACTAGGTGCAATGCTTAAAGTTTCATAAATTATGATATATCCCAAATTTATTTAGAGTAGCGTTTTTAGTACTTGTCTATGACAACATATGTGAAAATTGCATTTTTATAAGGTAAATCAACAATTTTTTTTTAACGACCAGATTGTCGGGCATCTAGACTAATTATTATAGGACTAGGTGCAATGCTTAAAGTTTCATAAATTATTATATATCCCAAATTTATTTAGAGTAGCGTTTTTAGTACTTGTCTATGACAACATATGTGAAAATTGCATTTTTATAAGGTAAATCAAAACTTTTTTTTTAACGACCAGATTGTCGGGCATCTAGACTAATTATTATAGGACTAGGTGCAATGCTTAAAGTTTCATAAATTATGATATATCCCAAATTTATTTAGAGTAACGTTTTTAGTACTTGTCTATGACAACATATGTGAAAATTGCATTTTTATAAGGTAAATCAAAAATTTTTTTTTAACGACCAGATTGTCGGGCATCTAGACTAATTATTATAGGACTAGGTGCAATGCTTAAAGTTTCATAAATTATGATATATCCCAAATTTATTTAGAGTAGCGTTTTTAGTACTTGTCTATGACAACATATGTGAAAATTGCATTTTTATAAGGTAAATCAAAACTTTTTTTTTAACGACCACATTGTCGGGCATCTAGACTAATTATTATAGGACTAGGTGCAATGCTTAAAGTTTCATAAATTATGATATATCCCAAATTTATTTAGAGTAACGTTTTTAGTACTTGTCTATGACAACATATGTGAAAATTGCATTTTTATAAGGTAAATCAAAAATTTTTTTTTAACGACCAGATTGTCGGGCATCTAGACTAATTATTATAGGACTAGGTGCAATGCTTAAAGTTTCATAAATTATGATATATCCCAAATTTATTTAGAGTAACGTTTTTAGTACTTGTCTATGACAACATATGTGAAAATTGCATTTTTATAAGGTAAATCAAAAATTTTTTTTTAACGACCAGATTGTCGGGCATTTAGACTAATTATTATAGGACTAGGTGCAATGCTTAAAGTTTCATAAATTATGATATATCCCAAATTTATTTAGAGTGACGTTTTTAGTACTTGTCTATAACAACATATGTGAAAATTGCATTTTTATAAGGTAAATCAAAACTTTTTTTTTAACGACCAGATTGTCGGGCATCTAGACTAATTATTATAGGACTAGGTGCAATGCTTAAAGTTTCATAAATTATGATATATCCCAAATTTATTTAGAGTAGCGTTTTTAGTACTTGTCTATGACAACATATGTGAAAATTGCATTTTTATAAGGTAAATCAACAATTTTTTTTTAACGACCAGATTGTCGGGCATCTAGACTAATTATTATAGGACTAGGTGCAATGCTTAAAGTTTCATAAATTATTATATATCCCAAATTTATTTAGAGTAGCGTTTTTAGTACTTGTCTATGACAACATATGTGAAAATTGCATTTTTATAAGGTAAATCAAAACTTTTTTTTTAACGACCAGATTGTCGGGCATCTAGACTAATTATTATAGGACTAGGTGCAATGCTTAAAGTTTCATAAATTATGATATATCCCAAATTTATTTAGAGTAACGTTTTTAGTACTTGTCTATGACAACATATGTGAAAATTGCATTTTTATAAGGTAAATCAAAACTTTTTTTTTAACGACCACATTGTCGGGCATCTAGACTAATTATTATAGGACTAGGTGCAATGCTTAAAGTTTCATAAATTATGATATATCCCAAATTTATTTAGAGTAGCGTTTTTAGTACTTGTCTATGACAACATATGTGAAAATTGCATTTTTATAAGGTAAATCAAAAATTTTTTTTTAACGACCACATTGTCGGGCATCTAGACTAATTATTATAGGACTAGGTGCAATGCTTAAAGTTTCATAAATTATGATATATCCCAAATTTATTTAGAGTAACGTTTTTAGTACTTGTCTATGACAACATATGTGAAAATTGCATTTTTATAAGGTAAATCAAAACTTTTTTTTTAACGACCACATTGTCGGGCATCTAGACTAATTATTATAGGACTAGGTGCAATGCTTAAAGTTTCATAAATTATGATATATCCCAAATTTATTTAGAGTAGCGTTTTTAGTACTTGTCTATGACAACATATGTGAAAATTGCATTTTTATAAGGTAAATCAAAAATTTTTTTTTAACGACCACATTGTCGGGCATCTAGACTAATTATTATAGGACTAGGTGCAATGCTTAAAGTTTCATAAATTATGATATATCCCAAATTTATTTAGAGTAGCGTTTTTAGCACTTGTCTATGACAACATATGTGAAAATTGCATTTTTATAAGGTAAATCAAAAATTTTTTTTAACGACCAGATTGTCGGGCATCTAGACTAATTATTATAGGACTAGGTGCAATGCTTAAAGTTTCATAAATTATGATATATCCCAAATTTATTTAGAGTAACGTTTTTAGTACTTGTCTATGACAACATATGTGAAAATTGCATTTTTATAAGGTAAATCAAAAATTTTTTTTTAACGACCAGATTGTCGGGCATTTAGACTAATTATTATAGGACTAGGTGCAATGCTTAAAGTTTCATAAATTATGATATATCCCAAATTTATTTAGAGTGACGTTTTTAGTACTTGTCTATAACAACATATGTGAAAATTGCATTTTTATAAGGTAAATCAAAACTTTTTTTTTAACGACCAGATTGTCGGGCATCTAGACTAATTATTATAGGACTAGGTGCAATGCTTAAAGTTTCATAAATTATGATATATCCCAAATTTATTTAGAGTAGCGTTTTTAGCACTTGTCTATGACAACATATGTGAAAATTGCATTTTTATAAGGTAAATCAAAAATTTTTTTTAACGACCAGATTGTCGGGCATCTAGACTAATTATTATAGGACTAGGTGCAATGCTTAAAGTTTCATAAATTACGATATATCCCAAATTTATTTAGAGTAGCGTTTTCAGTACTTGTCTATGACAACATATGTGAAAATTGCATTTTTATAAGGTAAATCAACAATTTTTTTTTAACGACCAGATTGTCGGGCATCTAGACTAATTATTATAGGACTAGGTGCAATGCTTAAAGTTTCATAAATTATGATATATCCCAAATTTATTTAGAGTAGCGTTTTTAGTACTTGTCTATGACAACATATGTGAAAATTGCATTTTTATAAGGTAAATCAACAATTTTTTTTTAACGACCAGATTGTCGGGCATCTAGACTAATTATTATAGGACTAGGTGCAATGCTTAAAGTTTCATAAATTATGATATATCCCAAATTTATTTAGAGTAACGTTTTTAGTACTTGTCTATGACAACATATGTGAAAATTGCATTTTTATAAGGTAAATCAAAAATTTTTTTTTAACGACCAGATTGTCGGGCATCTAGACTAATTATTATAGGACTAGGTGCAATGCTTAAAGTTTCATAAATTATGATATATCCCAAATTTATTTAGAGTAACGTTTTTAGTACTTGTCTATGACAACATATGTGAAAATTGCATTTTTATAAGGTAAATCAAAAATTTTTTTTTAACGACCAGATTGTCGGGCATTTAGACTAATTATTATAGGACTAGGTGCAATGCTTAAAGTTTCATAAATTATGATATATCCCAAATTTATTTAGAGTGACGTTTTTAGTACTTGTCTATAACAACATATGTGAAAATTGCATTTTTATAAGGTAAATCAAAACTTTTTTTTTAACGACCAGATTGTCGGGCATCTAGACTAATTATTATAGGACTAGGTGCAATGCTTAAAGTTTCATAAATTATGATATATCCCAAATTTATTTAGAGTAGCGTTTTTAGTACTTGTCTATGACAACATATGTGAAAATTGCATTTTTATAAGGTAAATCAACAATTTTTTTTTAACGACCAGATTGTCGGGCATCTAGACTAATTATTGTAGGACTAGGTGCAATGCTTAAAGTTTCATAAATTATGATATATCCCAAATTTATTTGGAGTATCGTTTTTAGCACTTGTCTATGACAACATATGTGAAAATTGCATTTTTATAAGGTAAATCAAAACTTTTTTTTTAACGACCACATTGTCGGGCATCTAGACTAATTATTATAGGACTAGGTGCAATGCTTAAAGTTTCATAAATTATGATATATCCCAAATTTATTTAGAGTAGCGTTTTTAGTACTTGTCTATGACAACATATGTGAAAATTGCATTTTTATAAGGTAAATCAACAATTTTTTTTTAACGACCAGATTGTCGGGCATCTAGACTAATTATTATAGGACTAGGTGCAATGCTTAAAGTTTCATAAATTATGATATATCCCAAATTTATTTAGAGTAACGTTTTTAGTACTTGTCTATGACAACATATGTGAAAATTGCATTTTTATAAGGTAAATCAAAAATTTTTTTTTAACGACCAGATTGTCGGGCATCTAGACTAATTATTATAGGACTAGGTGCAATGCCTAAAGTTTCATAAATTATGATATATCCCAAATTTATTTAGAGTAGCGTTTTTAGTACTTGTCTATGACAACATATGTGAAAATTGCATTTTTATAAGGTAAATCAACAATTTTTTTTTAACGACCAGATTGTCGGGCATCTAGACTAATTATTATAGGACTAGGTGCAATGCTTAAAGTTTCATAAATTATGATATATCCCAAATTTATTTAGAGTAACGTTTTTAGTACTTGTCTATGACAACATATGTGAAAATTGCATTTTTATAAGGTAAATCAAAAATTTTTTTTTAACGACCAGATTGTCGGGCATCTAGACTAATTATTATAGGACTAGGTGCAATGCCTAAAGTTTCATAAATTATGATATATCCCAAATTTATTTAGAGTAACGTTTTTAGTACTTGTCTATGACAACATATGTGAAAATTGCATTTTTATAAGGTAAATCAAAACTTTTTTTTTAACGACCACATTGTCGGGCATCTAGACTAATTATTATAGGACCAGGTGCAATGCTTAAAGTTTCATAAATTATGATATATCCCAAATTTATTTAGAGTGACGTTTTTAGTACTTGTCTATAACAACATATGTGAAAATTGCATTTTTATAAGGTAAATCAAAACTTTTTTTTTAACGACCAGATTGTCGGGCATCTAGACTAATTATTGTAGGACTAGGTGCAATGCTTAAAGTTTCATAAATTATGATATATCCCAAATTTATTTAGAGTATCGTTTTTAGCACTTGTCTATGACAACATATGTGAAAATTGCATTTTTATAAGGTAAATCAAAACTTTTTTTTTAACGACCACATTGTCGGGCATCTAGACTAATTATTATAGGACCAGGTGCAATGCTTAAAGTTTCATAAATTATGATATATCCCAAATTTATTTAGAGTGACGTTTTTAGTACTTGTCTATAACAACATATGTGAAAATTGCATTTTTATAAGGTAAATCAAAACTTTTTTTTTAACGACCAGATTGTCGGGCATCTAGACTAATTATTATAGGACTAGGTGCAATGCTTAAAGTTTCATAAATTATGATATATCCCAAATTTATTTAGAGTAGCGTTTTTAGCACTTGTCTATGACAACATATGTGAAAATTGCATTTTTATAAGGTAAATCAACAATTTTTTTTTAACGACCACATTGTCGGGCATCTAGACTAATTATTATAGGACCAGGTGCAATGCTTAAAGTTTCATAAATTATGATATATCCCAAATTTATTTAGAGTGACGTTTTTAGTACTTGTCTATAACAACATATGTGAAAATTGCATTTTTATAAGGTAAATCAAAACTTTTTTTTTAACGACCAGATTGTCGGGCATCTAGACTAATTATTATAGGACTAGGTGCAATGCTTAAAGTTTCATAAATTATGATATATCCCAAATTTATTTAGAGTAGCGTTTTTAGTACTTGTCTATGACAACATATGTGAAAATTGCATTTTTATAAGGTAAATCAACAATTTTTTTTTAACGACCAGATTGTCGGGCATCTAGACTAATTATTATAGGACTAGGTGCAATGCTTAAAGTTTCATAAATTATGATATATCCCAAATTTATTTAGAGTAGCGTTTTTAGCACTTGTCTATGACAACATATGTGAAAATTGCATTTTTATAAGGTAAATCAAAACTTTTTTTTTAACGACCACATTGTCGGGCATCTAGACTAATTATTATAGGACCAGGTGCAATGCTTAAAGTTTCATAAATTATGATATATCCCAAATTTATTTAGAGTGACGTTTTTAGTACTTGTCTATAACAACATATGTGAAAATTGCATTTTTATAAGGTAAATCAAAACTTTTTTTTTAACGACCAGATTGTCGGGCATCTAGACTAATTATTATAGGACTAGGTGCAATGCTTAAAGTTTCATAAATTATGATATATCCCAAATTGATTTAGAGTAGCGTTTTTAGCACTTGTCTATGAAAACATATGTGAAAATTGCATTTTTATAAGGTAAATCAAAAATTTTTTTTTAACGACCAGATTGTCGGGCATCCAGACTAATTATTATAGGACTAGGTGCAATGCTTAAAGTTTCATAAATTATGATATATCCCAAATTTATTTAGAGTAACGTTTTTAGTACTTGTCTATAACAACATATGTGAAAATTGCATTTTTATAAGGTAAATCAACAATTTTTTTTTAACGACCACATTGTCGGGCATCTAGACTAATTATTATAGGACTAGGTGCAATGCTTGAAGTTTCATAAATTATGATATATCCCAAATTTATTTAGAGTGACGTTTTTAGTACTTGTCTATAACAACATATGTGAAAATTGCATTTTTATAAGGTAAATCAACAATTTTTTTTTAACGACCAGATTGTCGGGCATCTAGACTAATTATTATAGGACCAGGTGCAATGCTTAAAGTTTCATAAATTATGATATATCCCAAATTTATTTAGAGTAGCGTTTTTAGTACTTGTCTATGACAACATATGTGAAAATTGCATTTTTATAAGGTAAATCAAAAATTTTTTTTTAACGACCAGATTGTCGGGCATCTAGACTAATTATTATAGAACTAGGTGCAATGCTTAAAGTTTCATAAATTATGATATATCGCAAATTTATTTAGAGTAGCGTTTTTAGTACTTGTCTATGACAACATATGTGAAAATTGCATTTTTATAAGGTAAATCAACAATTTTTTTTTAACGACCAGATTGTCGGGCATCTAGACTAATTATTATAGGACTAGGTGCAATGCTTAAAGTTTCATAAATTATGATATATCCCAAATTTATTTAGAGTAACGTTTTTAGTACTTGTCTATGACAACATATGTGAAAATTGCATTTTTATAAGGTAAATCAAAAAAATTTTTTTAACGACCAGATTGTCGGGCATCTAGACTAATTATTATAGTACTAAGTGCAATGCTTAAAGTTTCATAAATTATGATATATCCCAAATTTATTTAGAGTAACGTTTTTAGTACTTGTCTATGACAACATATGTGAAAATTGCATTTTTATAAGGTAAATCAAAATTTTTTTTTTAACGACCACATTGTCGGGCATCTAGACTAATTATTATAGGACTAGGTGCAATGCTTAAAGTTTCATAAATTATGATATATCCCAAATTTATTTAGAGTAACGTTTTTAGTACTTGTCTATGACAACATATGTGAAAATTGCATTTTTATAAGGTAAATCAAAACTTTTTTTTTAACGACCAGATTGTCGGGCATCCAGACTAATTATTATAGAACTAGGTGCAATGCTTAAAGTTTCATAAATTATGATATATCCCAAATTTATTTAGAGTAGCGTTTTTAGTACTTGTCTATGACAACATATGTGAAAATTGCATTTTTATAAGGTAAATCAAAAATTTTTTTTTAACGACCAGATTGTCGGGCATCTAGACTAATTATTATAGGACTAGGTGCAATGCTTAAAGTTTCATAAATTATGATATATCCCAAATTTATTTAGAGTAACGTTTTTAGTACTTGTCTATGACAACATATGTGAAAATTGCATTTTTATAAGGTAAATCAAAATTTTTTTTTTAACGACCAGATTGTCGGGCATCCAGACTAATTATTATAGGACTAGGTGCAATGCTTAAAGTTTCATAAATTATGATATATCCCAAATTTATTTAGAGTAACGTTTTTAGTACTTGTCTATGACAACATATGTGAAAATTGCATTTTTATAAGGTAAATCAAAAATTTTTTTTTAACGACCAGATTGTCGGGCATCTAGACTAATTATTATAGGACTAAGTGCAATGCTTAAAGTTTCATAAATTATGATATATCCCAAATTTATTTAGAGTAACGTTTTTAGTACTTGTCTATGACAACATATGTGAAAATTGCATTTTTATAAGGTAAATCAAAATTTTTTTTTTAACGACCAGATTGTCGGGCATCCAGACTAATTATTATAGGACTAGGTGCAATGCTTAAAGTTTCATAAATTATGATATATCCCAAATTTATTTAGAGTAACGTTTTTAGTACTTGTCTATGACAACATATGTGAAAATTGCATTTTTATAAGGTAAATCAAAATTTTTTTTTTAACGACCAGATTGTCGGGCATCCAGACTAATTATTATAGGACTAGGTGCAATGCTTAAAGTTTCATAAATTATGATATATCCCAAATTTATTTAGAGTAACGTTTTTAGTACTTGTCTATGACAACATATGTGAAAATTGCATTTTATAAGGTAAATCAAAAATTTTTTTTTAACGACCAGATTGTCGGGCATCTAGACTAATTATTATAGGACTAAGTGCAATGCTTAAAGTTTCATAAATTATGATATATCCCAAATTTATTTAGAGTAACGTTTTTAGTACTTGTCTATGACAACATATGTGAAAATTGCATTTTTATAAGGTAAATCAAATTTTTTTTTTTAACGACCACATTGTCGGGCATCTAGACTAATTATTATAGGACTAGGTGCAATGCTTAAAGTTTCATAAATTATGATATATCCCAAATTTATTTAGAGTAACGTTTTTAGTACTTGTCTATGACAACATATGTGAAAATTGTATTTTTATAAGGTTAATCAAAAATTTTTTTTTAACGACCACATTGTCGGGCATCTAGACTAATTATTATAGGACTAGGTGCAA
Organism: Crataerina pallida; assembly: GCA_949710015.1. Lineage (NCBI taxonomy): Eukaryota > Metazoa > Arthropoda > Insecta > Diptera > Hippoboscidae > Crataerina > Crataerina pallida. The sequence continues at coordinate 11,724,953 of OX453291.1, forward strand.
TGCTTAAAGTTTCATAAATTATGATATATCCCAAATTTATTTAGAGTAACGTTTTTAGTACTTGTCTATGACAACATATGTGAAAATTGCATTTTTATAAGGTAAATCAAAATTTTTTTTTTAACGACCAGATTGTCGGGCATCTAGACTAATTATTATAGGACTAGGTGCAATGCTTAAAGTTTCATAAATTATGATATATCCCAAATTTATTTAGAGTAACGTTTTTAGTACTTGTCTATGACAACATATGTGAAAATTGCCTTTTTATAAGGTAAATCAAAAATTTTTTTTTAACAACCAGATTGTCGGGCATCTAGACTAATTATTATAGGACTAGGTGCAATGCTTAAAGTTTCATAAATTATGATATATCCCAAATTTATTTAGAGTAACGTTTTTAGTACTTGTCTATGACAACATATGTGAAAATTGCATTTTTATAAGGTAAATCAAAAATTTTTTTTTAACGACCAGATTGTCGGGCATCTAGACTAATTATTATAGGACTAGGTGCAATGCTTAAAGTTTCATAAATTATGATATATCCCAAATTTATTTAGAGTAACGTTTTTAGTACTTGTCTATGACAACATATGTGAAAATTGCCTTTTTATAAGGGAAATCAAAAAATTTTTTTTAACGACCAGATTGTCGGGCATCTAGACTAATTATTATAGGACTGGGTGCAATGCTTAAAGTTTCATAAATTATGATATATCCCAAATTTATTTAGAGTAGCGTTTTTAGTACTTGTCTATGACAACATATGTGAAAATTGCATTTTTATAAGGTAAATCAAAAATTTTTTTTTTACGACCAGATTGTCGGGCATCTAGACTAATTATTATAGGACTAGGTGCAATGCTTAAAGTTTCATAAATTATGATATATCCCAAATTTATTTAGAGTAGCGTTTTTAGTACTTGTCTATGACAACATATGTGAAAATTGCATTTTTATAAGGTAAATCAAAACTTTTTTTTTAACGACCAGATTGTCGGACATCTAGACTAATTATTATAGGACTAGGTGCAATGCTTAAAGTTTCATAAATTATGATATATCCCAAATTTATTTAGAGTAACGTTTTTAGTACTTGTCTATGACAACATATGTGAAAATTGCATTTTTATAAGGTAAATCAAAACTTTTTTTTTAACGACCAGATTGTCGGACATCTAGACTAATTATTATAGGACTAGGTGCAATGCTTAAAGTTTCATAAATTATGATATATCCCAAATTTATTTAGAGTAGCGTTTTTAGCGGTTGTCTATGACAACATATGTGAAAATTGCATTTTTATAAGGTAAATCAAAAATTTTTTTTAACGACCAGATTGTCGGGCATCTAGACTAATTATTATAGGACTAGGTGCAATGCTTAAAGTTTCATAAATTATGATATATCCCAAATTTATTAAGAGTAGCGTTTTTAGCACTTGTCTATGACAACATAAGTGAAAATTGCATTTTTATAAGGTAAATCAAAAATTTTTTTTTAACGACCAGATTGTCGGGCATCTAGACTAATTATTATAGGACTAGGTGCAATGCTTAAAGTTTCATAAATTATGATATATCCCAAATTTATTTAGAGTAGCGTTTTCAGCACTTGTCTATGACAACATATGTGAAAATTGCATTTTTATAAGGTAAATCAAAAATTTTTTTTTAACGACCAGATTGTCGGGCATTTAGACTAATTATTATAGGACTAGGTGCAATGCTTAAAGTTTCATAAATTATGATATATCCCAAATTTATTTAGAGTAGCGTTTTTAGCACTTGTCTATGACAACATATGTGAAAATTGTATTTTTATAAGGTAAATCAAAAATTTTTTTTTAACGACCAGATTGTCGGGCATCTAGACTAATTATTATAGGACTAGGTGCAATGCTTAAAGTTTCATAAATTATGATATATCCCAAATTTATTTAGAGTAACGTTTTTAGTACTTGTCTATGACAACATATGTGATAATTGCATTTTTATAAGGTAAATCAAAAATTTTTTTTTAACGACCAGATTGTCGGGCATCTAGACTAATTATTATAGGACTAGGTGCAATGCTTAAAGTTTCATAAATTATGATATATCCCAAATTTATTTAGAGTAGCGTTTTTAGTACTTGTCTATGACAACATATGTGAAAATTGCATTTTTATAAGGTAAATCCAAACATTTTTTTTTAACGACCAGATTGTCGGACATCTAGACTAATTATTATAGGACTAGGTGCAATGCTTAAAGTTTCATAAATTATGATATATCCCAAATTTATTTAGAGTAACGTTTTTAGTACTTGTCTATGACAACATATGTGAAAATTGCATTTTTATAAGGTAAATCAAAACTTTTTTTTTAACGACCAGATTGTCGGACATCTAGACTAATTATTATAGGACTAGGTGCAATGCTTAAAGTTTCATAAATTATGATATATCCCAAATTTATTTAGAGTAACGTTTTTAGTACTTGTCTATGACAACATATGTGAAAATTGTATTTTTATAAGGTAAATCAAAAATTTTTTTTTAACGACCACATTGTCGGGCATCTAGACTAATTATTATAGGACTAGGTGCAATGCTTAAAGTTTCATAAATTATGATATATCCCAAATTTATTTAGAGTAACGTTTTTAGTACTTGTCTATGACAACATATGTGAAAATTGCATTTTTATAAGGTAAATCAAAATTTTTTTTTTAACGACCAGATTGTCGGGCATCTAGACTAATTATTATAGGACTAGGTGCAATGCTTAAAGTTTCATAAATTATGATATATCCCAAATTTATTTAGAGTAACGTTTTTAGTACTTGTCTATGACAACATATGTGAAAATTGGATTTTTATAAGGTAAATCAAAATTTTTTTTTTAACGACCAGATTGTCGGGCATCTAGACTAATTATTATAGGACTAGGTGCAATGCTTAAAGTTTCATAAATTATGATATATCCCAAATTTATTTAGAGTAACGTTTTTAGTACTTGTCTATGACAACATATGTGAAAATTGTATTTTTATAAGGTAAATCAAAAATTTTTTTTTAACGACCAGATTGTCGGGCATCTAGACTAATTATTATAGGACTAGGTGCAATGCTTAAAGTTTCATAAATTATGATATATCCCAAATTTATTTAGAGTAGCGTTTATAGCGCTTGTCTATGACAACATATGTGAAAATTGTATTTTTATAAGGTAAATCAAAAATTTTTTTTTAACGACCACATTGTCGGGCATCTAGACTAATTATTATAGGACTAGGTGCAATGCTTAAAGTTTCATAAATTATGATATATCCCAAATTTATTTAGAGTAGCGTTTATAGCGCTTGTCTATGACAACATATGTGAAAATTGTATTTTTATAAGGTAAATCAAAAATTTTTTTTTAACGACCACATTGTCGGGCATCTAGACTAATTATTATAGGACTAGGTGCAATGCTTAAAGTTTCATAAATTATGATATATCCCAAATTTATTTAGAGTAACGTTTTTAGTACTTGTCTATGACAACATATGTGAAAATTGCATTTTTATAAGGTAAATCAAAAATTTTTTTTTAACGACCAGATTGTCGGGCATCTAGACTAATTATTATAGGACTAGGTGCAATGCTTAAAGTTTCATAAATTATGATATATCCCAAATTTATTTAGAGTAGCGTTTTTAGTACTTGTCTATGACAACATATGTGAAAATTGCATTTTTATAAGGTAAATCAAAAATTTTTTTTTAACGACCAGATTGTCGGGCATCTAGACTAATTATTATAGGACTAGGTGCAATGCTTAAAGTTTCATAAATTATGATATATCCCAAATTTATTTAGAGTAGCGTTTATAGCGCTTGTCTATGACAACATATGTGAAAATTGCATTTTTATAAGGTTAATCAAAAATTTTTTTTTAACGACCACATTGTCGGGCATCTAGACTAATTATTATAGGACTAGGTGCAATGCTTAAAGTTTCATAAATTATGATATATCCCAAATTTATTTAGAGTAGCGTTTATAGCGCTTGTCTATGACAACATATGTGAAAATTGCCTTTTTATAAGGTAAATCAAAAATTTTTTTTTAACGACCAGATTGTCGGGCATCTAGACTAATTATTATAGGACTGGGTGCAATGCTTAAAGTTTCATAAATTATGATATATCCCAAATTTATTTAGAGTAGCGTTTTTAGTACTTGTCTATGACAACATATGTGAAAATTGCATTTTTATAAGGTAAATCAAAAATTTTTTTTTAACGACCAGATTGTCGGGCATCTAGACTAATTATTATAGGACTAGGTGCAATGCTTAAAGTTTCATAAATTATGATATATCCCAAATTTATTTAGAGTAGCGTTTTTAGTACTTGTCTATGACAACATATGTGAAAATTGCATTTTTATAAGGTAAATCAAAACTTTTTTTTTAACGACCAGATTGTCGGACATCTAGACTAATTATTATAGGACTAGGTGCAATGCTTAAAGTTTCATAAATTATGATATATCCCAAATTTATTTAGAGTAACGTTTTTAGCACTTGTCTATGACAACATATGTGGAAATTGCATTTTTATAAGGTAAATCAAAAATTTTTTTTTAACGACCAGATTGTCGGGCATCTAGACTAATTATTATAGGACTAGGTGCAATGCTTAAAGTTTCATAAATTATGACATATCCCAAATTTATTTAGAGTAGCGTTTTTAGTACTTGTCTATGACAACATATGTGAAAATTGCATTTTTATAAGGTAAATCAAAACTTTTTTTTTAACGACCAGATTGTCGGACATCTAGACTAATTATTATAGGACTAGGTGCAATGCTTAAAGTTTCATAAATTATGATATATCCCAAATTTATTTAGAGTAACGTTTTTAGCGGTTGTCTATGACAACATATGTGAAAATTGCATTTTTATAAGGTAAATCAAAAATTTTTTTTAACGACCAGATTGTCGGGCATCTAGACTAATTATTATAGGACTAGGTGCAATGCTTAAAGTTTCATAAATTATGATATATCCCAAATTTATTAAGAGTAGCGTTTTTAGCACTTGTCTATGACAACATAAGTGAAAATTGCATTTTTATAAGGTAAATCAAAAATTTTTTTTTAACGACCAGATTGTCGGGCATCTAGACTAATTATTATAGGACTAGGTGCAATGCTTAAAGTTTCATAAATTATGATATATCCCAAATTTATTTAGAGTAGCGTTTTCAGCACTTGTCTATGACAACATATGTGAAAATTGTATTTTTATAAGGTAAATCAAAAATTTTTTTTTAACGACCAGATTGTCGGGCATCTAGACTAATTATTATAGGACTAGGTGCAATGCTTAAAGTTTCATAAATTATGATATATCCCAAATTTATTTAGAGTAACGTTTTTAGTACTTGTCTATGACAACATATGTGAAAATTGCATTTTTATAAGGTAAATCAAAAATTTTTTTTTAACGACCAGATTGTCGGGCATCTAGACTAATTATTATAGGACTGGGTGCAATGCTTAAAGTTTCATAAATTATGATATATCCCAAATTTATTTAGAGTAACGTTTTTAGTACTTGTCTATGACAACATATGTGAAAATTGCATTTTTATAAGGTAAATCAAAACTTTTTTTTTAACGACCAGATTGTCGGACATCTAGACTAATTATTATAGGACTAGGTGCAATGCTTAAAGTTTCATAAATTATGATATATCCCAAATTTATTTAGAGTAACGTTTTTAGTACTTGTCTATGACAACATATGTGAAAATTGCCTTTTTATAAGGTAAATCAAAAAATTTTTTTTAACGACCAGATTGTCGGGCATCTAGACTAATTATTATAGGACTGGGTGCAATGCTTAAAGTTTCATAAATTATGATATATCCCAAATTTATTTAGAGTAGCGTTTTTAGTACTTGTCTATGACAACATATGTGAAAATTGCATTTTTATAAGGTAAATCAAAAATTTTTTTTTTACGACCAGATTGTCGGGCATCTAGACTAATTATTATAGGACTAGGTGCAATGCTTAAAGTTTCATAAATTATGATATATCCCAAATTTATTTAGAGTAGCGTTTTTAGTACTTGTCTATGACAACATATGTGAAAATTGCATTTTTATAAGGTAAATCAAAACTTTTTTTTTAACGACCAGATTGTCGGACATCTAGACTAATTATTATAGGACTAGGTGCAATGCTTAAAGTTTCATAAATTATGATATATCCCAAATTTATTTAGAGTAACGTTTTTAGTACTTGTCTATGACAACATATGTGAAAATTGCATTTTTATAAGGTAAATCAAAACTTTTTTTTTAACGACCAGATTGTCGGACATCTAGACTAATTATTATAGGACTAGGTGCAATGCTTAAAGTTTCATAAATTATGATATATCCAAAATTTATTTAGAGTAGCGTTTTTAGCGGTTGTCTATGACAACATATATGAAAATTGCATTTTTATAAGGTAAATCAAAAATTTTTTTTAACGACCAGATTGTCGGGCATCTAGACTAATTATTATAGGACTAGGTGCAATGCTTAAAGTTTCATAAATTATGATATATCCCAAATTTATTAAGAGTAGCGTTTTTAGCACTTGTCTATGACAACATAAGTGAAAATTGCATTTTTATAAGGTAAATCAAAAATTTTTTTTTAACGACCAGATTGTCGGGCATCTAGACTAATTATTATAGGACTAGGTGCAATGCTTAAAGTTTCATAAATTATGATATATCCCAAATTTATTTAGAGTAGCGTTTTCAGCACTTGTCTATGACAACATATGTGAAAATTGCATTTTTATAAGGTAAATCAAAAATTTTTTTTTAACGACCAGATTGTCGGGCATTTAGACTAATTATTATAGGACTAGGTGCAATGCTTAAAGTTTCATAAATTATGATATATCCCAAATTTATTTAGAGTAGCGTTTTTAGCACTTGTCTATGACAACATATGTGAAAATTGTATTTTTATAAGGTAAATCAAAAATTTTTTTTTAACGACCAGATTGTCGGGCATCTAGACTAATTATTATAGGACTAGGTGCAATGCTTAAAGTTTCATAAATTATGATATATCCCAAATTTATTTAGAGTAACGTTTTTAGTACTTGTCTATGACAACATATGTGAAAATTGCATTTTTATAAGGTAAATCAAAAATTTTTTTTTAACGACCAGATTGTCGGGCATCTAGACTAATTATTATAGGACTAGGTGCAATGCTTAAAGTTTCATAAATTATGATATATCCCAAATTTATTTAGAGTAGCGTTTTTAGTACTTGTCTATGACAACATAAGTGAAAATTGCATTAGTACTTGTCTATGACAACATATGTGAAAATTGCATTTTTATAAGGTAAATCAAAAATTTTTTTTTAACGACCAGATTGTCGGGCATCTAGACTAATTATTATAGGACTAGGTGCAATGCTTAAAGTTTCATAAATTATGATATATCCCAAATTTATTTAGAGTAGCGTTTTTAGTTCTTGTCTATGACAACATATGTGAAAATTGCATTTTTATAAGGTAAATCAAAAATTTTTTTTTAAAGACCACATTGTCGGGCATCTAGACTAATTATTATAGGACTGGGTGCAATGCTTAAAGTTTCATAAATTATGATATATCCCAAATTTATTTAGAGTAGCGTTTTTAGTACTTGTCTATGACAACATATGTGAAAATTGCATTTTTATAAGGTAAATCAAAAATTTTTTTTTAACGACCAGATTGTCGGGCATCTAGACTAATTATTATAGGACTAGGTGCAATGCTTAAAGTTTCATAAATTATGATATATCCCAAATTTATTTAGAGTAGCGTTTTTAGTACTTGTCTATGACAACATATGTGAAAATTGCATTAGTACTTGTCTATGACAACATATGTGAAAATTGCATTTTTATAAGGTAAATCAAAAATTTTTTTTTAACGACCAGATTGTCGGGCATCTAGACTAATTATTATAGGACTAGGTGCAATGCTTAAAGTTTCATAAATTATGATATATCCCAAATTTATTTAGAGTAGCGTTTTTAGTTCTTGTCTATGACAACATATGTGAAAATTGCATTTTTATAAGGTAAATCAAAAATTTTTTTTAACGACCAGATTGTCGGGCATCTAGACTAATTATTATAGGACTAGGTGCAAATGCTTAAAGTTTCATAAATTATGATATATCCCAAATTTATTTAGAGTAGCGTTTTTAGTACTTGTCTATGACAACATATGTGAAAATTGCATTTTTATAAGGTAAATCAAAATTTTTTTTTTAACGACCAGATTGTCGGGCATCTAGACTAATTATTATAGGACTATGTACAATGCTTAAAGTTTCATAAATTATGATATATCCCAAATTTATTTAGAGTAACGTTTTTAGTACTTGTCTATGACAACATATGTGAAAATTGCATTTTTATAAGGTAAATCAAAACTTTTTTTTTAACGACCAGATTGTCGGACATCTAGACTAATTATTATAGGACTAGGTGCAATGCTTAAAGTTTCATAAATTATGATATATCCCAAATTTATTTAGAGTAGCGTTTTTAGTACTTGTCTATGACAACATATGTGAAAATTGCATTTTTATAAGGTAAATCAAAAAATTTTTTTAACGACCAGATTGTCGGGCATCTAGACTAATTATTATAGGACTAGGTGCAATGCTTAAAGTTTCATAAATTATGATATATCCCAAATTTATTAAGAGTAGCGTTTTTAGCACTTGTCTATGACAACATAAGTGAAAATTGCATTTTTATAAGGTAAATCAAAAATTTTTTTTTAACGACCAGATTGTCGGGCATCTAGACTAATTATTATAGGACTAGGTGCAATGCTTAAAGTTTCATAAATTATGATATATCCCAAATTTATTTAGAGTAGCGTTTTCAGCACTTGTCTATGACAACATATGTGAAAATTGCATTTTTATAAGGTAAATCAAAAATTTTTTTTTAACGACCAGATTGTCGGGCATTTAGACTAATTATTATAGGACTAGGTGCAATGATTAAAGTTTCATAAATTATGATATATCCCAAATTTATTTAGAGTAGCGTTTTTAGCACTTGTCTATGACAACATATGTGAAAATTGTATTTTTATAAGGTAAATCAAAAATTTTTTTTTAACGACCAGATTGTCGGGCATCTAGACTAAATATTATAGGACTAGGTGCAATGCTTAAAGTTTCATAAATTATGATATATCCCAAATTTATTTAGAGTAACGTTTTTAGTACTTGTCTATGACAACATATGTGAAAATTGCATTTTTATAAGGTAAATCAAAAATTTTTTTTTAACGACCAGATTGTCGGGCATCTAGACTAATTATTATAGGACTAGGTGCAATGCTTAAAGTTTCATAAATTATGATATATCCCAAATTTATTTAGAGTAGCGTTTTTAGTACTTGTCTATGACAACATATGTGAAAATTGCATTAGTACTTGTCTATGACAACATATGTGAAAATTGCATTTTTATAAGGTAAATCAAAAAATTTTTTTTAACGACCAGATTGTCGGGCATCTAGACTAATTATTATAGGACTAGGTGCAATGCTTAAAGTTTCATAAATTATGATATATCCCAAATTTATTTAGAGTAGCGTTTTTAGTTCTTGTCTATGACAACATATGTGAAAATTGCATTTTTATAAGGTAAATCAAAAATTTTTTTTTAACGACCACATTGTCGGGCATCTAGACTAATTATTATAGGACTGGGTGCAATGCTTAAAGTTTCATAAATTATGATATATCCCAAATTTATTTAGAGTAGCGTTTTTAGTACTTGTCTATGACAACATATGTGAAAATTGCATTTTTATAAGGTAAATCAAAAATTTTTTTTTAACGACCAGATTGTCGGGCATCTAGACTAATTATTATAGGACTAGGTGCAATGCTTAAAGTTTCATAAATTATGATATATCCCAAATTTATTTAGAGTAGCGTTTTTAGTACTTGTCTATGACAACATATGTGAAAATTGCATTTTTATAAGGTAAATCAAAAATTTTTTTTTAACGACCAGATTGTCGGGCATCTAGACTAATTATTATAGGACTAGGTGCAATGCTTAAAGTTTCATAAATTATGATATATCCCAAATTTATTTAGAGTAACGTTTTTAGTACTTGTCTATGACAACATATGTGAAAATTGCATTTTTATAAGGTAAATCAAAAATTTTTTTTTAACGACCACATTGTCGGGCATCTAGACTAATTATTATAGGACTAGGTGCAATGCTTAAAGTTTCATAAATTATGATATATCCCAAATTTATTTAGAGTAACGTTTTTAGTACTTGTCTATGACAACATATGTGAAAATTGCATTTTTATAAGGTAAATCAAAAATTTTTTTTTAACGACCAGATTGTCGGGCATCTAGACTAATTATTATAGGACTAGGTGCAATGCTTAAAGTTTCATAAATTATGATATATCCCAAATTTATTTAGAGTAACGTTTTTAGTACTTGTCTATGACAACATATGTGAAAATTGCATTTTTATAAGGTTAATCAAAAATTTTTTTTTAACGACCAGATTGTCGGGCATCTAGACTAATTATTATAGGACTAGGTGCAATGCTTAAAGTTTCATAAATTATGATATATCCCAAATTTATTTAGAGTAGCGTTTTTAGTTCTTGTCTATGACAACATATGTGAAAATTGCATTTTTATAAGGTAAATCAAAAATTTTTTTTAACGACCAGATTGTCGGGCATCTAGACTAATTATTATAGGACTAGGTGCAAATGCTTAAAGTTTCATAAATTATGATATATCCCAAATTTATTTAGAGTAGCCTTTTTAGTACTTGTCTATGACAACATATGTGAAAATTGCATTTTTATAAGATAAATCAAAATTTTTTTTTTAACGACCAGATTGTCGGGCATCTAGACTAATTATTATAGGACTAGGTACAATGCTTAAAGTTTCATAAATTATGATATATCCCAAATTTATTTAGAGTAACGTTTTTAGTACTTGTCTATGACAACATATGTGAAAATTGCATTTTTATAAGGTTAATCAAAAATTTTTTTTTAACGACCAGATTGTCGGGCATCTAGACTAATTATTATAGGACTAGGTGCAATGCTTAAAGTTTCATAAATTATGATATATCCCAAATTTATTTAGAGTAACGTTTTTAGTACTTGTCTATGACAACATATGTGAAAATTGCATTTTTATAAGGTAAATCAAAAATTTTTTTTTAACGACCAGATTGTCGGGCATCTAGACTAATTATTATAGGACTAGGTGCAATGCTTAAAGTTTCATAAATTATGATATATCCCAAATTTATTTAGAGTAGCGTTTTTAGTTCTTGTCTATGACAACATATGTGAAAATTGCATTTTTATAAGGTAAATCAAAAATTTTTTTTAACGACCAGATTGTCGGGCATCTAGACTAATTATTATAGGACTAGGTGCAAATGCTTAAAGTTTCATAAATTATGATATATCCCAAATTTATTTAGAGTAGCGTTTTTAGTACTTGTCTATGACAACATATGTGAAAATTGCATTTTTATAAGGTAAATCAAAAATTTTTTTTTAACGACCAGATTGTCGGGCATCTAGACTAATTATTATAGGACTAGGTGCAATGCTTAAAGTTTCATAAATTATGATATATCCCAAATTTATTTAGAGTAGCGTTTTTAGTACTTGTCTATGACAACATATGTGAAAATTGCATTTTTATAAGATAAATCAAAATTTTTTTTTTAACGACCAGATTGTCGGGCATCTAGACTAATTATTATAGGACTAGGTACAATGCTTAAAGTTTCATAAATTATGATATATCCCAAATTTATTTAGAGTAACGTTTTTAGTACTTGTCTATGACAACATATGTGAAAATTGCATTTTTATAAGGTTAATCAAAAATTTTTTTTTAACGACCAGATTGTCGGGCATCTAGACTAATTATTATAGGACTAGGTGCAATGCTTAAAGTTTCATAAATTATGATATATCCCAAATTTATTTAGAGTAACGTTTTTAGTACTTGTCTATGACAACATATGTGAAAATTGCATTTTTATAAGATAAATCAAAATTTTTTTTTTAACGACCAGATTGTCGGGCATCTAGACTAATTATTATAGGACTAGGTACAATGCTTAAAGTTTCATAAATTATGATATATCCCAAATTTATTTAGAGTAACGTTTTTAGTACTTGTCTATGACAACATATGTGAAAATTGCATTTTTATAAGGTTAATCAAAAATTTTTTTTTAACGACCACATTGTCGGGCATCTAGACTAATTATTATAGGACTAGGTGCAATGCTTAAAGTTTCATAAATTATGATATATCCCAAATTTATTTAGAGTAACGTTTTTAGTACTTGTCTATGACAACATATGTGAAAATTACATTTTTATAAGGTAAATCAAAAATTTTTTTTTAACGACCAGATTGTCGGGCATCTAGACTAATTATTATAGGACTAGGTGCAATGCTTAAAGTTTCATAAATTATGATATATCCCAAATTTATTTAGAGTAGCGTTTTTAGTTCTTGTCTATGACAACATATGTGAAAATTGCATTTTTATAAGGTAAATCAAAAAATTTTTTTAACGACCAGATTGTCGGGCATCTAGACTAATTATTATAGGACTAGGTGCAATGCTTAAAGTTTCATAAATTATGATATATCCCAAATTTATTTAGAGTAGCGTTTTTAGTACTTGTCTATGACAACATATGTGAAAATTGCATTAGTACTTGTCTATGACAACATATGTGAAAATTGCATTTTTATAAGGTAAATCAAAAATTTTTTTTTAACGACCAGATTGTCGGGCATCTAGACTAATTATTATAGGACTAGGTGCAATGCTTAAAGTTTCATAAATTATGATATATCCCAAATTTATTTAGAGTAGCGTTTTTAGTTCTTGTCTATGACAACATATGTGAAAATTGCATTTTTATAAGGTAAATCAAAAATTTTTTTTAACGACCAGATTGTCGGGCATCTAGACTAATTATTATAGGACTAGGTGCAAATGCTTAAAGTTTCATAAATTATGATATATCCCAAATTTATTTAGAGTAGCGTTTTTAGTACTTGTCTATGACAACATATGTGAAAATTGCATTTTTATAAGATAAATCAAAATTTTTTTTTTAACGACCAGATTGTCGGGCATCTAGACTAATTATTATAGGACTAGGTGCAATGCTTAAAGTTTCATAAATTATGATATATCCCAAATTTATTTAGAGTAGCGTTTTTAGTACTTGTCTATGACAACATATGTGAAAATTGCATTAGTACTTGTCTATGACAACATATGTGAAAATTGCATTTTTATAAGGTAAATCAAAAAATTTTTTTTAACGACCAGATTGTCGGGCATCTAGACTAATTATTATAGGACTAGGTGCAATGCTTAAAGTTTCATAAATTATGATATATCCCAAATTTATTTAGAGTAGCGTTTTTAGTTCTTGTCTATGACAACATATGTGAAAATTGCATTTTTATAAGGTAAATCAAAAATTTTTTTTTAACGACCACATTGTCGGGCATCTAGACTAATTATTATAGGACTGGGTGCAATGCTTAAAGTTTCATAAATTATGATATATCCCAAATTTATTTAGAGTAGCGTTTTTAGTACTTGTCTATGACAACATATGTGAAAATTGCATTTTTATAAGGTAAATCAAAAATTTTTTTTTAACGACCAGATTGTCGGGCATCTAGACTAATTATTATAGGACTAGGTGCAATGCTTAAAGTTTCATAAATTATGATATATCCCAAATTTATTTAGAGTAGCGTTTTTAGTACTTGTCTATGACAACATATGTGAAAATTGCATTAGTACTTGTCTATGACAACATATGTGAAAATTGCATTTTTATAAGGTAAATCAAAAATTTTTTTTTAACGACCAGATTGTCGGGCATCTAGACTAATTATTATAGGACTAGGTGCAATGCTTAAAGTTTCATAAATTATGATATATCCCAAATTTATTTAGAGTAACGTTTTTAGTACTTGTCTATGACAACATATGTGAAAATTGCATTTTTATAAGGTAAATCAAAAATTTTTTTTTAACGACCAGATTGTCGGGCATCTAGACTAATTATTATAGGACTAGGTGCAATGCTTAAAGTTTCATAAATTATGATATATCCCAAATTTATTTAGAGTAACGTTTTTAGTACTTGTCTATGACAACATATGTGAAAATTGCATTTTTATAAGGTTAATCAAAAATTTTTTTTTAACGACCAGATTGTCGGGCATCTAGACTAATTATTATAGGACTAGGTGCAATGCTTAAAGTTTCATAAATTATGATATATCCCAAATTTATTTAGAGTAGCGTTTTTAGTTCTTGTCTATGACAACATATGTGAAAATTGCATTTTTATAAGGTAAATCAAAAATTTTTTTTAACGACCAGATTGTCGGGCATCTAGACTAATTATTATAGGACTAGGTGCAAATGCTTAAAGTTTCATAAATTATGATATATCCCAAATTTATTTAGAGTAGCGTTTTTAGTACTTGTCTATGACAACATATGTGAAAATTGCATTTTTATAAGATAAATCAAAATTTTTTTTTTAACGACCAGATTGTCGGGCATCTAGACTAATTATTATAGGACTAGGTACAATGCTTAAAGTTTCATAAATTATGATATATCCCAAATTTATTTAGAGTAACGTTTTTAGTACTTGTCTATGACAACATATGTGAAAATTGCATTTTTATAAGGTTAATCAAAAATTTTTTTTTAACGACCAGATTGTCGGGCATCTAGACTAATTATTATAGGACTAGGTGCAATGCTTAAAGTTTCATAAATTATGATATATCCCAAATTTATTTAGAGTAACGTTTTTAGTACTTGTCTATGACAACATATGTGAAAATTGCATTTTTATAAGGTAAATCAAAAATTTTTTTTTAACGACCAGATTGTCGGGCATCTAGACTAATTATTATAGGACTAGGTGCAATGCTTAAAGTTTCATAAATTATGATATATCCCAAATTTATTTAGAGTAGCGTTTTTAGTTCTTGTCTATGACAACATATGTGAAAATTGCATTTTTATAAGGTAAATCAAAAATTTTTTTTAACGACCAGATTGTCGGGCATCTAGACTAATTATTATAGGACTAGGTGCAAATGCTTAAAGTTTCATAAATTATGATATATCCCAAATTTATTTAGAGTAGCGTTTTTAGTACTTGTCTATGACAACATATGTGAAAATTGCATTTTTATAAGGTAAATCAAAAATTTTTTTTTAACGACCAGATTGTCGGGCATCTAGACTAATTATTATAGGACTAGGTGCAATGCTTAAAGTTTCATAAATTATGATATATCCCAAATTTATTTAGAGTAGCGTTTTTAGTACTTGTCTATGACAACATATGTGAAAATTGCATTTTTATAAGATAAATCAAAATTTTTTTTTTAACGACCAGATTGTCGGGCATCTAGACTAATTATTATAGGACTAGGTACAATGCTTAAAGTTTCATAAATTATGATATATCCCAAATTTATTTAGAGTAACGTTTTTAGTACTTGTCTATGACAACATATGTGAAAATTGCATTTTTATAAGGTTAATCAAAAATTTTTTTTTAACGACCAGATTGTCGGGCATCTAGACTAATTATTATAGGACTAGGTGCAATGCTTAAAGTTTCATAAATTATGATATATCCCAAATTTATTTAGAGTAACGTTTTTAGTACTTGTCTATGACAACATATGTGAAAATTGCATTTTTATAAGGTTAATCAAAAATTTTTTTTTAACGACCAGATTGTCGGGCATCTAGACTAATTATTATAGGACTAGGTACAATGCTTAAAGTTTCATAAATTATGATATATCCCAAATTTATTTAGAGTAACGTTTTTATTACTTGTCTATGACAACATATGTGAAAATTGCATTTTTATAAGGTTAATCAAAAATTTTTTTTTAACGACCACATTGTCGGGCATCTAGACTAATTATTATAGGACTAGGTGCAATGCTTAAAGTTTCATAAATTATGATATATCCCAAATTTATTTAGAGTAACGTTTTTAGTACTTGTCTATGACAACATATGTGAAAATTACATTTTTATAAGGTAAATCAAAAATTTTTTTTTAACGACCAGATTGTCGGGCATCTAGACTAATTATTATAGGACTAGGTGCAATGCTTAAAGTTTCATAAATTATGATATATCCCAAATTTATTTAGAGTAGCGTTTTTAGTTCTTGTCTATGACAACATATGTGAAAATTGCATTTTTATAAGGTAAATCAAAAAATTTTTTTAACGACCAGATTGTCGGGCATCTAGACTAATTATTATAGGACTAGGTGCAATGCTTAAAGTTTCATAAATTATGATATATCCCAAATTTATTTAGAGTAGCGTTTTTAGTACTTGTCTATGACAACATATGTGAAAATTGCATTAGTACTTGTCTATGACAACATATGTGAAAATTGCATTTTTATAAGGTAAATCAAAAATTTTTTTTTAACGACCAGATTGTCGGGCATCTAGACTAATTATTATAGGACTAGGTGCAATGCTTAAAGTTTCATAAATTATGATATATCCCAAATTTATTTAGAGTAGCGTTTTTAGTTCTTGTCTATGACAACATATGTGAAAATTGCATTTTTATAAGGTAAATCAAAAATTTTTTTTAACGACCAGATTGTCGGGCATCTAGACTAATTATTATAGGACTAGGTGCAAATGCTTAAAGTTTCATAAATTATGATATATCCCAAATTTATTTAGAGTAGCGTTTTTAGTACTTGTCTATGACAACATATGTGAAAATTGCATTTTTATAAGATAAATCAAAATTTTTTTTTTAACGACCAGATTGTCGGGCATCTAGACTAATTATTATAGGACTAGGTACAATGCTTAAAGTTTCATAAATTATGATATATCCCAAATTTATTTAGAGTAACGTTTTTAGTACTTGTCTATGACAACATATGTGAAAATTGCATTTTTATAAGGTTAATCAAAAATTTTTTTTTAACGACCAGATTGTCGGGCATCTAGACTAATTATTATAGGACTAGGTACAATGCTTAAAGTTTCATAAATTATGATATATCCCAAATTTATTTAGAGTAGCGTTTTTAGTTCTTGTCTATGACAACATATGTGAAAATTGCATTTTTATAAGGTAAATCAAAAATTTTTTTTTAACGACCACATTGTCGGGCATCTAGACTAATTATTATAGGACTGGGTGCAATGCTTAAAGTTTCATAAATTATGATATATCCCAAATTTATTTAGAGTAGCGTTTTTAGTACTTGTCTATGACAACATATGTGAAAATTGCATTAGTACTTGTCTATGACAACATATGTGAAAATTGCATTTTTATAAGGTAAATCAAAAAATTTTTTTTAACGACCAGATTGTCGGGCATCTAGACTAATTATTATAGGACTAGGTGCAATGCTTAAAGTTTCATAAATTATGATATATCCCAAATTTATTTAGAGTAGCGTTTTTAGTTCTTGTCTATGACAACATATGTGAAAATTGCATTTTTATAAGGTAAATCAAAAATTTTTTTTTAACGACCACATTGTCGGGCATCTAGACTAATTATTATAGGACTGGGTGCAATGCTTAAAGTTTCATAAATTATGATATATCCCAAATTTATTTAGAGTAGCGTTTTTAGTACTTGTCTATGACAACATATGTGAAAATTGCATTTTTATAAGGTAAATCAAAAATTTTTTTTTAACGACCAGATTGTCGGGCATCTAGACTAATTATTATAGGACTAGGTGCAATGCTTAAAGTTTCATAAATTATGATATATCCCAAATTTATTTAGAGTAGCGTTTTTAGTACTTGTCTATGACAACATATGTGAAAATTGCATTTTTATAAGGTAAATCAAAAATTTTTTTTTAACGACCAGATTGTCGGGCATCTAGACTAATTATTATAGGACTAGGTGCAATGCTTAAAGTTTCATAAATTATGATATATCCCAAATTTATTTAGAGTAACGTTTTTAGTACTTGTCTATGACAACATATGTGAAAATTGCATTTTTATAAGGTAAATCAAAAATTTTTTTTTAACGACCACATTGTCGGGCATCTAGACTAATTATTATAGGACTAGGTGCAATGCTTAAAGTTTCATAAATTATGATATATCCCAAATTTATTTAGAGTAACGTTTTTAGTACTTGTCTATGACAACATATGTGAAAATTGCATTTTTATAAGGTAAATCAAAAATTTTTTTTTAACGACCAGATTGTCGGGCATCTAGACTAATTATTATAGGACTAGGTGCAATGCTTAAAGTTTCATAAATTATGATATATCCCAAATTTATTTAGAGTAACGTTTTTAGTACTTGTCTATGACAACATATGTGAAAATTGCATTTTTATAAGGTTAATCAAAAATTTTTTTTTAACGACCAGATTGTCGGGCATCTAGACTAATTATTATAGGACTAGGTGCAATGCTTAAAGTTTCATAAATTATGATATATCCCAAATTTATTTAGAGTAGCGTTTTTAGTTCTTGTCTATGACAACATATGTGAAAATTGCATTTTTATAAGGTAAATCAAAAATTTTTTTTAACGACCAGATTGTCGGGCATCTAGACTAATTATTATAGGACTAGGTGCAAATGCTTAAAGTTTCATAAATTATGATATATCCCAAATTTATTTAGAGTAGCGTTTTTAGTACTTGTCTATGACAACATATGTGAAAATTGCATTTTTATAAGATAAATCAAAATTTTTTTTTTAACGACCAGATTGTCGGGCATCTAGACTAATTATTATAGGACTAGGTACAATGCTTAAAGTTTCATAAATTATGATATATCCCAAATTTATTTAGAGTAACGTTTTTAGTACTTGTCTATGACAACATATGTGAAAATTGCATTTTTATAAGGTTAATCAAAAATTTTTTTTTAACGACCAGATTGTCGGGCATCTAGACTAATTATTATAGGACTAGGTGCAATGCTTAAAGTTTCATAAATTATGATATATCCCAAATTTATTTAGAGTAACGTTTTTAGTACTTGTCTATGACAACATATGTGAAAATTGCATTTTTATAAGGTAAATCAAAAATTTTTTTTTAACGACCAGATTGTCGGGCATCTAGACTAATTATTATAGGACTAGGTGCAATGCTTAAAGTTTCATAAATTATGATATATCCCAAATTTATTTAGAGTAGCGTTTTTAGTTCTTGTCTATGACAACATATGTGAAAATTGCATTTTTATAAGGTAAATCAAAAATTTTTTTTAACGACCAGATTGTCGGGCATCTAGACTAATTATTATAGGACTAGGTGCAAATGCTTAAAGTTTCATAAATTATGATATATCCCAAATTTATTTAGAGTAGCGTTTTTAGTACTTGTCTATGACAACATATGTGAAAATTGCATTTTTATAAGGTAAATCAAAAATTTTTTTTTAACGACCAGATTGTCGGGCATCTAGACTAATTATTATAGGACTA
This sequence comes from Crataerina pallida, assembly GCA_949710015.1. NCBI lineage: Eukaryota > Metazoa > Arthropoda > Insecta > Diptera > Hippoboscidae > Crataerina > Crataerina pallida. The sequence goes on from OX453291.1 coordinate 11,744,613, forward strand.
GGTGCAATGCTTAAAGTTTCATAAATTATGATATATCCCAAATTTATTTAGAGTAGCGTTTTTAGTACTTGTCTATGACAACATATGTGAAAATTGCATTTTTATAAGATAAATCAAAATTTTTTTTTTAACGACCAGATTGTCGGGCATCTAGACTAATTATTATAGGACTAGGTACAATGCTTAAAGTTTCATAAATTATGATATATCCCAAATTTATTTAGAGTAACGTTTTTAGTACTTGTCTATGACAACATATGTGAAAATTGCATTTTTATAAGGTTAATCAAAAATTTTTTTTTAACGACCAGATTGTCGGGCATCTAGACTAATTATTATAGGACTAGGTGCAATGCTTAAAGTTTCATAAATTATGATATATCCCAAATTTATTTAGAGTAACGTTTTTAGTACTTGTCTATGACAACATATGTGAAAATTGCATTTTTATAAGATAAATCAAAATTTTTTTTTTAACGACCAGATTGTCGGGCATCTAGACTAATTATTATAGGACTAGGTACAATGCTTAAAGTTTCATAAATTATGATATATCCCAAATTTATTTAGAGTAACGTTTTTAGTACTTGTCTATGACAACATATGTGAAAATTGCATTTTTATAAGGTTAATCAAAAATTTTTTTTTAACGACCACATTGTCGGGCATCTAGACTAATTATTATAGGACTAGGTGCAATGCTTAAAGTTTCATAAATTATGATATATCCCAAATTTATTTAGAGTAACGTTTTTAGTACTTGTCTATGACAACATATGTGAAAATTACATTTTTATAAGGTAAATCAAAAATTTTTTTTTAACGACCAGATTGTCGGGCATCTAGACTAATTATTATAGGACTAGGTGCAATGCTTAAAGTTTCATAAATTATGATATATCCCAAATTTATTTAGAGTAGCGTTTTTAGTTCTTGTCTATGACAACATATGTGAAAATTGCATTTTTATAAGGTAAATCAAAAAATTTTTTTAACGACCAGATTGTCGGGCATCTAGACTAATTATTATAGGACTAGGTGCAATGCTTAAAGTTTCATAAATTATGATATATCCCAAATTTATTTAGAGTAGCGTTTTTAGTACTTGTCTATGACAACATATGTGAAAATTGCATTAGTACTTGTCTATGACAACATATGTGAAAATTGCATTTTTATAAGGTAAATCAAAAATTTTTTTTTAACGACCAGATTGTCGGGCATCTAGACTAATTATTATAGGACTAGGTGCAATGCTTAAAGTTTCATAAATTATGATATATCCCAAATTTATTTAGAGTAGCGTTTTTAGTTCTTGTCTATGACAACATATGTGAAAATTGCATTTTTATAAGGTAAATCAAAAATTTTTTTTAACGACCAGATTGTCGGGCATCTAGACTAATTATTATAGGACTAGGTGCAAATGCTTAAAGTTTCATAAATTATGATATATCCCAAATTTATTTAGAGTAGCGTTTTTAGTACTTGTCTATGACAACATATGTGAAAATTGCATTTTTATAAGATAAATCAAAATTTTTTTTTTAACGACCAGATTGTCGGGCATCTAGACTAATTATTATAGGACTAGGTGCAATGCTTAAAGTTTCATAAATTATGATATATCCCAAATTTATTTAGAGTAGCGTTTTTAGTACTTGTCTATGACAACATATGTGAAAATTGCATTAGTACTTGTCTATGACAACATATGTGAAAATTGCATTTTTATAAGGTAAATCAAAAAATTTTTTTTAACGACCAGATTGTCGGGCATCTAGACTAATTATTATAGGACTAGGTGCAATGCTTAAAGTTTCATAAATTATGATATATCCCAAATTTATTTAGAGTAGCGTTTTTAGTTCTTGTCTATGACAACATATGTGAAAATTGCATTTTTATAAGGTAAATCAAAAATTTTTTTTTAACGACCACATTGTCGGGCATCTAGACTAATTATTATAGGACTGGGTGCAATGCTTAAAGTTTCATAAATTATGATATATCCCAAATTTATTTAGAGTAGCGTTTTTAGTACTTGTCTATGACAACATATGTGAAAATTGCATTTTTATAAGGTAAATCAAAAATTTTTTTTTAACGACCAGATTGTCGGGCATCTAGACTAATTATTATAGGACTAGGTGCAATGCTTAAAGTTTCATAAATTATGATATATCCCAAATTTATTTAGAGTAGCGTTTTTAGTACTTGTCTATGACAACATATGTGAAAATTGCATTAGTACTTGTCTATGACAACATATGTGAAAATTGCATTTTTATAAGGTAAATCAAAAATTTTTTTTTAACGACCAGATTGTCGGGCATCTAGACTAATTATTATAGGACTAGGTGCAATGCTTAAAGTTTCATAAATTATGATATATCCCAAATTTATTTAGAGTAACGTTTTTAGTACTTGTCTATGACAACATATGTGAAAATTGCATTTTTATAAGGTAAATCAAAAATTTTTTTTTAACGACCAGATTGTCGGGCATCTAGACTAATTATTATAGGACTAGGTGCAATGCTTAAAGTTTCATAAATTATGATATATCCCAAATTTATTTAGAGTAACGTTTTTAGTACTTGTCTATGACAACATATGTGAAAATTGCATTTTTATAAGGTTAATCAAAAATTTTTTTTTAACGACCAGATTGTCGGTCATCTAGACTAATTATTATAGGACTAGGTGCAATGCTTAAAGTTTCATAAATTATGATATATCCCAAATTTATTTAGAGTAGCGTTTTTAGTTCTTGTCTATGACAACATATGTGAAAATTGCATTTTTATAAGGTAAATCAAAAATTTTTTTTAACGACCAGATTGTCGGGCATCTAGACTAATTATTATAGGACTAGGTGCAAATGCTTAAAGTTTCATAAATTATGATATATCCCAAATTTATTTAGAGTAGCGTTTTTAGTACTTGTCTATGACAACATATGTGAAAATTGCATTTTTATAAGATAAATCAAAATTTTTTTTTTAACGACCAGATTGTCGGGCATCTAGACTAATTATTATAGGACTAGGTACAATGCTTAAAGTTTCATAAATTATGATATATCCCAAATTTATTTAGAGTAACGTTTTTAGTACTTGTCTATGACAACATATGTGAAAATTGCATTTTTATAAGGTTAATCAAAAATTTTTTTTTAACGACCAGATTGTCGGGCATCTAGACTAATTATTATAGGACTAGGTGCAATGCTTAAAGTTTCATAAATTATGATATATCCCAAATTTATTTAGAGTAACGTTTTTAGTACTTGTCTATGACAACATATGTGAAAATTGCATTTTTATAAGGTAAATCAAAAATTTTTTTTTAACGACCAGATTGTCGGGCATCTAGACTAATTATTATAGGACTAGGTGCAATGCTTAAAGTTTCATAAATTATGATATATCCCAAATTTATTTAGAGTAGCGTTTTTAGTTCTTGTCTATGACAACATATGTGAAAATTGCATTTTTATAAGGTAAATCAAAAATTTTTTTTAACGACCAGATTGTCGGGCATCTAGACTAATTATTATAGGACTAGGTGCAAATGCTTAAAGTTTCATAAATTATGATATATCCCAAATTTATTTAGAGTAGCGTTTTTAGTACTTGTCTATGACAACATATGTGAAAATTGCATTTTTATAAGGTAAATCAAAAATTTTTTTTTAACGACCAGATTGTCGGGCATCTAGACTAATTATTATAGGACTAGGTGCAATGCTTAAAGTTTCATAAATTATGATATATCCCAAATTTATTTAGAGTAGCGTTTTTAGTACTTGTCTATGACAACATATGTGAAAATTGCATTTTTATAAGATAAATCAAAATTTTTTTTTTAACGACCAGATTGTCGGGCATCTAGACTAATTATTATAGGACTAGGTACAATGCTTAAAGTTTCATAAATTATGATATATCCCAAATTTATTTAGAGTAACGTTTTTAGTACTTGTCTATGACAACATATGTGAAAATTGCATTTTTATAAGGTTAATCAAAAATTTTTTTTTAACGACCAGATTGTCGGGCATCTAGACTAATTATTATAGGACTAGGTGCAATGCTTAAAGTTTCATAAATTATGATATATCCCAAATTTATTTAGAGTAACGTTTTTAGTACTTGTCTATGACAACATATGTGAAAATTGCATTTTTATAAGGTTAATCAAAAATTTTTTTTTAACGACCAGATTGTCGGGCATCTAGACTAATTATTATAGGACTAGGTACAATGCTTAAAGTTTCATAAATTATGATATATCCCAAATTTATTTAGAGTAACGTTTTTAGTACTTGTCTATGACAACATATGTGAAAATTGCATTTTTATAAGGTTAATCAAAAATTTTTTTTTAACGACCACATTGTCGGGCATCTAGACTAATTATTATAGGACTAGGTGCAATGCTTAAAGTTTCATAAATTATGATATATCCCAAATTTATTTAGAGTAACGTTTTTAGTACTTGTCTATGACAACATATGTGAAAATTACATTTTTATAAGGTAAATCAAAAATTTTTTTTAACGACCAGATTGTCGGGCATCTAGACTAATTATTATAGGACTAGGTGCAATGCTTAAAGTTTCATAAATTATGATATATCCCAAATTTATTTAGAGTAGCGTTTTTAGTTCTTGTCTATGACAACATATGTGAAAATTGCATTTTTATAAGGTAAATCAAAAAATTTTTTTAACGACCAGATTGTCGGGCATCTAGACTAATTATTATAGGACTAGGTGCAATGCTTAAAGTTTCATAAATTATGATATATCCCAAATTTATTTAGAGTAGCGTTTTTAGTACTTGTCTATGACAACATATGTGAAAATTGCATTAGTACTTGTCTATGACAACATATGTGAAAATTGCATTTTTATAAGGTAAATCAAAAATTTTTTTTTAACGACCAGATTGTCGGGCATCTAGACTAATTATTATAGGACTAGGTGCAATGCTTAAAGTTTCATAAATTATGATATATCCCAAATTTATTTAGAGTAGCGTTTTTAGTTCTTGTCTATGACAACATATGTGAAAATTGCATTTTTATAAGGTAAATCAAAAATTTTTTTTAACGACCAGATTGTCGGGCATCTAGACTAATTATTATAGGACTAGGTGCAAATGCTTAAAGTTTCATAAATTATGATATATCCCAAATTTATTTAGAGTAGCGTTTTTAGTACTTGTCTATGACAACATATGTGAAAATTGCATTTTTATAAGATAAATCAAAATTTTTTTTTTAACGACCAGATTGTCGGGCATCTAGACTAATTATTATAGGACTAGGTACAATGCTTAAAGTTTCATAAATTATGATATATCCCAAATTTATTTAGAGTAACGTTTTTAGTACTTGTCTATGACAACATATGTGAAAATTGCATTTTTATAAGGTTAATCAAAAATTTTTTTTTAACGACCAGATTGTCGGGCATCTAGACTAATTATTATAGGACTAGGTACAATGCTTAAAGTTTCATAAATTATGATATATCCCAAATTTATTTAGAGTAGCGTTTTTAGTTCTTGTCTATGACAACATATGTGAAAATTGCATTTTTATAAGGTAAATCAAAAATTTTTTTTTAACGACCACATTGTCGGGCATCTAGACTAATTATTATAGGACTGGGTGCAATGCTTAAAGTTTCATAAATTATGATATATCCCAAATTTATTTAGAGTAGCGTTTTTAGTACTTGTCTATGACAACATATGTGAAAATTGCATTTTTATAAGGTAAATCAAAAATTTTTTTTTAACGACCAGATTGTCGGGCATCTAGACTAATTATTATAGGACTAGGTGCAATGCTTAAAGTTTCATAAATTATGATATATCCCAAATTTATTTAGAGTAGCGTTTTTAGTACTTGTCTATGACAACATAAGTGAAAATTGCATTAGTACTTGTCTATGACAACATATGTGAAAATTGCATTTTTATAAGGTAAATCAAAAATTTTTTTTTAACGACCAGATTGTCGGGCATCTAGACTAATTATTATAGGACTAGGTGCAATGCTTAAAGTTTCATAAATTATGATATATCCCAAATTTATTTAGAGTAGCGTTTTTAGTTCTTGTCTATGACAACATATGTGAAAATTGCATTTTTATAAGGTAAATCAAAAATTTTTTTTAACGACCAGATTGTCGGGCATCTAGACTAATTATTATAGGACTAGGTGCAAATGCTTAAAGTTTCATAAATTATGATATATCCCAAATTTATTTAGAGTAGCGTTTTTAGTACTTGTCTATGACAACATATGTGAAAATTGCATTTTTATAAGATAAATCAAAATTTTTTTTTTAACGACCAGATTGTCGGGCATCTAGACTAATTATTATAGGACTAGGTACAATGCTTAAAGTTTCATAAATTATGATATATCCCAAATTTATTTAGAGTAACGTTTTTAGTACTTGTCTATGACAACATATGTGAAAATTGCATTTTTATAAGATAAATCAAAATTTTTTTTTTAACGACCAGATTGTCGGGCATCTAGACTAATTATTATAGGACTAGGTACAATGCTTAAAGTTTCATAAATTATGATATATCCCAAATTTATTTAGAGTAGCGTTTTTAGTTCTTGTCTATGACAACATATGTGAAAATTGCATTTTTATAAGGTAAATCAAAAATTTTTTTTTAACGACCAGATTGTCGGGCATCTAGACTAATTATTATAGGACTAGGTGCAATGCTTAAAGTTTCATAAATTATGATATATCCCAAATTTATTTAGAGTAGCGTTTTTAGTACTTGTCTATGACAACATATGTGAAAATTGCATTAGTACTTGTCTATGACAACATATGTGAAAATTGCATTTTTATAAGGTAAATCAAAAATTTTTTTTTAACGACCAGATTGTCGGGCATCTAGACTAATTATTATAGGACTAGGTGCAATGCTTAAAGTTTCATAAATTATGATATATCCCAAATTTATTTAGAGTAGCGTTTTTAGTTCTTGTCTATGACAACATATGTGAAAATTGCATTTTTATAAGGTAAATCAAAAATTTTTTTTAACGACCAGATTGTCGGGCATCTAGACTAATTATTATAGGACTAGGTGCAAATGCTTAAAGTTTCATAAATTATGATATATCCCAAATTTATTTAGAGTAGTGTTTTTAGTACTTGTCTATGACAACATATGTGAAAATTGCATTTTTATAAGATAAATCAAAATTTTTTTTTTAACGACCAGATTGTCGGGCATCTAGACTAATTATTATAGGACTAGGTACAATGCTTAAAGTTTCATAAATTATGATATATCCCAAATTTATTTAGAGTAACGTTTTTAGTACTTGTCTATGACAACATATGTGAAAATTGCATTTTTATAAGGTTAATCAAAAATTTTTTTTTAACGACCAGATTGTCGGGCATCTAGACTAATTATTATAGGACTAGGTACAATGCTTAAAGTTTCATAAATTATGATATATCCCAAATTTATTTAGAGTAACGTTTTTAGTACTTGTCTATGACAACATATGTGAAAATTGCATTTTTATAAGGTTAATCAAAAATTTTTTTTTAACGACCACATTGTCGGGCATCTAGACTAATTATTATAGGACTAGGTGCAATGCTTAAAGTTTCATAAATTATGATATATCCCAAATTTATTTAGAGTAACGTTTTTAGTACTTGTCTATGACAACATATGTGAAAATTGCATTTTTATAAGGTTAATCAAAAATTTTTTTTTAACGACCAGATTGTCGGGCATCTAGACTAATTATTATAGGACTAGGTGCAATGCTTAAAGTTTCATAAATTATGATATATCCCAAATTTATTTAGAGTAGCGTTTTTAGTTCTTGTCTATGACAACATATGTGAAAATTGCATTTTTATAAGGTAAATCAAAAATTTTTTTTAACGACCAGATTGTCGGGCATCTAGACTAATTATTATAGGACTAGGTGCAAATGCTTAAAGTTTCATAAATTATGATATATCCCAAATTTATTTAGAGTAGCGTTTTTAGTACTTGTCTATGACAACATATGTGAAAATTGCATTTTTATAAGATAAATCAAAATTTTTTTTTTAACGACCAGATTGTCGGGCATCTAGACTAATTATTATAGGACTAGGTACAATGCTTAAAGTTTCATAAATTATGATATATCCCAAATTTATTTAGAGTAACGTTTTTAGTACTTGTCTATGACAACATATGTGAAAATTGCATTTTTATAAGGTTAATCAAAAATTTTTTTTTAACGACCAGATTGTCGGGCATCTAGACTAATTATTATAGGACTAGGTGCAATGCTTAAAGTTTCATAAATTATGATATATCCCAAATTTATTTAGAGTAACGTTTTTAGTACTTGTCTATGACAACATATGTGAAAATTGCATTTTTATAAGGTTAATCAAAAATTTTTTTTTAACGACCAGATTGTCGGGCATCTAGACTAATTATTATAGGACTAGGTACAATGCTTAAAGTTTCATAAATTATGATATATCCCAAATTTATTTAGAGTAACGTTTTTAGTACTTGTCTATGACAACATATGTGAAAATTGCATTTTTATAAGGTTAATCAAAAATTTTTTTTTAACGACCAGATTGTCGGGCATCTAGACTAATTATTATAGGACTAGGTGCAATGCTTAAAGTTTCATAAATTATGATATATCCCAAATTTATTTAGAGTAACGTTTTTAGTACTTGTCTATGACAACATATGTGAAAATTGCATTTTTATAAGGTTAATCAAAAATTTTTTTTTAACGACCAGATTGTCGGGCATCTAGACTAATTATTATAGGACTAGGTGCAATGCTTAAAGTTTCATAAATTATGATATATCCCAAATTTATTTAGAGTAGCGTTTTTAGTACTTGTCTATGACAACATATGTGAAAATTGCATTTTTATAAGGTTAATCAAAAATTTTTTTTTAACGACCAGATTGTCGGGCATCTAGACTAATTATTATAGGACTAGGTACAATGCTTAAAGTTTCATAAATTATGATATATCCCAAATTTATTTAGAGTAACGTTTTTAGTACTTGTCTATGACAACATATGTGAAAATTGCATTTTTATAAGGTTAATCAAAAATTTTTTTTTAACGACCACATTGTCGGGCATCTAGACTAATTATTATAGGACTAGGTGCAATGCTTAAAGTTTCATAAATTATGATATATCCCAAATTTATTTAGAGTAACGTTTTTAGTACTTGTCTATGACAACATATGTGAAAATTACATTTTTATAAGGTAAATCAAAAATTTTTTTTTAACGACCAGATTGTCGGGCATCTAGACTAATTATTATAGGACTAGGTGCAATGCTTAAAGTTTCATAAATTATGATATATCCCAAATTTATTTAGAGTAACGTTTTTAGTACTTGTCTATGACAACATATGTGAAAATTGCATTTTTATAAGGTAAATCAAAATTTTTTTTTTAACGACCAGATTGTCGGGCATCTAGACTAATTATTATAGGACTAGGTGCAATGCTTAAAGTTTCATAAATTATGATATATCCCAAATTTATTTAGAGTAGCGTTTATAGCGCTTGTCTATGACAACATATGTGAAAATTGCATTTTTATAAGGTAAATCAAAAATTTTTTTTAACGACCAGATTGTCGGGCATCTAGACTAATTATTATAGGACTAGGTGCAATGCTTAAAGTTTCATAAATTATGATATATCCCAAATTTATTTAGAGTAGCGTTTATAGCGCTTGTCTATGACAACATATGTGAAAATTGCATTTTTATAAGGTAAATCAAAAATTTTTTTTAACGACCAGATTGTCGGGCATCTAGACTAATTATTATAGGACTAGGTGCAATGCTTAAAGTTTCATAAATTATGATATATCCCAAATTTATTTAGAGTAGCGTTTATAGCGCTTGTCTATGACAACATATGTGAAAATTGCATTTTTATAAGGTAAATCAAAAATTTTTTTTTAACGACCAGATTGTCGGGCATCTAGACTAATTATTATAGGACTAGGTGCAATGCTTAAAGTTTCATAAATTATGATATATCCCAAATTTATTTAGAGTAGCGTTTTTAGTACTTGTCTATGACAACATATGTGAAAATTGCATTAGTACTTGTCTATGACAACATATGTGAAAATTGCATTTTTATAAGGTAAATCAAAAATTTTTTTTAACGACCAGATTGTCGGGCATCTAGACTAATTATTATAGGACTAGGTGCAATGCTTAAAGTTTCATAAATTATGATATATCCCAAATTTATTTAGAGTAGCGTTTTTAGTACTTGTCTATGACAACATATGTGAAAATTGCATTAGTACTTGTCTATGACAACATATGTGAAAATTGCATTTTTATAAGGTAAATCAAAAATTTTTTTTAACGACCAGATTGTCGGGCATCTAGACTAATTATTATAGGACTAGGTGCAATGCTTAAAGTTTCATAAATTATGATATATCCCAAATTTATTTAGAGTAACGTTTTTAGTACTTGTCTATGACAACATATGTGAAAATTGCATTTTTATAAGGTAAATCAAAAATTTTTTTTTAACGACCAGATTGTCGGGCATCTAGACTAATTATTATAGGACTAGGTGCAATGCTTAAAGTTTCATAAATTATGATATATCCCAAATTTATTTAGAGTAGCGTTTTTAGTACTTGTCTATGACAACATATGTGAAAATTGCATTAGTACTTGTCTATGACAACATATGTGAAAATTGCATTTTTATAAGGTAAATCAAAAATTTTTTTTTAACGACCAGATTGTCGGGCATCTAGACTAATTATTATAGGACTAGGTGCAATGCTTAAAGTTTCATAAATTATGATATATCCCAAATTTATTTAGAGTAGCGTTTTTAGTACTTGTCTATGACAACATATGTGAAAATTGCATTAGTACTTGTCTATGACAACATATGTGAAAATTGCATTTTTATAAGGTAAATCAAAAATTTTTTTTAACGACCAGATTGTCGGGCATCTAGACTAATTATTATAGGACTAGGTGCAATGCTTAAAGTTTCATAAATTATGATATATCCCAAATTTATTTAGAGTAACGTTTTTAGTACTTGTCTATGACAACATATGTGAAAATTGCATTTTTATAAGGTAAATCAAAAATTTTTTTTAACGACCAGATTGTCGGGCATCTAGACTAATTATTATAGGACTAGGTGCAATGCTTAAAGTTTCATAAATTATGATATATCCCAAATTTATTTAGAGTAGCGTTTATAGCGCTTGTCTATGACAACATATGTGAAAATTGCATTTTTATAAGGTAAATCAAAAATTTTTTTTTAACGACCAGATTGTCGGGCATCTAGACTAATTATTATAGGACTAGGTGCAATGCTTAAAGTTTCATAAATTATGATATATCCCAAATTTATTTAGAGTAGCGTTTTTAGTACTTGTCTATGACAACATATGTGAAAATTGCATTAGTACTTGTCTATGACAACATATGTGAAAATTGCATTTTTATAAGGTAAATCAAAAATTTTTTTTAACGACCAGATTGTCGGGCATCTAGACTAATTATTATAGGACTAGGTGCAATGCTTAAAGTTTCATAAATTATGATATATCCCAAATTTATTTAGAGTAACGTTTTTAGTACTTGTCTATGACAACATATGTGAAAATTGCATTTTTATAAGGTAAATCAAAAATTTTTTTTTAACGACCAGATTGTCGGGCATCTAGACTAATTATTATAGGACTAGGTGCAATGCTTAAAGTTTCATAAATTATGATATATCCCAAATTTATTTAGAGTAGCGTTTTTAGTACTTGTCTATGACAACATATGTGAAAATTGCATTAGTACTTGTCTATGACAACATATGTGAAAATTGCATTTTTATAAGGTAAATCAAAAATTTTTTTTTAACGACCAGATTGTCGGGCATCTAGACTAATTATTATAGGACTAGGTGCAATGCTTAAAGTTTCATAAATTATGATATATCCCAAATTTATTTAGAGTAACGTTTTTAGTACTTGTCTATGACAACATATGTGAAAATTGCATTTTTATAAGGTAAATCAAAAATTTTTTTTTAACGACCAGATTGTCGGGCATCTAGACTAATTATTATAGGACTAGGTGCAATGCTTAAAGTTTCATAAATTATGATATATCCCAAATTTATTTAGAGTAGCGTTTTTAGTACTTGTCTATGACAACATATGTGAAAATTGAATTAGTACTTGTCTATGACAACATATGTGAAAATTGCATTTTTATAAGGTAAATCAAAAATTTTTTTTTAACGACCAGATTGTCGGGCATCTAGACTAATTATTATAGGACTAGGTGCAATGCTTAAAGTTTCATAAATTATGATATATCCCAAATTTATTTAGAGTAACGTTTTTAGTACTTGTCTATGAAAACATATGTGAAAATTGCATTTTTATAAGGTAAATCAAAAATTTTTTTTTAACGACCAGATTGTCGGGCATCTAGACTAATTATTATAGGACTAGGTGCAATGCTTAAAGTTTCATAAATTATGATATATCCCAAATTTATTTAGAGTAGCGTTTTTAGTACTTGTCTATGACAACATATGTGAAAATTGCATTAGTACTTGTCTATGACAACATATGTGAAAATTGCATTTTTATAAGGTAAATCAAAAATTTTTTTTTAACGACCAGATTGTCGGGCATCTAGACTAATTAATATAGGACTAGGTGCAATGCTTAAAGTTTCATAAATTATGATATATCCCAAATTTATTTAGAGTAACGTTTTTAGTACTTGTCTATGACAACATATGTGAAAATTGCATTTTTATAAGGTAAATCAAAAATTTTTTTTTAACGACCAGATTGTCGGGCATCTAGACTAATTATTATAGGACTAGGTGCAATGCTTAAAGTTTCATAAATTATGATATATCCCAAATTTATTTAGAGTAGCGTTTTTAGTACTTGTCTATGACAACATATGTGAAAATTGCATTAGTACTTGTCTATGACAACATATGTGAAAATTGCATTTTTATAAGGTAAATCAAAAATTTTTTTTTAACGACCAGATTGTCGGGCATCTAGACTAATTATTATAGGACTAGGTGCAATGCTTAAAGTTTCATAAATTATGATATATCCCAAATTTATTTAGAGTAACGTTTTTAGTACTTGTCTATGACAACATATGTGAAAATTGCATTTTTATAAGGTAAATCAAAAATTTTTTTTTAACGACCAGATTGTCGGGCATCTAGACTAATTATTATAGGACTAGGTGCAATGCTTAAAGTTTCATAAATTATGATATATCCCAAATTTATTTAGAGTAGCGTTTTTAGTACTTGTCTATGACAACATATGTGAAAATTGCATTAGTACTTGTCTATGACAACATATGTGAAAATTGCATTTTTATAAGGTAAATCAAAAATGTTTTTTTAACGACCAGATTGTCGGGCATCTAGACTAATTATTATAGGACTAGGTGCAATGCTTAAAGTTTCATAAATTATGATATATCCCAAATTTATTTAGAGTAGCGTTTTTAGTTCTTGTCTATGACAACATATGTGAAAATTGCATTTTTATAAGGTAAATCAAAAATTTTTTTTAACGACCAGATTGTCGGGCATCTAGACTAATTATTATAGGACTAGGTGCAATGCTTAAAGTTTCATAAATTATGATATATCCCAAATTTATTAAGAGTAGCGTTTTTAGCACTTGTCTATGACAACATATGTGAAAATTGTATTTTTATAAGGTAAATCAAAAATTTTTTTTAACGACCAGATTGTCGGGCATCTAGACTAATTATTATAGGACTAGGTGCAATGCTTAAAGTTTCATAAATTATGATATATCCCAAATTTATTTAGAGTAGCGTTTTTAGTTCTTGTCTATGACAACATATGTGAAAATTGCATTTTTATAAGGTAAATCAAAAATTTTTTTTTAACGACCAGATTGTCGGGCATCTAGACTAATTATTATAGGACTAGGTGCAATGCTTAAAGTTTCATAAATTATGATATATCCCAAATTTATTTAGAGTAGCGTTTTTAGTACTTGTCTATGACAACATATGTGAAAATTGCATTAGTACTTGTCTATGACAACATATGTGAAAATTGCATTTTTATAAGGTAAATCAAAAATTTTTTTTAACGACCAGATTATCGGGCATCTAGACTAATTATTATAGGACTAGGTGCAATGCTTAAAGTTTCATAAATTATGATATATCCCAAATTTATTTAGAGTAGCGTTTTTAGTTCTTGTCTATGACAACATATGTGAAAATTGCATTTTTATAAGGTAAATCAAAAATTTTTTTTAACGACCAGATTGTCGGGCATCTAGACTAATTATTATAGGACTAGGTGCAATGCTTAAAGTTTCATAAATTATGATATATCCCAAATTTATTTAGAGTAGCGTTTTTAGTACTTGTCTATGACAACATATGTGAAAATTGCATTTTTATAAGGTAAATCAAAACTTTTTTTTTAACGACCAGATTGTCGGACATCTAGACTAATTATTATAGGACTAGGTGCAATGCTTAAAGTTTCATAAATTATGATATATCCCAAATTTATTTAGAGTAGCGTTTATAGCGCTTGTCTATGACAACATATGTGAAAATTGCATTTTTATAAGGTAAATCAAAAATTTTTTTTAACGACCAGATTATCGGGCATCTAGACTAATTATTATAGGACTAGGTGCAATGCTTAAAGTTTCATAAATTATGATATATCCCAAATTTATTAAGAGTAGCGTTTTTAGCACGTGTCTATGACAACATATGTGAAAATTGTATTTTTATAAGGTAAATCAAAAATTTTTTTTTAACGACCACATTGTCGGGCATCTAGACTAATTATTATAGGACTGGGTGCAATGCTTAAAGTTTCATAAATTATGATATATCCCAAATTTATTTAGAGTAGCGTTTTTAGTACTTGTCTATGACAACATATGTGAAAATTGCATTTTTATAAGGTAAATCAAAAATTTTTTTTTAACGACCAGATTGTCGGGCATCTAGACTAATTATTATAGGACTAGGTGCAATGCTTAAAGTTTCATAAATTATGATATATCCCAAATTTATTTAGAGTAGCGTTTTTAGTACTTGTCTATGACAACATATGTGAAAATTGCATTAGTACTTGTCTATGACAACATATGTGAAAATTGCATTTTTATAAGGTAAATCAAAAATTTTTTTTTAACGACCAGATTGTCGGGCATCTAGACTAATTATTATAGGACTAGGTGCAATGCTTAAAGTTTCATAAATTATGATATATCCCAAATTTATTTAGAGTAACGTTTTTAGTACTTGTCTATGACAACATATGTGAAAATTGCATTTTTATAAGGTAAATCAAAAATTTTTTTTTAACGACCAGATTGTCGGGCATCTAGACTAATTATTATAGGACTAGGTGCAATGCTTAAAGTTTCATAAATTATGATATATCCCAAATTTATTTAGAGTAGCGTTTTTAGTACTTGTCTATGACAACATATGTGAAAATTGCATTAGTACTTGTCTATGACAACATATGTGAAAATTGCATTTTTATAAGGTAAATCAAAAATTTTTTTTTAACGACCAGATTGTCGGGCATCTAGACTAATTATTATAGGACTAGGTGCAATGCTTAAAGTTTCATAAATTATGATATATCCCAAATTTATTTAGAGTAACGTTTTTAGTACTTGTCTATGACAACATATGTGAAAATTGCATTTTTATAAGGTAAATCAAAAATTTTTTTTTAACGACCAGATTGTCGGGCATCTAGACTAATTATTATAGGACTAGGTGCAATGCTTAAAGTTTCATAAATTATGATATATCCCAAATTTATTTAGAGTAGCGTTTTTAGTTCTTGTCTATGACAACATATGTGAAAATTGCATTTTTATAAGGTAAATCAAAAATTTTTTTTAACGACCAGATTGTCGGGCATCTAGACTAATTATTATAGGACTAGGTGCAATGCTTAAAGTTTCATAAATTATGATATATCCCAAATTTATTTAGAGTAGCGTTTTTAGTACTTGTCTATGACAACATATGTGAAAATTGCATTTTTATAAGGTAAATCAAAACTTTTTTTTTAACGACCAGATTGTCGGACATCTAGACTAATTATTATAGGACTAGGTGCAATGCTTAAAGTTTCATGAATTATGATATATCCCAAATTTATTTAGAGTAGCGTTTATAGCGCTTGTCTATGACAACATATGTGAAAATTGCATTTTTATAAGGTAAATCAAAAATTTTTTTTAACGACCAGATTGTCGGGCATCTAGACTAATTATTATAGGACTAGGTGCAATGCTTAAAGTTTCATAAATTATGATATATCCCAAATTTATTAAGAGTAGCGTTTTTAGCACTTGTCTATGACAACATATGTGAAAATTGTATTTTTATAAGGTAAATCAAAAATTTTTTTTTAACGACCACATTGTCGGGCATCTAGACTAATTATTATAGGACTGGGTGCAATGCTTAAAGTTTCATAAATTATGATATATCCCAAATTTATTTAGAGTAGCGTTTTTAGTACTTGTCTATGACAACATATGTGAAAATTGCATTTTTATAAGGTAAATCAAAAATTTTTTTTTAACGACCAGATTGTCGGGCATCTAGACTAATTATTATAGGACTAGGTGCAATGCTTAAAGTTTCATAAATTATGATATATCCCAAATTTATTTAGAGTAGCGTTTTTAGTACTTGTCTATGACAACATATGTGAAAATTGCATTAGTACTTGTCTATGACAACATATGTGAAAATTGCATTTTTATAAGGTAAATCAAAAATTTTTTTTTAACGACCAGATTGTCGGGCATCTAGACTAATTATTATAGGACTAGGTGCAATGCTTAAAGTTTCATAAATTATGATATATCCCAAATTTATTTAGAGTAACGTTTTTAGTACTTGTCTATGACAACATATGTGAAAATTGCATTTTTATAAGGTAAATCAAAAATTTTTTTTTAACGACCAGATTGTCGGGCATCTAGACTAATTATTATAGGACTAGGTGCAATGCTTAAAGTTTCATAAATTATGATATATCCCAAATTTATTTAGAGTAGCGTTTTTAGTACTTGTCTATGACAACATATGTGAAAATTGCATTAGTACTTGTCTATGACAACATATGTGAAAATTGCATTTTTATAAGGTAAATCAAAAATTTTTTTTTAACGACCAGATTGTCGGGCATCTAGACTAATTATTATAGGACTAGGTGCAATGCTTAAAGTTTCATAAATTATGATATATCCCAAATTTATTTAGAGTAACGTTTTTAGTACTTGTCTATGACAACATATGTGAAAATTGCATTTTTATAAGGTAAATCAAAAATTTTTTTTTAACGACCAGATTGTCGGGCATCTAGACTAATTATTATAGGACTAGGTGCAATGCTTAAAGTTTCATAAATTATGATATATCCCAAATTTATTTAGAGTAGCGTTTTTAGTACTTGTCTATGACAACATATGTGAAAATTGCATTAGTACTTGTCTATGACAACATATGTGAAAATTGCATTTTTATAAGGTAAATCAAAAATTTTTTTTTAACGACCAGATTGTCGGGCATCTAGACTAATTATTATAGGACTAGGTGCAATGCTTAAAGTTTCATAAATTATGATATATCCCAAATTTATTTAGAGTAACGTTTTTAGTACTTGTCTATGACAACATATGTGAAAATTGCATTTTTATAAGGTAAATCAAAAATTTTTTTTTAACGACCAGATTGTCGGGCATCTAGACTAATTATTATAGGACTAGGTGCAATGCTTAAAGTTTCATAAATTATGATATATCCCAAATTTATTTAGAGTAGCGTTTTTAGTACTTGTCTATGACAACATATGTGAAAATTGCATTAGTACTTGTCTATGACAACATATGTGAAAATTGCATTTTTATAAGGTAAATCAAAAATTTTTTTTTAACGACCAGATTGTCGGGCATCTAGACTAATTATTATAGGACTAGGTGCAATGCTTAAAGTTTCATAAATTATGATATATCCCAAATTTATTTAGAGTAGCGTTTTTAGTACTTGTCTATGACAACATATGTGAAAATTGCATTTTTATAAGGTAAATCAAAAATTTTTTTTTAACGACCAGATTGTCGGGCATCTAGACTAATTATTATAGGACTATGTACAATGCTTAAAGTTTCATAAATTATGATATATCCCAAATTTATTTAGAGTAGCGTTTTTAGTTCTTGTCTATGACAACATATGTGAAAATTGCATTTTTATAAGGTAAATCAAAAATTTTTTTTAACGACCAGATTGTCGGGCATCTAGACTAATTATTATAGGACTAGGTGCAATGCTTAAAGTTTCATAAATTATGATATATCCCAAATTTATTTAGAGTAGCGTTTTTAGTACTTGTCTATGACAACATATGTGAAAATTGCATTTTTATAAGGTAAATCAAAAATTTTTTTTAACGACCAGATTGTCGGGCATCTAGACTAATTATTATAGGACTAGGTGCAAATGCTTAAAGTTTCATAAATTATGATATATCCCAAATTTATTTAGAGTAGCGTTTTTAGTACTTGTCTATGACAACATATGTGAAAATTGCATTTTTATAAGGTAAATCAAAATTTTTTTTTTAACGACCAGATTGTCGGGCATCTAGACTAATTATTATAGGACTAGGTACAATGCTTAAAGTTTCATAAATTATGATATATCCCAAATTTATTTAGAGTAACGTTTTTAGTACTTGTCTATGACAACATATGTGAAAATTGCATTTTTATAAGGTTAATCAAAAATTTTTTTTTAACGACCAGATTGTCGGGCATCTAGACTAATTATTATAGGACTAGGTACAATGCTTAAAGTTTCATAAATTATGATATATCCCAAATTTATTTAGAGTAACGTTTTTAGTACTTGTCTATGACAACATATGTGAAAATTGCATTTTTATAAGGTTAATCAAAAATTTTTTTTTAACGACCACATTGTCGGGCATCTAGACTAATTATTATAGGACTAGGTGCAATGCTTAAAGTTTCATAAATTATGATATATCCCGAATTTATTTAGAGTAACGTTTTTAGTACTTGTCTATGACAACATATGTGAAAATTGCATTTTTATAAGGTAAATCAAAAATTTTTTTTTAACGACCAGATTGTCGGGCATCTAGACTAATTATTATAGGACTAGGTGCAATGCTTAAAGTTTCATAAATTATGATATATCCCAAATTTATTTAGAGTAACGTTTTTAGTACTTGTCTATGACAACATATGTGAAAATTGCATTTTTATAAGGTAAATCAAAAATTTTTTTTTAACGACCAGATTGTCGGGCATCTAGACTAATTATTATAGGACTAGGTGCAATGCTTAAAGTTTCATAAATTATGATATATCCCAAATTTATTTAGAGTAACGTTTTTAGTACTTGTCTATGACAACATATGTGAAAATTGCCTTTTTATAAGGTAAATCAAAAATTTTTTTTTAACGACCAGATTGTCGGGCATCTAGACTAATTATTGTAGGACTAGGTGCAATGCTTAAAGTTTCATAAATTATGATATATCCCGAATTTATTTAGAGTAACGTTTTTAGTACTTGTCTATGACAACATATGTGAAAATTGCATTTTTATAAGGTAAATCAAAATTTTTTTTTTAACGACCAGATTGTCGGGCATCTAGACTAATTATTATAGGACTAGGTGCAATGCTTAAAGTTTCATAAATTATGATATATCCCAAATTTATTTAGAGTAGCGTTTTTAGTACTTGTCTATGACAACATATGTGAAAATTGCATTTTTATAAGGTAAATCAAAAATTTTTTTTTAACGACCAGATTGTCGGGCATCTAGACTAATTATTATAGGACTAGGTGCAATGCTTAAAGTTTCATAAATTATGATATATCCCAAATTTATTAAGAGTAGCGTTTTTAGCACTTGTCTATGACAACATAAGTGAAAATTGCATTTTTATAAGGTAAATCAAAAATTTTTTTTTAACGACCAGATTGTCGGGCATCTAGACTAATTATTATAGGACTAGGTGCAATGCTTAAAGTTTCATAAATTATGATATATCCCAAATTTATTTAGAGTAGCGTTTTTAGTTCTTGTCTATGACAACATATCTGAAAATTGCATTTTTATAAGGTAAATCAAAAATTTTTTTTTAACGACCACATTGTCGGGCATCTAGACTAATAATTATAGGACTGGGTGCAATGCTTAAAGTTTCATAAATTATGATATATCCCAAATTTATTTAGAGTAGCGTTTTTAGTACTTGTCTATGACAACATATGTGAAAATTGCATTTTTATAAGGTAAATCAAAAATTTTTTTTTAACGACCAGATTGTCGGGCATCTAGATTAATTATTATAGGACTAGGTGCAATGCTTAAAGTTTCATAAATTATGATATATCCCAAATTTATTTAGAGTAGCGTTTTTAGTACTTGTCTATGACAACATATGTGAAAATTGCATTAGTACTTGTCTATGACAACATATGTGAAAATTGCATTTTTATAAGGTAAATCAAAAATTTTTTTTTAACGACCAGATTGTCGGGCATCTAGACTAATTATTATAGGACTAGGTGCAATGCTTAAAGTTTCATAAATTATGATATATCCCAAATTTATTTAGAGTAGCGTTTTTAGTACTTGTCTATGACAACATATGTGAAAATTGCATTTTTATAAGGTAAATCAAAAATTTTTTTTAACGACCAGATTGTCGGGCATCTAGACTAATTATTATAGGACTAGGTGCAAATGCTTAAAGTTTCATAAATTATGATATATCCCAAATTTATTTAGAGTAGCGTTTTTAGTACTTGTCTATGACAACATATGTGAAAATTGCATTTTTATAAGGTAAATCAAAATTTTTTTTTTAACGACCAGATTGTCGGGCATCTAGACTAATTATTATAGGACTAGGTACAATGCTTAAAGTTTCATAAATTATGATATATCCCAAATTTATTTAGAGTAACGTTTTTAGTACTTGTCTATGACAACATATGTGAAAATTGCATTTTTATAAGGTTAATCAAAAATTTTTTTTTAACGACCACATTGTCGGGCATCTAGACTAATTATTATAGGACTAGGTGCAATGCTTAAAGTTTCATAAATTATGATATATCCCAAATTTATTTAGAGTAACGTTTTTAGTACTTGTCTATGACAACATATGTGAAAATTACATTTTTATAAGGTAAATCAAAAATTTTTTTTTAACGACCAGATTGTCGGGCATCTAGACTAATTATTATAGGACTAGGTGCAATGCTTAAAGTTTCATAAATTATGATATATCCCAAATTTATTTAGAGTAGCGTTTTTAGTACTTGTCTATGACAACATATGTGAAAATTGCATTTTTATAAGGTAAATCAAAAATTTTTTTTTAACGACCAGATTGTCGGGCATCTAGACTAATTATTATAGGACTAGGTGCAATGCTTAAAGTTTCATAAATTATGATATATCCCAAATTTATTTAGAGTAACGTTTTTAGTACTTGTCTATGACAACATATGTGAAAATTGCATTTTTATAAGGTAAATCAAAATTTTTTTTTTAACGATCAGATTGTCGGGCATCTAGACTAATTATTATAGGACTAGGTGCAATGCTTAAAGTTTCATAAATTATGATATATCCCAAATTTATTTAGAGTAGCGTTTTTAGTACTTGTCTATGACAACATATGTGAAAATTGCATTAGTACTTGTCTATGACAACATATGTGAAAATTGCATTTTTATAAGGTAAATCAAAAATTTTTTTTAACGACCAGATTGTCGGGCATCTAGACTAATTATTATAGGACTAGGTGCAATGCTTAAAGTTTCATAAATTATGATATATCCCAAATTTATTTAGAGTAACGTTTTTAGTACTTGTCTATGACAACATATGTGAAAATTGCATTTTTATAAGGCAAATCAAAAATTTTTTTTAACGACCAGATTGTCGGGCATCTAGACTAATTATTATAGGACTAGGTGCAATGCTTAAAGTTTCATAAATTATGATATATCCCAAATTTATTTAGAGTAGCGTTTTTAGTACTTGTCTATGACAACATATGTGAAAATTGCATTAGTACTTGTCTATGACAACATATGTGAAAATTGCATTTTTATAAGGTAAATTAAAAAATTTTTTTAACGACCAGATTGTCGGGCATCTAGACTAATTATTATAGGACTAGGTGCAATGCTTAAAGTTTCATAAATTATGATATATCCCAAATTTATTTAGAGTAGCGTTTTTAGTACTTGTCTATGACAACATATGTGAAAATTGCATTTTTATAAGGTAAATCAAAAATTTTTTTTTAACGACCAGATTGTCGAACATCTAGACTAATTATTATAGGACTAGGTGCAATGCTTAAAGTTTCATAAATTATGATATATCCCAAATTTATTTAGAGTAGCGTTTTTAGCACTTGTCTATGACAAAATATGTGAAAATTGCATTTTTATAAGGTAAATCAAAAATTTTTTTTAACGACCAGATTGTCGGGCATCTAGACTAATTATTATAGGACTAGGTGCAATGCTTAAAGTTTCATAAATTATGATATATCCCAAATTTATTTAGAGTAGCGTTTTTAGTACTTGTCTATGACAACATATTTGAAAATTGCATTAGTACTTGTCTATGACAACATATGTGAAAATTGCATTTTTATAAGGTAAATCAAAAATTTTTTTTTAACGACCACATTGTCGGGCATCTAGACTAATTATTATAGGACTAGGTGCAATGCTTAAAGTTTCATAAATTATGATATATCCCAAATTTATTTAGAGTAGCGTTTTTAGTACTTGTCTATGACAACATATGTGAAAATTGCATTTTTATAAGGTAAATCAAAAATTTTTTTTTAACGACCAGATTGTCGGGCATCTAGACTAATTATTATAGGACTAGGTGCAATGCTTAAAGTTTCATAAATTATGATATATCCCAAATTTATTTAGAGTAGCGTTTTTAGTTCTTGTCTATGACAACATATGTGAAAATTGCATTTTTATAAGGTAAATCAAAAATTTTTTTTAACGACCAGATTGTCGGGCATCTAGACTAATTATTATAGGACTAGGTGCAAATGCTTAAAGTTTCATAAATTATGATATATCCCAAATTTATTTAGAGTAGCGTTTTTAGTACTTGTCTATGACAACATATGTGAAAATTGCATTTTTATAAGGTAAATCAAAATTTTTTTTTTAACGACCAGATTGTCGGGCATCTAGACTAATTATTATAGGACTAGGTACAATGCTTAAAGTTTCATAAATTATGATATATCCCAAATTTATTTAGAGTAACGTTTTTAGTACTTGTCTATGACAACATATGTGAAAATTGCATTTTTATAAGGTTAATCAAAAATTTTTTTTTAACGACCACATTGTCGGGCATCTAGACTAATTATTATAGGACTAGGTGCAATGCTTAAAGTTTCATAAATTATGATATATCCCAAATTTATTTAGAGTAACGTTTTTAGTACTTGTCTATGACAACATATGTGAAAATTGCATTTTTATAAGGTAAATCAAAAATTTTTTTTTAACGACCAGATTGTCGGGCATCTAGACTAATTATTATAGGACTAGGTGCAATGCTTAAAGTTTCATAAATTATGATATATCCCAAATTTATTTAGAGTAACGTTTTTAGTACTTGTCTATGACAACATATGTGAAAATTGCCTTTTTATAAGGTAAATCAAAAATTTTTTTTTAACGACCAGATTGTCGGGCATCTAGACTAATTATTGTAGGACTAGGTGCAATGCTTAAAGTTTCATAAATTATGATATATCCCAAATTTATTTAGAGTAACGTTTTTAGTACTTGTCTATGACAACATATGTGAAAATTGCATTTTTATAAGGTAAATCAAAATTTTTTTTTTAACGACCAGATTGTCGGGCATCTAGACTAATTATTATAGGACTAGGTGCAATGCTTAAAGTTTCATAAATTATGATATATCCCAAATTTATTTAGAGTAGCGTTTATAGCGCTTGTCTATGACAACATATGTGAAAATTGCATTTTTATAAGGTAAATCAAAAATTTTTTTTAACGACCAGATTGTCGGGCATCTAGACTAATTATTATAGGACTAGGTGCAATGCTTAAAGTTTCATAAATTATGATATATCCCAAATTTATTTAGAGTAGCGTTTATAGCGCTTGTCTATGACAACATATGTGAAAATTGCATTTTTATAAGGTAAATCAAAAATTTTTTTTAACGACCAGATTGTCGGGCATCTAGACTAATTATTATAGGACTAGGTGCAATGCTTAAAGTTTCATAAATTATGATATATCCCAAATTTATTTAGAGTAACGTTTTTAGTACTTGTCTATGACAATATATGTGAAAATTGCATTTTTATAAGGTAAATCAAAAATTTTTTTTTAACGACCAGATTGTCGGGCATCTAGACTAATTATTATAGGACTAGGTGCAATGCTTAAAGTTTCATAAATTATGATATATCCCAAATTTATTTAGAGTAGCGTTTTTAGTACTTGTCTATGACAACATATGTGAAAATTGCATTAGTACTTGTCTATGACAACATATGTGAAAATTGCATTTTTATAAGGTAAATCAAAAATTTTTTTTTAACGATCACATTGTCGGGCATCTAGACTAATTATTATAGGACTAGGTGCAATGCTTAAAGTTTCATAAATTATGATATATCCCAAATTTATTTAGAGTAGCGTTTTTAGTACTTGTCTATGACAACATATGTGAAAAATTGCATTTTTATAAGGTAAATCAAAAATTTTTTTTTAACGACCAGATTGTCGGGCATCTAGACTAATTATTATAGGACTAGGTGCAATGCTTAAAGTTTCATAAATTATGATATATCCCAAATTTATTTAGAGTAACGTTTTTAGTACTTGTCTATGACAACATATGTGAAAATTGCATTTTTATAAGGTAAATCAAAAATTTTTTCTTAACGACCAGATTGTCGGGCATCTAGACTAATTATTATAGGACTAGGTGCAATGCTTAAAGTTTCATAAATTATGATATATCCCAAATTTATTTAGAGTAGCGTTTTTAGTTCTTGTCTACGACAACATATATGAAAATTGCATTTTTATAAGGTAAATCAAAAATTTTTTTTAACGACCAGATTGTCGGGCATCTAGACTAATTATTATAGGACTAGGTGCAAATGCTTAAAGTTTCATAAATTATGATATATCCCAAATTTATTTAGAGTAGCGTTTTTAGTACTTGTCTATGACAACATATGTGAAAATTGCATTTTTATAAGGTAAATCAAAATTTTTTTTTTAACGACCAGATTGTCGAGCATCTAGACTAATTATTATAGGACTAGGTACAATGCTTAAAGTTTCATAAATTATGATATATCCCAAATTTATTTAGAGTAGCGTTTTTAGCACTCGTCTATGACAACATATGTGAAAATTGCATTTTTATAAGGTAAATCAAAATTTTTTTTTTAACGACCAGATTGTCGGGCATCTAGACTAATTATTATAGGACTAGGTGCAATGCTTAAAGTTTCATAAATTATGATATATCCCAAATTTATTTAGAGTAACGTTTTTAGTACTTGTCTATGACAACATATGTGAAAATTGCATTTTTATAAGGTAAATCAAAAATTTTTTTTTAACGACCAGATTGTCGGGCATCTAGACTAATTATTATAGGACTAGGTGCAATGCTTAAAGTTTCATAAATTATGATATATCCCAAATTTATTTAGAGTAGCGTTTTTAGTACTTGTCTATGACAACATATGTGAAAATTGCATTAGTACTTGTCTATGACAACATATGTGAAAATTGCATTTTTATAAGGTAAATCAAAAATTTTTTTTTAACGACCACATTGTCGGGCATCTAGACTAATTATTATAGGACTAGGTGCAATGCTTAAAGTTTCATAAATTATGATATATCCCAAATTTATTTAGAGTAGCGTTTTTAGTACTTGTCTATGACAACATATGTGAAAATTGCATTTTTATAAGGTAAATCAGAAATTTTTTTTTAACGACCAGATTGTCGGGCATCTAGACTAATTATTATAGGACTAGGTGCAATGCTTAAAGTTTCATAAATTATGATATATCCCAAATTTATTTAGAGTAACGTTTTTAGTACTTGTCTATGACAA
Source organism: Crataerina pallida (assembly GCA_949710015.1). Classification (NCBI taxonomy): domain Eukaryota; kingdom Metazoa; phylum Arthropoda; class Insecta; order Diptera; family Hippoboscidae; genus Crataerina; species Crataerina pallida. The sequence goes on from OX453291.1 coordinate 11,771,002, forward strand.
CATATGTGAAAATTGCATTTTTATAAGGTAAATCAAAAATTTTTTTTTACGACCAGATTGTCGGGCATCTAGACTAATTATTATAGGACTAGGTGCAATGCTTAAAGTTTCATAAATTATGATATATCCCAAATTTATTTAGAGTAGCGTTTTTAGTACTTGTCTATGACAACATATGTGAAAATTGCATTAGTACTTGTCTATGACAACATATGTGAAAATTGCATTTTTATAAGGTAAATCAAAAATTTTTTTTTAACGACCACATTGTCGGGCATCTAGACTAATTATTATAGGACTAGGTGCAATGCTTAAAGTTTCATAAATTATGATATATCCCAAATTTATTTAGAGTAGCGTTTTTAGTACTTGTCTATGACAACATATGTGAAAATTGCATTAGTACTTGTCTATGACAACATATGTGAAAATTGCATTTTTATAAGGTAAATCAAAAATTTTTTTTTAACGACCACATTGTCGGGCACCTAGACTAATTATTATAGGACTAGGTGCAATGCTTAAAGTTTCATAAATTATGATATATCCCAAATTTATTTAGAGTAGCGTTTTTAGTACTTGTCTATGACAACATATGTGAAAATTGCATTAGTACTTGTCTATGACAACATATGTGAAAATTGCATTTTTATAAGGTAAATCAAAAATTTTTTTTTAACGACCACATTGTCGGGCATCTAGACTAATTATTATAGGACTAGGTGCAATGCTTAAAGTTTCATAAATTATGATATATCCCAAATTTATTTAGAGTAGCGTTTTTAGTACTTCTCTATGACAACATATGTGAAAATTGCATTTTTATAAGGTAAATCAAAAATTTTTTTTTAACGACCAGATTGTCGAGCATCTAGACTAATTATTATAGGACTAGGTGCAATGCTTAAAGTTTCATAAATTATGATATATCCCAAATTTATTTAGAATAGCGTTTTTAGTACTTGTCTATGACAACATATGTGAAAATTGCATTAGTACTTGTCTATGACAACATATGTGAAAATTGCATTTTTATAAGGTAAATCAAAAATTTTTTTTTAACGACCACATTGTCGGGCATCTAGACTAATTATTATAGGACTAGGTGCAATGCTTAAAGTTTCATAAATTATGATATATCCCAAATTTATTTAGAGTAGCGTTTTTAGTACTTGTCTATGACAACATATGTGAAAATTGCATTAGTAATTGTCTATGACAACATATGTGAAAATTGCATTTTTATAAGGTAAATCAAAAATTTTTTTTTAACGACCACATTGTCGGGCATCTAGACTAATTATTATAGGACTAGGTGCAATGCTTAAAGTTTCATAAATTATGATATATCCCAAATTTATTTAGAGTAGCGTTTTTAGTACTTGTCTATGACAACATATGTGAAAATTGCATTTTTATAAAGTAAATCAAAAATTTTTTTTTAACGACCAGATTGTCGGGCATCTAGACTAATTATTATAGGACTAGGTGCAATGCTTAAAGTTTCATAAATTATGATATATCCCAAATTTATTTAGAGTAGCGTTTTTAGTACTTGTCTATGACAACATATGTGAAAATTGCATTAGTACTTGTCTATGACAACATATGTGAAAATTGCATTTTTATAAGGTAAATCAAAAATTTTTTTTTAACGACCACATTGTCGGGCATCTAGACTAATTATTATAGGACTAGGTGCAATGCTTAAAGTTTCATAAATTATGATATATCCCAAATTTATTTAGAGTAGCGTTTTTAGTACTTGTCTATGACAACATATGTGAAAATTGCATTTTTATAAGGTAAATCAACAATTTTTTTTTAACGACCAGATTGTCGGGCATCTAGACTAATTATTATAGGACTAGGTGCAATGCTTAAAGTTTCATAAATTATGATATATCCCAAATTTATTTAGAGTAGCGTTTTTAGTACTTGTCTATGACAACATATGTGAAAATTGCATTAGTACTTGTCTATGACAACATATGTGAAAATTGCATTTTTATAAGATAAATCAAAAATTTTTTTTTAACGACCAGATTGTCGGGCATCTAGACTAATTATTATAGGACTAGGTGCAATGCTTAAAGTTTCATAAATTATGATATATCCCAAATTTATTTAGAGTAACGTTTTTAGTACTTGTCTATGACAACATATGTGAAAATTGCATTTTTATAAGGTAAATCAAAAATTTTTTTTTAACGACCAGATTGTCGGACATCTAGACTAATTATTATAGGACTAGGTGCAATGCTTAAAGTTTCATAAATTATGATATATCCCAAATTTATTTAGAGTAGCGTTTTTAGTACTTGTCTATGACAACATATGTGAAAATTGCATTAGTACTTGTCTATGACAACATATGTGAAAATTGTATTTTTATAAGGTAAATCAAATATTTTTTTTTTAACGACCAGATTGTCGGGCATCTAGACTAATTATTATAGGACTAGGTGCAATGCTTAAAGTTTCATAAATTATGATATATCCCAAATTTATTTAGAGTAGCGTTTTTAGTACTTGTCTATGACAACATATGTGAAAATTGCATTAGTACTTGTCTATGACAACATATGTGAAAATTGTATTTTTATAAGGTAAATCAAAACTTTTTTTTTAACGACCAGATTGTCGGGCATCTAGACTAATTATTATAGGACTAGGTGCAATGCTTAAAGTTTCATAAATTATGATATATCCCAAATTTATTTAGAGTAACGTTTTTAGTACTTGTCTATGACAACATATGTGAAAATTGCATTTTTATAAGGTAAATCAAAAATTTTTTTTTAACGACCAGATTGTCGGGCATCTAGACTAATTATTATAGGACTAGGTGCAATGCTTAAAGTTTCATAAATTATGATATATCCCAAATTTATTTAGAGTAGCGTTTTTAGTACTTGTCTATGACAACATATGTGAAAATTGCATTAGTACTTGTCTATGACAACATATGTGAAAATTGTATTTTTATAAGGTAAATCAAACATTTTTTTTTAACGACCAGATTGTCGGGCATCTAGACTAATTATTATAGGACTAGGTGCAATGCTTAAAGTTTCATAAATTATGATATATCCCAAATTTATTTAGAGTAGCGTTTTTAGTACTTGTCTATGACAACATATGTGAAAATTGCATTAGTACTTGTCTATGACAACATATGTGAAAATTGTATTTTTATAAGGTAAATCAAAAATTTTTTTTTAACGACCAGATTGTCGGGCATCTAGACTAATTATTATAGGACTAGGTGCAATGCTTAAAGTTTCATAAATTATGATATATCCCAAATTTATTTAGAGTAACGTTTTTAGTACTTGTCTATGACAACATATGTGAAAATTGCATTTTTATAAGGTAAATCAAAAATTTTTTTTTAACGACCAGATTGTCGGGCATCTAGACTAATTATTATAGGACTAGGTGCAATGCTTAAAGTTTCATAAATTATGATATATCCCAAATTTATTTAGAGTAGCGTTTTTAGTACTTGTCTATGACAACATATGTGAAAATAGCATTAGTACTTGTCTATGACAACATATGTGAAAATTGCATTTTTATAAGGTAAATCAAAAATTTTTTCTTAACGATCACATTGTCGGGCATCTAGACTAATTATTATAGGACTAGGTGCAATGCTTAAAGTTTCATAAATTATGATATATCCCAAATTTATTTAGAGTAGCGTTTTTAGTACTTGTCTATGACAACATATGTGAAAAATTGCATTTTTATAAGGTAAATCAAAAAATTTTTTTTAACGACCAGATTGTCGGGCATCTAGACTAATTATTATAGGACTAGGTGCAATGCTTAAAGTTTCATAAATTATGATATATCCCAAATTTATTTAGAGTAACGTTTTTAGTACTTGTCTATGACAACATATGTGAAAATTGCATTTTTATAAGGTAAATCAAAAATTTTTTCTTAACGACCAGATTGTCGGGCATCTAGACTAATTATTATAGGACTAGGTGCAATGCTTAAAGTTTCATAAATTATGATATATCCCAAATTTATTTAGAGTAGCGTTTTTAGTTCTTGTCTATGACAACATATGTGAAAATTGCATTTTTATAAGGTAAATCAAAAATTTTTTTTAACGACCAGATTGTCGGGCATCTAGACTAATTATTATAGGACTAGGTGCAAATGCTTAAAGTTTCATAAATTATGATATATCCCAAATTTATTTAGAGTAGCGTTTTTAGTACTTGTCTATGACAACATATGTGAAAATTGCATTTTTATAAGGTAAATCAAAATTTTTTTTTTAACGACCAGATTGTCGAGCATCTAGACTAATTATTATAGGACTAGGTACAATGCTTAAAGTTTCATAAATTATGATATATCCCAAATTTATTTAGAGTAGCGTTTTTAGCACTCGTCTATGACAACATATGTGAAAATTGTATTTTTATAAGGTAAATCAAAAATTTTTTTTTAACGACCAGATTGTCGGGCATCTAGACTAATTATTATAGGACTAGGTGCAATGCTTAAAGTTTCATAAATTATGATATATCCCAAATTTATTTAGAGTAACGTTTTTAGTACTTGTCTATGACAACATATGTGAAAATTGCATTTTTATAAGGTAAATCAAAAATTTTTTTTTAACGACCAGATTGTCGGGCATCTAGACTAATTATTATAGGACTAGGTGCAATGCTTAAAGTTTCATAAATTATGATATATCCCAAATTTATTTAGAGTAGCGTTTTTAGTACTTGTCTATGACAACATATGTGAAAATTGCATTAGTACTTGTCTATGACAACAAATGTGAAAATTGCATTTTTATAAGGTAAATCAAAAATTTTTTTTTAACGACCACATTGTCGGGCATCTAGACTAATTATTATAGGACTAGGTGCAATGCTTAAAGTTTCATAAATTATGATATATCCCAAATTTATTTAGAGTAGCGTTTTTAGTACTTGTCTATGACAACATATGTGAAAATTGCATTTTTATAAGGTAAATCAAAAATTTTTTTTTAACGACCAGATTGTCGGGCATCTAGACTAATTATTATAGGACTAGGTGCAATGCTTAAAGTTTCATAAATTATGATATATCCCAAATTTATTTAGAGTAACGTTTTTAGTACTTGTCTATGACAACATATGTGAAAATTGCATTTTTATAAGGTAAATCAAAAATTTTTTTTTAACGACCACATTGTCGGGCATCTAGACTAATTATTATAGGACTAGGTGCAATGCTTAAAGTTTCATAAATTATGATATATCCCAAATTTATTTAGAGTAGCGTTTTTAGTACTTGTCTATGACAACATATGTGAAAATTGCATTTTTATAAGGTAAATCAAAAATTTTTTTTTAACGACCACATTGTTGGGCATCTAGACTAATTATTATAGGACTAGGTGCAATGCTTAAAGTTTCATAAATTATGATATATCCCAAATTTATTTAGAGTAGCGTTTTTAGTACTTGTCTATGACAACATATGTGAAAATTGCATTAGTACTTGTCTATGACAACATATGTGAAAATTGCATTTTTATAAGGTAAATCAAAAATTTTTTTTTAACGACCACATTGTCGGGCATCTATACTAATTATTATAGGACTAGGTGCAATGCTTAAAGTTTCATAAATTATGATATATCCCAAATTTATTTAGAGTAGCGTTTTTAGTACTTGTCTATGACAACATATGTGAAAATTGCATTAGTACTTGTCTATGACAACATATGTGAAAATTGCATTTTTATAAGGTAAATCAAAAATTTTTTTTTAACGACCACATTGTCGGGCATCTAGACTAATTATTATAGGACTAGGTGCAATGCTTAAAGTTTCATAAATTATGATATATCCCAAATTTATTTAGAGTAGCGTTTTTAGTACTTGTCTATGACAACATATGTGAAAATTGCATTTTTATAAGGTAAATCAAAAATTTTTTTTTAACGACCAGATTGTCGAGCATCTAGACTAATTATTATAGGACTAGGTGCAATGCTTAAAGTTTCATAAATTATGATATATCCCAAATTTATTTAGAATAGCGTTTTTAGTACTTGTCTATGACAACATATGTAAAAATTGCATTAGTACTTGTCTATGACAACATATGTGAAAATTGCATTTTTATAAGGTAAATCAAAAATTTTTTTTTAACGACCACATTGTCGGGCATCTAGACTAATTATTATAGGACTAGGTGCAATGCTTAAAGTTTCATAAATTATGATATATCCCAAATTTATTTAGAGTAGCGTTTTTAGTACTTGTCTATGACAACATATGTGAAAATTGCATTAGTACTTGTCTATGACAACATATGTGAAAATTGCATTTTTATAAGGTAAATCAAAAATTTTTTTTTAACGACCACATTGTCGGGCATCTAGACTAATTATTATAGGACTAGGTGCAATGCTTAAAGTTTCATAAATTATGATATATCCCAAATTTATTTAGAGTAGCGTTTTTAGTACTTGTCTATGACAACATATGTGAAAATTGCATTTTTATAAGGTAAATCAAAAATTTTTTTTTAACGACCAGATTGTCGGGCATCTAGACTAATTATTATAGGACTAGGTGCAATGCTTAAAGTTTCATAAATTATGATATATCCCAAATTTATTTAGAGTAGCGTTTTTAGTACTTGTCTATGACAACATATGTGAAAATTGCATTAGTACTTGTCTATGACAACATATGTGAAAATTGCATTTTTATAAGGTAAATCAAAAATTTTTTTTTAACGACCACATTGTCGGGCATGTAGACTAATTATTATAGGACTAGGTGCAATGCTTAAAGTTTCATAAATTATGATATATCCCAAATTTATTTAGAGTAGCATTTTTAGTACTTGTCTATGACAACATATGTGAAAATTGCATTTTTATAAGGTAAATCAAAAATTTTTTTTTAACGACCAGATTGTCGGGCATCTAGACTAATTATTATAGGACTAGGTGCAATGCTTAAAGTTTCATAAATTATGATATATCCCAAATTTATTTAGAGTAGCGTTTTTAGTACTTGTCTATGACAACATATGTGAAAATTGCATTAGTACTTGTCTATGACAACATATGTGAAAATTGCATTTTTATAAGGTAAATCAAAAATTTTTTTTTAACGACCACATTGTCGGGCATCTAGACTAATTATTATAGGACTAGGTGCAATGCTTAAAGTTTCATAAATTATGATATATCCCAAATTTATTTAGAGTAGCGTTTTTAGTACTTGTCTATGACAACATATGTGAAAATTGCATTAGTACTTGTCTATGACAACATATGTGAAAATTGCATTTTTATAAGGTAAATCAAAAATTTTTTTTTAACGACCACATTGTCGGGCATCTAGACTAATTATTATAGGACTAGGTGCAATGCTTAAAGTTTCATAAATTATGATATATCCCAAATTTATTTAGAGTAGCGTTTTTAGTACTTGTCTATGACAACATATGTGAAAATTGCATTAGTACTTGTCTATGACATCATATGTGAAAATTGCATTTTTATAAGGTAAATCAAAAATTTTTTTTTAACGACCACATTGTCGGGCATCTAGACTAATTATTATAGGACTAGGTGCAATGCTTAAAGTTTCATAAATTATGATATATCCCAAATTTATTTAGAGTAGCGTTTTTAGTACTTGTCTATGACAACATATGTGAAAATTGCATTAGTACTTGTCTATGACAACATATGTGAAAATTGTATTTTTATAAAGTAAATCAAATATTTTTTTTTAACGACCAGATTGTCGGGCATCTAGACTAATTATTATAGGACTAGGTGCAATGCTTAAAGTTTCATAAATTATGATATATCCCAAATTTATTTAGAGTAGCGTTTTTAGTACTTGTCTATGACAACATATGTGAAAATTGCATTAGTACTTGTCTATGACAACATATGTGAAAATTGCATTAGTACTTGTCTATGACAACATATGTGAAAATTGCATTTTTATAAGGTAAATCAAAAATTTTTTTTTAACGACCACATTGTCGGGCATCTAGACTAATTATTATAGGACTAGGTGCAATGCTTAAAGTTTCATAAATTATGATATATCCCAAATTTATTTAGAGTAGCGTTTTTAGTACTTGTCTATGACAACATATGTGAAAATTGCATTAGTACTTGTCTATGACATCATATGTGAAAATTGCATTTTTATAAGGTAAATCAAAAATTTTTTTTTAACGACCACATTGTCGGGCATCTAGACTAATTATTATAGGACTAGGTGCAATGCTTAAAGTTTCATAAATTATGATATATCCCAAATTTATTTAGAGTAGCGTTTTTAGTACTTGTCTATGACAACATATGTGAAAATTGCATTAGTACTTGTCTATGACAACATATGTGAAAATTGCATTTTTATAAGGTAAATCAAAAATTTTTTTTTAACGACCACATTGTCGGGCATCTAGACTAATTATTATAGGACTAGGTGCAATGCTTAAAGTTTCATAAATTATGATATATCCCAAATTTATTTAGAGTAGCGTTTTTAGTACTTGTCTATGACAACATATGTGAAAATTGCATTAGTACTTGTCTATGACAACATATGTGAAAATTGCATTTTTATAAGGTAAATCAAAAATTTTTTTTTAACGACCACATTGTCGGGCATCTAGACTAATTATTATAGGACTAGGTGCAATGCTTAAAGTTTCATAAATTATGATATATCCCAAATTTATTTAGAGTAGCGTTTTTAGTACTTGTCTATGACAACATATGTGAAAATTGCATTAGTACTTGTCTATGACATCATATGTGAAAATTGCATTTTTATAAGGTAAATCAAAAATTTTTTTTTAACGACCACATTGTCGGGCATCTAGACTAATTATTATAGGACTAGGTGCAAATGCTTAAAGTTTCATAAATTATGATATATCCCAAATTTATTAAGAGTAGCGTTTTTAGCACTTGTCTGTGACAACATATGTGAAAATTGCATTTTTATAAGGTAAATCAAAAATTTTTTTTTAACGACCAGATTGTCGGGCATCTAGACTAATTATTATAGGACTAGGTGCAAATGCTTAAAGTTTCATAAATTATGCTATATCCCAAATTTATTAAGAGTAGCGTTTTTAGCATTTGTCTATGACAACATATGTGAAAATTGCATTTTTATAAGGTAAATCAAAAATTTTTTTTTAACGACCACATTGGCGGGCATCTAGACTAATTATTATAGGACTAGGTGCAATGCTTAAAGTTTCATAAATTATGATATATCCCAAATTTATTTAGAGTAGCGTTTTTAGCACTTGTCTATGACAACATATGTGAAAATTGCATTTTTATAAGGTAAATCAAAATTTTTTTTTTTAACGACCACATTGGCGGGCATCTAGACTAATTATTATAGGACTAGGTGCAATGCTTAAAGTTTCATAAATTATGATATATCCCAAATTTATTTAGAGTAGCGTTTTTAGTACTTGTCTATGACAACATATGTGAAAATTGCATTTTTATAAGGTAAATCAAAAAATTTTTTTTTAACGACCAGATTGTCGGGCATCTAGACTAATTATTATAGGACTAGGTGCAATGCTTAAAGTTTCATAAATTATGATATATCCCAAATTTATTTAGAGTAGCGTTTTTAGTACTTGTCTATGACAACATATGTGAAAATTGCATTTTTATAAGGTAAATCAAACATTTTTTTTTAACGACCAGATTGTCGGGCATCTAGACTAATTATTATAGGACTAGGTGCAATGCTTAAAGTTTCATAAATTATGATATATCCCAAATTTATTTAGAGTAGCGTTTTTAGTACTTGTCTATGACAACATATGTGAAAATTGCATTTTTATAAGGTAAATCAAAAAAAATTTTTTAACGACCAGATTGTCGGGCATCTAGACTAATTATTATAGGACAAGGTGCAATGCTTAAAGTTTCATAAATTATGATATATCCCAAATTTATTTAGAGTAGCGTTTTTAGTACTTGTCTATGACAACATATGTGAAAATTGCATTTTTATAAGGTAAATCAAACATTTTTTTTTAACGACCGGATTGTCAGTCATCTAGACTAATTATTATAGGACTAGGTGCAATGCTTAAAGTTTCATAAATTATGATATATCCCAAATTTATTTAGAGTAGCGTTTTTAGTACTTGTCTATGACAACATATGTGAAAATTGCATGTTTATAAGGTAAATCAAACATTTTTTTTTAACGCCCGGATTGTCGGGCATCTAGACTAATTATTATAGGACTAGGTGCAATGCTTAAAGTTTCATAAATTATGATATATACCAAATTTATTTAGAGTAGCATTTTTAGTACTTGTCTATGACAACATAAGTGAAAATTGCATTTTTATAAGTTAAATCAAAAAAAATTTTTTTAACGACCAGATTGTCGGGCATCTAGACTAATTATTATAGGACTAGGTGCAATGCTTAAAGTTTCATAATATGATATATCCCAAATTTATTTAGAGTAGCGTTTTTAGTACTTGTCTATGACAACATAAGTGAAAATTGCATTTTTATAAGGTAAATCAAAAAAATTTTTTTTAACGACCAGATTGTCGGGCATCTAGACTAATTATTATAGGACTAGGTGCAATGCTTAAAGTTTCATAAATTATGATATATCCCAAATTTATTTAGAGTAGCGTTTTTAGTACTTGTCTATGACAACATATGTGAAAATTGCATTTTTATAAGGTAAATCAAAAAAATTTTTTTTTACGACCAGATTGTCGGGCATCTAGACTAATTATTATAGGACTAGGTGCAATGCTTAAAGTTTCATAAATTATGATATATCCCAAATTTATTTAGAGTAGCGTTTTTAGTACTTGTCTATGACAACATATGTGAAAATTGCATTTTTATAAGGTAAATCAAACATTTTTTTTTAACGACCAGATTGTCGGGCATCTAGACTAATTATTATAGGACTAGGTGCAATGCTTAAAGTTTCATAAATTATGATATATCCCAAATTTATTTAGAGTAGCGTTTTTAGTACTTGTCTATGACAACATATGTGAAAATTGCATTTTTATAAGGTAAATCAAACATTTTTTTTTAACGACCAGATTGTCGGGCATCTAGACTAATTATTATAGGACTAGGTGCAATGCTTAAAGTTTCATAAATTATGATATATCCCAAATTTATTTAGAGTAGCGTTTTTAGTACTTGTCTATGACAACATATGTGAAAATTGCATTTTTATAAGGTAAATCAAAAAAAAATTTTTAACGACCAGATTGTCGGGCATCTAGACTAATTATTATAGGACAAGGTGCAATGCTTAAAGTTTCATAAATTATGATATATCCCAAATTTATTTAGAGTAGCGTTTTTAGTACTTGTCTATGACAACATATGTGAAAATTGCATTTTTATAAGGTAAATCAAAAAATTTTTTTTTAACGACCAGATTGTCGGGCATCTAGACTAATTATTATAGGACTAGGTGCAATGCTTAAAGTTTCATAAATTATGATATATCCCAAATTTATTTAGAGTAGCGTTTTTAGTACTTGTCTATGACAACATATGTGAAAATTACATGTTTATAAGGTAAATCAAACATTTTTTTTTAACGCCCGGATTGTCGGGCATCTAGACTAATTATTATAGGACTAGGTGCAATGCTTAAAGTTTCATAAATTATGATATATACCAAATTTATTTAGAGTAGCATTTTTAGTACTTGTCTATGACAACATAAGTGAAAATTGCATTTTTATAAGTTAAATCAAAAAAAATTTTTTTAACGACCAGATTGTCGGGCATCTAGACTAATTATTATAGGACTAGGTGCAATGCTTAAAGTTTCATAATATGATATATCCCAAATTTATTTAGAGTAGCGTTTTTAGTACTTGTCTATGACAACATAAGTGAAAATTGCATTTTTATAAGATAAATCAAAAAAATTTTTTTTAACGACCAGATTGTCGGGCATCTAGACTAATTATTATAGGACTAGGTGCAATGCTTAAAGTTTCATAAATTATGATATATACCAAATTTATTTAGAGTAGCATTTTTAGTACTTGTCTATGACAACATAAGTGAAAATTGCATTTTTATAAGTTAAATCAAAAAAAATTTTTTTAACGACCAGATTGTCGGGCATCTAGACTAATTATTATAGGACTAGGTGCAATGCTTAAAGTTTCATAATATGATATATCCCAAATTTATTTAGAGTAGCGTTTTTAGTACTTGTCTATGACAACATAAGTGAAAATTGCATTTTTATAAGATAAATCAAAAAAATTTTTTTTAACGACCAGATTGTCGGGCATCTAGACTAATTATTATAGGACTAGGTGCAATGCTTAAAGTTTCATAAATTATGATATATCCCAAATTTATTTAGAGTATCGTTTTTAGTACTTGTCTATGACAACATATGTGAAAATTGCATTTTTATAAGGTAAATCAAAAAAATTTTTTTGTAACGACCAGATTGTCGGGCATCTAGACTAATTATTATAGGACTAGGTGCAATGCTTAAAGTTTCATAAATTATGATATATCCCAAATTTATTTAGAGTAGCGTTTTTAGTACTTGTCTATGACAACATATGTGAAAATTGCATTTTTATAAGGTAAATCAAACATTTTTTTTTAACGACCAGATTGTCGGGCATCTAGACTAATTATTATAGGACTAGGTGCAATGCTTAAAGTTTCATAAATTATGATATATCCCAAATTTATTTAGAGTAGCGTTTTTAGTACTTGTCTATGACAACATATGTGAAAATTGCATTTTTATAAGGTAAATCAAAAAAATTTTTTTGTAACGACCAGATTGTCGGGCATCTAGACTAATTATTATAGGACTAGGTGCAATGCTTAAAGTTTCATAAATTATGATATATCCCAAATTTATTTAGAGTAGCGTTTTTAGTACTTGTCTATGACAACATATGTGAAAATTGCATTAGTACTTGTCTATGACAACATATGTGAAAATTGCATTAGTACTTGTGTATGACAACATATGTGAAAATTGCATTTTTATAAGGTAAATCAAAAATTTTTTTTTAACGACCGCATTGGCGGGCATCTAGACTAATTATTATAGGACTAGGTGCAATGCTTAAAGTTTCATAAATTATGATATATCCCAAATTTATTTAGAGTAGCGTTTTTAGTACTTGTCTATGACAACATATGTGAAAATTGCATTAGTACTTGTCTATGACAACATATGTGAAAATTGCATTTTTATAAGGTAAATCAAAAATTTTTTTTTAACGACCACATTGTCGGGCATCTAGACTAATTATTATAGGACTAGGTGCAATGCTTAAAGTTTCATAAATTATGATATATCCCAAATTTATTTAGAGTAGCGTTTTTAGTACTTGTCTATGACAACATATGTGAAAATTGCATTAGTACTTGTCTATGACATCATATGTGAAAATTGCATTTTTATAAGGTAAATCAAAAATTTTTTTTTAACGACCACATTGTCGGGCATCTAGACTAATTATTATAGGACTAGGTGCAATGCTTAAAGTTTCATAAATTATGATATATCCCAAATTTATTTAGAGTAGCGTTTTTAGTACTTGTCTATGACAACATATGTGAAAATTGCATTAGTACTTGTCTATGACAACATATGTGAAAATTGCATTTTTATAAGGTAAATCAAACATTTTTTTTTAACGACCGGATTGTCGGGCATCTAGACTAATTATTATAGGACTAGGTGCAAATGCTTAAAGTTTCATAAATTAAGATATATCCCAAATTTATTTAGAGTAGCGTTTTTAGTACTTGTCTATGACAACATATGTGAAAATTGCATTTTTATAAGGTAAATCAAACATTTTTTTTTAACGACCAGATTGTCGGGCATCTAGACTAATTATTATAGGACTAGGTGCAAATGCTTAAAGTTTCATAAATTATGCTATTTCCCAAATTTATTAAGAGTAGCGTTTTTAGCACTTGTCTGTGACAACATATGTGAAAATTGCATTTTTATAAGGTAAATCAAAAATTTTTTTTAACGACCACATTGTCGGGCATCTAGACTAATTATTATAGGACTAGGTGCAAATGCTTAAAGTTTCATAAATTATGATATATCCCAAATTTATTTAGAGTAGCGTTTTTAGTACTTGTCTATGACAACATATGTGAAAATTGCATTTTTATAAGGTAAATCAAACATTTTTTTTTAACGACCAGATTGTCGGGCATCTAGACTAATTATTATAGGACTACGTGCAAATGCTTAAAGTTTCATAAATTATGATATATCCCAAATTTATTTAGAGTAGCGTTTTTAGTACTTGTCTATGACAACATATGTGAAAATTGCATTAGTACTTGCCTATGACATCATATGTGAAAATTGCATTTTTATAAGGTAAATCAAAAATTTTTTTTTAACGACCACATTGTCGGGCATCTAGACTAATTATTATAGGACTAGGTGCAATGCTTAAAGTTTCATAAATTATGATATATCCCAAATTTATTTAGAGTAGCGTTTTTAGTACTTGTCTATGACAACATATGTGAAAATTGCATTAGTACTTGTCTATGACAACATATGTGAAAATTGCATTTTTATAAGGTAAATCAAAAATTTTTTTTAACGACCACATTGTCGGGCATCTAGACTAATTATTATAGGACTAGGTGCAATGGTTAAAGTTTCATAAATTATGATGTATCCCAAATTTATTAAGAGTAGCGTTTTTAGCACTTGTCTATGACAACATATGTGAAAATTGCATTTTTATAAGGTAAATCAAAAATTTTTTTTTAACGACCAGATTGTCGGGCATCTAGACTAATTATTATAGGACTAGGTGCAAATGCTTAAAGTTTCATAAATTATGATATATCCCAAATTTATTAAGAGTAGTGTTTTTAGCACTTGTCTATGACAACATATGTGAAAATTGCATTTTTATAAGGTAAATCAAAAATTTTTTTTTAACGACCAGATTGTCGGGCATCTAGACTAATTATTATAGGACTAGGTGCAAATGCTTAAAGTTTCATAAATTATGCTATTTCCCAAATTTATTAAGAGTAGCGTTTTTAGCACTTGTCTGTGACAACATATGTGAAAATTGCATTTTTATAAGGTAAATCAAACATTTTTTTTTTAACGACCGGATTGTCGGGCATCTAGACTAATTATTATAGGACTAGGTGCAATGCTTAAAGTTTCATAAATTATGATATATCTCAAATTTATTTAGAGTAGCGTTTTTAGTACTTGTCTATGACAACATATGTGAAAATTGCATTTTTATAAGGTAAATAAAAAAAATTTTTTTTTAACGACCAGATTGTCGGGCATCTAGACTAATTATTATAGGACTAGGTGCAATGCTTAAAGTTTCATAAATTATGATATATCCCAAATTTATTTAGAGTAGCGTTTTTAGTACTTGTCTATGACAACATATGTGAAAATTGCATTTTTATAAGGTAAATCAAACATTTTTTTTTAACGACCGGATTGTCGGTCATCTAGACTAATTATTATAGGACTAGGTGCAATGCTTAAAGTTTCATAAATTATGATATATCCCAAATTTATTTAGAGTAGCGTTTTTAGTACTTGTCTATGACAACATATGTGAAAATTGCATGTTTATAAGGTAAATCAAACATTTTTTTTTAACGCCCGGATTGTCGGGCATCTAGACTAATTATTATAGGACTAGGTGCAATGCTTAAAGTTTCATAAATTATGATATATACCAAATTTATTTAGAGTAGCATTTTTAGTACTTGTCTATGACAACATAAGTGAAAATTGCATTTTTATAAGTTAAATCAAAAAAAATTTTTTTAACGACCAGATTGTCGGGCATCTAGACTAATTATTATAGGACTAGGTGCAATGCTTAAAGTTTCATAATATGATATATCCCAAATTTATTTAGAGTAGCGTTTTTAGTACTTGTCTATGACAACATAAGTGAAAATTGCATTTTTATAAGGTAAATCAAAAAAATTTTTTTTAACGAACAGATTGTCGGGCATCTAGACTAATTATTATAGGACTAGGTGCAATGCTTAAAGTTTCATAAATTATGATATATCCCAAATTTATTTAGAGTAGCGTTTTTAGTACTTGTCTATGACAACATATGTGAAAATTGCATTTTTATAAGGTAAATCAAAAAAATTTTTTTTTACGACCAGATTGTCGGGCATCTAGACTAATTATTATAGGACTAGGTGCAATGCTTAAAGTTTCATAAATTATGATATATCCCAAATTTATTTAGAGTAGCGTTTTTAGTACTTGTCTATGACAACATATGTGAAAATTGCATTTTTATAAGGTAAATCAAACATTTTTTTTTAACGACCAGATTGTCGGGCATCTAGACTAATTATTATAGGACTAGGTGCAATGCTTAAAGTTTCATAAATTATGATATATCCCAAATTTATTTAGAGTAGCGTTTTTAGTACTTGTCTATGACAACATATGTGAAAATTGCATTTTTATAAGGTAAATCAAAAAAATTTTTTTGTAACGACCAGATTGTCGGGCATCTAGACTAATTATTATAGGACTAGGTGCAATGCTTAAAGTTTCATAAATTATGATATATCCCAAATTTATTTAGAGTAGCGTTTTTAGTACTTGTCTATGACAACATATGTGAAAATTGCATTTTTATAAGGTAAATCAAAAAATTTTTTTTAACGACAAGATTGTCGGGCATCTAGACTAATTATTATAGGACTAGGTGCAATGGTTAAAGTTTCATAAATTTTGATATATCCCAAATTTATTTAGAGTAGCGTTTTTAGTACTTGTCTATGACAACATATGAGAAAATCGCATTTTTATAAGTTAAATCAAAAAAATTTTTTTTAACGACCAGATTGTCGGGCATCTAGACTAATTATTATAGGACTAGGTGCAATGCTTAAAGTTTCATAAATTATGATATATACCAAATTTATTTAGAGTAGCATTTTTAGTACTTGTCTATGACAACATATGTGAAAATTGCATTTTTATAAGGTAAATCAAATTTTTTTTTTTAACAACAAGATTGTCGGGCATCTAGACTAATTATTATAGGACTAGGTGCAATGCTTAAAGTTTCATAAATTATGATATATCCCAAATTTATTTAGAGTAGCGTTTTTAGTACTTGTCTATGACAACATATGTGAAAATTGCATTTTTATAAGGTAAATCAAACATTTTTTTTTTAACGACCGGATTGTCGGGCATCTAGACTAATTATTATAGGACTAGGTGCAATGCTTAAAGTTTCATAAATTATGATATATCTCAAATTTATTTAGAGTAGCGTTTTTAGTACTTGTCTATGACAACATATGTGAAAATTGCATTTTTATAAGGTAAATAAAAAAAATTTTTTTTTAACGACCAGATTGTCGGGCATCTAGACTAATTATTATAGGACTAGGTGCAATGCTTAAAGTTTCATAAATTATGATATATCCCAAATTTATTTAGAGTAGCGTTTTTAGTACTTGTCTATGACAACATATGTGAAAATTGCATTTTTATAAGGTAAATCAAAAAATTTTTTTTAACGACAAGATTGTCGGGCATCTAGACTAATTATTATAGGACTAGGTGCAATGGTTAAAGTTTCATAAATTTTGATATATCCCAAATTTATTTAGAGTAGCGTTTTTAGTACTTGTCAATGACAACATATGAGAAAATCGCATTTTTATAAGTTAAATCAAAAAAATTTTTTTTAACGACCAGATTGTCGGGCATCTAGACTAATTATTATAGGACTAGGTGCAATGCTTAAAGTTTCATAAATTATGATATATACCAAATTTATTTAGAGTAGCATTTTTAGTACTTGTCTATGACAACATATGTGAAAATTGCATTTTTATAAGGTAAATCAAATTTTTTTTTTTAACAACAAGATTGTCGGGCATCTAGACTAATTATTATAGGACTAGGTGCAATGCTTAAAGTTTCATAAATTATGATATATCCCAAATTTATTTAGAGTAGCGTTTTTAGTACTTGTCTATGACAACATATGTGAAAATTGCATTTTTATAAGGTAAATCAAACATTTTTTTTTTAACGACCGGATTGTCGGGCATCTAGACTAATTATTATAGGACTAGGTGCAATGCTTAAAGTTTCATAAATTATGATATATCTCAAATTTATTTAGAGTAGCGTTTTTAGTACTTGTCTATGACAACATATGTGAAAATTGCATTTTTATAAGGTAAATAAAAAAAAATTTTTTTTACGACCAGATTGTCGGGCATCTAGACTAATTATTATAGGACTAGGTGCAATGCTTAAAGTTTCATAAATTATGATATATCCCAAATTTATTTAGAGTAGCGTTTTTAGTACTTGTCTATGACAACATATGTGAAAATTGCATTTTTATAAGGTAAATCAAACATTTTTTTTTTAACGACCGGATTGTCGGGCATCTAGACTAATTATTATAGGACTAGGTGCAATGCTTAAAGTTTCATAAATTATGATATATCTCAAATTTATTTAGAGTAGCGTTTTTAGTACTTGTCTATGACAACATATGTGAAAATTGCATTTTTATAAGGTAAATAAAAAAAATTTTTTTTTAACGACCAGATTGTCGGGCATCTAGACTAATTATTATAGGACTAGGTGCAATGCTTAAAGTTTCATAAATTATGATATATCCCAAATTTATTTAGAGTAGCGTTTTTAGTACTTGTCTATGACAACATATGTGAAAATTGCATTTTTATAAGGTAAATCAAAAAATTTTTTTTAACGACAAGATTGTCGGGCATCTAGACTAATTATTATAGGACTAGGTGCAATGGTTAAAGTTTCATAAATTTTGATATATCCCAAATTTATTTAGAGTAGCGTTTTTAGTACTTGTCTATGACAACATATGAGAAAATCGCATTTTTATAAGTTAAATCAAAAAAATTTTTTTTAACGACCAGATTGTCGGGCATCTAGACTAATTATTATAGGACTAGGTGCAATGCTTAAAGTTTCATAAATTATGATATATACCAAATTTATTTAGAGTAGCGTTTTAGTACTTGTCTATGACAACATATGTGAAAATTGCATTTTTATAAGGTAAATCAAAAAATTTTTTTTAACGACCAGATTTTCGGGCATCTAGACTAATTATTATAGGACTAGGTGCAATGCTTAAAGTTTCATAAATTATGATATATCCCAAATTTATTTATAGTAGCGTTTTTAGTACTTGTCTATGACAACATATGTGAAAATTGCATTTTTATAAGGTAAATCAAAAATTATTTTTAACGACCACATTGGCGGGCATCTAGACTAATTATTATAGGACTAGGTGCAATACTTAAAGTTTCATAAATTATGATATATCCCAAATTTATTAGGAGTAGCGTTTTTAGCACTTGTCTATGACAACATATGTGAAAATTGCATGTTTATAAGGTAAATCAAAAAAATTTTTTTTAACGACCAGATTGTCGGGCATCTGGACTAATTATTATAGGACTAGGTGCAATGCTTAAAGTTTCATAAATTATGATATATCCCAAATTTATTTAGAGTAGCGTTTTTAGTACTTGTCTATGACAACATATGTGAAAATTGCATTTTTATAAGGTAAATCAAACATTTTTTTTTTAACGACCGGATTGTCGGGCATCTAGACTAATTATTATAGGACTAGGTGCAATGCTTAAAGTTTCATAAATTATGATATATCTCAAATTTATTTAGAGTAGCGTTTTTAGTACTTGTCTATGACAACATATGTGAAAATTGCATTTTTATAAGGTAAATCAAACATTTTTTTTTAACGACCGGATTGTCGGTATTCTAGACTAATTATTATAGGACTAGGTGCAATGCTTAAAGTTTCATAAATTATGATATATCCCAAATTTATTTAGAGTAGCGTTTTTAGTACTTGTCTATGACAACATATGTGAAAATTGCATGTTTATAAGGTAAATCAAACATTTTTTTTTAACGCCCGGATTGTCGGGCATCTAGACTAATTATTATAGGACTAGATGCAATGCTTAAAGTTTCATAAATTATGATATATACCAAATTTATTTAGAGTAGCATTTTTAGTACTTGTCTATGACAACATAAGTGAAAATTGCATTTTTATAAGTTAAATCAAAAAAAATTTTTTTAACGACCAGATTGTCGGGCATCTAGACTAATTATTATAGGACTAGGTGCAATGCTTAAAGTTTCATAATATGATATATCCCAAATTTATTTAGAGTAGCGTTTTTAGTACTTGTCTATGACAACATAAGTGAAAATTGCATTTTTATAAGGTAAATCAAAAAAATTTTTTTTAACGACCAGATTGTCGGGCATCTAGACTAATTATTATAGGACTAGGTGCAATGCTTAAAGTTTCATAAATTATGATATATCCCAAATTTATTTAGAGTAGCGTTTTTAGTACTTGTCTATGACAACATATGTGAAAATTGCATTTTTATAAGGTAAATCAAAAAAATTTTTTTTTACGACCAGATTGTCGGGCATCTAGACTAATTATTATAGGACTAGGTGCAATGCTTAAAGTTTCATAAATTATGATATATCCCAAATTTATTTAGAGTAGCGTTTTTAGTACTTGTCTATGACAACATATGTGAAAATTGCATTTTTATAAGGTAAATCAAACATTTTTTTTTAACGACCAGATTGTCGGGCATCTAGACTAATTATTATAGGACTAGGTGCAATGCTTAAAGTTTCATAAATTATGATATATCCCAAATTTATTTAGAGTAGCGTTTTTAGTACTTGTCTATGACAACATATGTGAAAATTGCATTTTTATAAGGTAAATCAAAAAAATTTTTTTGTAACGACCAGATTGTCGGGCATCTAGACTAATTATTATAGGACTAGGTGCAATGCTTGAAGTTTTATAAATTATGATATATCCCAAATTTATTTAGAGTAGCGTTTTTAGTACTTGTCTATGACAACATATGTGAAAATTGCATTTTTATAAGGTAAATCAAAAAATTTTTTTTAACGACAAGATTGTCGGGCATCTAGACTAATTATTATAGGACTAGGTGCAATGGTTAAAGTTTCATAAATTTTGATATATCTCAAATTTATTTAGAGTAGCGTTTTTAGTACTTGTCTATGACAACATATGAGAAAATCGCATTTTTATAAGTTAAATCAAAAAAATTTTTTTTAACGACCAGATTGTCGGGCATCTAGACTAATTATTATAGGACTAGGTGCAATGCTTAAAGTTTCATAAATTATGATATATACCAAATTTATTTAGAGTAGCATTTTTAGTACTTGTCTATGACAACATATGTGAAAATTGCATTTTTATAAGGTAAATCAAATTTTTTTTTTTAACAATAAGATTGTCGGGCATCTAGACTAATTATTATAGGACTAGGTGCAATGCTTAAAGTTTCATAAATTATGATATATCCCAAATTTATTTAGAGTAGCGTTTTTAGTACTTGTCTATGACAACATATGTGAAAATTGCATTTTTATAAGGTAAATCAAACATTTTTTTTTTAACGACCGGATTGTCGGGCATCTAGACTAATTATTATAGGACTAGGTGCAATGCTTAAAGTTTCATAAATTATGATATATCTCAAATTTATTTAGAGTAGCGTTTTTAGTACTTGTCTATGACAACATATGTGAAAATTGCATTTTTATAAGGTAAATAAAAAAAATTTTTTTTTAACGACCAGATTGTCGGGCATCTAGACTAATTATTATAGGACTAGGTGCAATGCTTAAAGTTTCATAAATTATGATATATCCCAAATTTATTTAGAGTAGCGTTTTTAGTACTTGTCTATGACAACATATGTGGAAATTGCATTTTTATAAGGTAAATCAAACATTTTTTTTTTAACGACCGGATTGTCGGGCATCTAGACTAATTATTATAGGACTAGGTGCAATGCTTAAAGTTTCATAAATTATGATATATCTCAAATTTATTTAGAGTAGCGTTTTTAGTACTTGTCTATGACAACATATGTGAAAATTGCATTTTTATAAGGTAAATAAAAAAAATTTTTTTTAACGACCAGATTGTCGGGCATCTAGACTAATTATTATAGGACTAGGTGCAATGCTTAAAGTTTCATAAATTATGATATATCCCAAATTTATTTAGAGTAGCGTTTTTAGTACTTGTCTATGACAACATATGTGAAAATTGCATTTTTATAAGGTAAATCAAAAAAAATTTTTTTAACGACCAGATTGTCGGGCATCTAGACTAATTATTATAGGACTAGGTGCAATGCTTAAAGTTTCATAAATTATGATATATCCCAAATTTATTTAGAGTAGCGTTTTTAGTACTTGTCTATGACAACACATGTGAAAATTGCATTTTTATAAGGTAAATCAAAAAAATTTTTTTAACGACCAGATTGTCGGGCATCTAGACTAATTATTATAGGACTAGGTGCAATGCTTAAAGTTTCATAAATTATGATATATCCCAAATTTATTTAGAGTAGCGTTTTTAGTACTTGTCTATGACAACATATGTGAAAATTGCATTTTTATAAGGTAAATCAAAAAATTTTTTTTAACGACCAGATTGTCGGGCATCTAGACTAATTATTATAGGACTAGGTGCAATGCTTAAAGTTTCATAAATTATGATATATCCCAAATTTATTTATAGTAGCGTTTTTAGTACTTGTCTATGACAACATATGTGAAAATTGCATTTTTATAAGGTAAATCAAAAATTATTTTTAACGACCACATTGGCGGGCATCTAGACTAATTATTATAGGACTAGGTGCAATGCTTAAAGTTTCATAAATTATGATATATCCCAAATTTATTAAGAGTAGCGTTTTTAGCACTTGTCTATGACAACATATGTGAAAATTGCATGTTTATAAGGTAAATCAAAAAAATTTTTTTTAACGACCAGATTGTCGGGCATCTGGACTAATTATTATAGGACTAGGTGCAATGCTTAAAGTTTCATAAATTATGATATATCCCAAATTTATTTAGAGTAGCGTTTTTAGTACTTGTCTATGACAACATATGTGAAAATTGCATTTTTATAAGGTAAATCAAACATTTTTTTTTTAACGACCGGATTGTCGGGCATCTAGACTAATTATTATAGGACTAGGTGCAATGCTTAAAGTTTCATAAATTATGATATATCTCAAATTTATTTAGAGTAGCGTTTTTAGTACTTGTCTATGACAACATATGTGAAAATTGCATTTTTATAAGGTAAATAAAAAAAATTATTTTTAACGACCACATTGGCGGGCATCTAGACTAATTATTATAGGACTAGGTGCAATGCTTAAAGTTTCATAAATTATGATATATCCCAAATTTATTAAGAGTAGCGTTTTTAGCACTTGTCTATGACAACATATGTGAAAATTGCATGTTTATAAGGTAAATCAAAAAAATTTTTTTTAACGACCGGATTGTCGGGCATCTGGACTAATTATTATAGGACTAGGTGCAATGCTTAAAGTTTCATAAATTATGATATATCCCAAATTTATTTAGAGTAGCGTTTTTAGTACTTGTCTATGACATCATATGTGAAAATCGCATTTTTATAAGTTAAATCAAACATTTTTTTTTTAACGACCGGATTGTCGGGCATCTAGACTAATTATTATAGGACTAGGTGCAATGCTTAAAGTTTCATAAATTATGAATTATACCAAATTTATTTAGAGTAGCGTTTTTAGTACTTGTCTATGACAACATATGAGAAAATCGCATTTTTATAAGTTAAATCAAAAAAATTTTTTTTAACGACCAGATTGTCGGGCATCTAGACTAATTATTATAAGACTAGGTGCAATGCTTAAAGTTTCATAAATTATGATATATCCCAAATTTATTTAGAGTAGCGTTTTTAGTACTTGTCTATGACAACATATGTGAAAATTGCATTTTTATAAGGTAAATCAAAAATTTTTTTTTAACGACCACATTGGCGGGCATCTAGACTAATTATTATAGGACTAGGTGCAATGCTTAAAGTTTCATAAATTATGATATATCCCAAATTTATTAAGAGTAGCGTTTTTAGCACTTGTCTATGACAACATATGTGAAAATTGCATGTTTATAAGGTAAATCAAAAATTTTTTTTTAACGACCACATTGGCGGGCATCTAGACTAATTATTATAGGACTAGGTGCAATGCTTAAAGTTTCATAAATTATGATATATCCCAAATTTATTAAGAGTAGCGTTTTTAGCACTTGTCTATGACAACATATGTGAAAATTGCATGTTTATAAGGTAAATCAAAAAAATTTTTTTTAACGACCAGATTGTCGGGCATCTAGACTAATTATTATAGGACTAGGTGCAATGCTTAAAGTTTCATAAATTATGATATATCCCAAATTTATTTAGAGTAGCGTTTTTAGTACTTGTCTATGACAACATATGTGAAAATTGCATTTTTATAAGGTAAATCAAAAATTTTTTTTTAACGACCACATTGGCGGGCATCTAGACTAATTATTATAGGACTAGGTGCAATGCTTAAAGTTTCATAAATTATGATATATCCCAAATTTATTAAGAGTAGCGTTTTTAGCACTTGTCTATGACAACATATGTGAAAATTGCATGTTTATAAGGTAAATCAAAAATTTTTTTTTAACGACCACATTGGCGGGCATCTAGACTAATTATTATAGGACTAGGTGCAATGCTTAAAGTTTCATAAATTATGATATATCCCAAATTTATTAAGAGTAGCGTTTTTAGCACTTGTCTATGACAACATATGTGAAAATTGCATGTTTATAAGGTAAATCAAAAAAATTTTTTTTAACGACCAGATTGTCGGGCATCTAGACTAATTATTATAGGACTAGGTGCAATGCTTAAAGTTTCATAAATTATGATATATCCCAAATTTATTTAGAGTAGCGTTTTTGGTACTTGTCTATGACAACATATGTGAAAATTGCACTTTTATAAGGTAAATCAAAAAATTTTTTTTAACGACCAGATTGTCGGGCATCTAGACTAATTATTATAGGACTAGGTGCAATGCTTAAAGTTTCATAAATTATGATATATCCCAAATTTATTTAGAGTAGCGTTTTTAGTACTTGTCTATGACAATATATGTGAAAATTGCATTTTTATAAGGTAAATCAAAAATTTTTTTTTAACGACCACATTGGCGGGCATCTAGACTAATTATTATAGGACTAGGTGCAATGCTTAAAGTTTCATAAATTATGATATATACCAAATTTATTTAGAGTAGCATTTTTAGTACTTGTCTATGACAACATATGTGAAAATTGCATTTTTATAAGGTAAATCAAAAAAATTTTTTTTAACGACCAGATTGTCGGGCATCTAGACTAATTATGATAGGACTAGGTGCAATGCTTAAAGTTTCATAAATTATGATATATCCCAAATTTATTAAGAGTAGCGTTTTTAGCACTTGTCTATGACAACATATGTGAAAATTGCATGTTTATAAGGTAAATCAAAAAAATTTTTTTTAACGACCAGATTGTCGGGCATCTAGACTAATTATTATAGGACTAGGTGCAATGCTTAAAGTTTCATAAATTATGATATATCCCAAATTTATTTAGAGTAGCGTTTTTAGTACTTGTCTATGACAACATATGTGAAAATTGCATTTTTATAAGGTAAATCAAAAATTTTTTTTTAATGACCACATTGGCGGGCATCTAGACTAATTATTATAGGACTAGGTGCAATGCTTAAAGTTTCATAAATTATGATATATCCCAAATTTATTTAGAGTAGCGTTTTTAGTACTTGTCTATGACAACATATGTGAAAATTGCATTTTTATAAGGTAAATCAAAAATTTTTTTTTAACGACCACATTGGCGGGCATCTAGACTAATTATTATAGGACTAGGTGCAATGCTTAAAGTTTCATAAATTATGATATATCCCAAATTTATTAAGAGTAGCGTTTTTAGCACTTGTCTATGACAACATATGTGAAAATTGCATGTTTATAAGGTAAATCAAAAAAATTTTTTTTAACGACCAGATTGTCGGGCATCTAGACTAATTATTATAGGACTAGGTGCAATGCTTAAAGTTTCATAAATTATGATATATCCCAAATTTATTTAGAGTAGCGTTTTTAGTACTTGTCTATGACAACATATGTGAAAATTGCATTTTTATAAGGTAAATCAAAAAATTTTTTTTAACGACCAGATTGTCGGGCATCTAGACTAATTATTATAGGACTAGGTGCAATGCTTAAAGTTTCATAAATTATGATATATCCCAAATTTATTTAGAGTAGTGTTTTTAGTACTTGTCTATGACAACATATGTGAAAATTGCATTTTTATAAGGTAAATCAAAAAATTTTTTTTAACGACCAGATTGTCGGGCATCTAGACTAATTATTATAGGACTAGGTGCAATGCTTAAAGTTTCATAAATTATGATATATCCCAAATTTATTTAGAGTAGCGTTTTTAGTACTTGTCTATGACAACATATGTGAAAATTGCATTTTTATAAGGTAAATCAAAAATTTTTTTTTAACGACCACATTGGCGGGCATCTAGACTAATTATTATAGGACTAGGTGCAATGCTTAAAGTTTCATAAATTATGATATATCCCAAATTTATTAAGAGTAGCGTTTTTAGCACTTGTCTATGACAACATATGTGAAAATTGCATGTTTATAAGGTAAATCAAAAAAATTTTTTTTAACGACCAGATTGTCGGGCATCTAGACTAATTATTATAGGACTAGGTGCAATGCTTAAAGTTTCATAAATTATGATATATCCCAAATTTATTTAGAGTAGCGTTTTTAGTACTTGTCTATGACAACATATGTGAAAATTGCATTTTTATAAGGTAAATCAAAAATTTTTTTTAACGACCACATTGGCGGGCATCTAGACTAATTATTATAGGACTAGGTGCAATGCTTAAAGTTTCATAAATTATGATATATCCCAAATTTATTAAGAGTAGCGTTTTTAGCACTTGTCTATGACAACATATGTGAAAATTGCATTTTTATAAGGTAAATCAAAAAAATTTTTTTTAACGACCAGATTGTCGGGCATCTAGACTAATTATTATAGGACTAGGTGCAATGCTTAAAGTTTCATAAATTATGATATATCCCAAATTTATTTAGAGTAGCGTTTTTAGTACTTGTCTATGACAACATATGTGAAAATTGCATTTTTATAAGGTAAATCAAACATTTTTTTTTAACGACCACATTGGCGGGCATCTAGACTAATTATTATAGGACTAGGTGCAATGCTTAAAGTTTCATAAATTATGATATATCCCAAATTTATTTAGAGTAGCATTTTTAGTACTTGTCTATGACAACATATGTGAAAATTGCATTTTTATAAGGTAAATCAAAAAATTTTTTTTTAACGACCAGATTGTCGGGCATCTAGACTAATTATGATAGGACTAGGTGCAATGCTTAAAGTTTCATAAATTATGATATATCCCAAATTTATTTAGAGTAGCGTTTTTAGTACTTGTCTATGACAACACATGTGAAAATTGCATTTTTATAAGGTAAATCAAAAAAATTTTTTTTAACGACCAGATTGTCGGGCATCTAGACTAATTATTATAGGACTAGGTGCAATGCTTAAAGTTTCATAAATTATGATATATCCCAAATTTATTTAGAGTAGCGTTTTTAGTACTTGTCTATGACAACATATGTGAAAATTGCATTTTTATAAGGTAAATCAAAAATTTTTTTTTAACGACCAGATTGTCGGGCATCTAGACTAATTATTATAGGACTAGGTGCAATGCTTAAAGTTTCATAAATTATGATATATTCCAAATTTATTTAGAGTAGCGTTTTTAGTACTTGTCTATGACAACATATGTGAAAATTGCATTTTTATAAGTTAAATCAAAAAAATTTTCTTTCACGACCAGATTGTCGGGCATCTAGGCTAATTATTATAGGACTAGGTGCAATGCTTAAAGTTTCATAAATTATGATATATACCAAATTTATTTAGAGTAGCGTTTTTAGTACTTGTCTATGGCAACATATGCGAAAATTGCATTTTTATAAGGTAAATCAAAAAAATTTTTTTTAACGACCAGATTGTCGGGCATCTAGACTAATTATTGTAGGACTAGGTGCAATGCTTAAAGTTTCATAAATTATGATATATCCCAAATTTATTTAGAGTAGCGTTTTTAGTAATTGTATATGACAACATATGTGAAAATCGCATTTTTATAAGTTAAATCAAACATTTTTTTTTTAATGACCGGATTGTCGGGCATCTAGACTAATTATTATAGGACTAGATGCAATGCTTAAAGTTTCATAAATTATGATATATCCCAAATTTATTTAGAGTAGCGTTTTCAGTACTTGTCTATGACAACATATGTGAAAATTGCATGTTTATAAGGTAAATCAAACATTTTTTTTTAACGCCCGGATTGTCGGGCATCTAGACTAATTATTATAGGACTAGGTGCAATGCTTAAAGTTTCATAAATTAGGATATATCCCAAATTTATTTACAGTAGCGTTTTTAGTACTTGTCTATGACAACATATGAGAAAATCGCATTTTTATAAGTTAAATCAAAAAAATTTTTTTTAACGACCAGATTGTCGGGCATCTAGACTAATTATTATAGGACTATGTGCAATGCTTAAAGTTTCATAAATTATGATATATCCCAAATTTATTAAGAGTAGCGTTTTTAGCACTTGTCTATGACAACATATGTGAAAATTCCATTTTTATAAGGTAAATCAAAAATTTTTTTTTAACGACCACATTGGCGGGCATCTAGACTAATTATTATAGGACTAGGTGCAATGCTTAAAGTTTCATAAATTATGATATATCCCAAATTTATTTAGAGTAGCGTTTTTAGTACTTGTCTATGACAACATATGTGAAAATTGCATTTTTATAAGGTAAATCAAAAAATTTTTTTTTAACGACCAGATTGTCGGGCATCTAGACTAATTATTATAGGACTAGGTGCAATGCTTAAAGTTTCATAAATTATGATATATCCCAAATTTATTTAGAGTAGCGTTTTTAATACTTGTCTATGACAACATATGTGAAAATTGCATTTTTATAAGGTAAATCAAACATTTTTTTTTTAACGACCGGATTGTCGGGCATCTAGACTAATTATTATAGGACTAGGTGCAATGCTTAAAGTTTCATAAATTATGATATATCCCAAATTTATTTAGAGTAGCGTTTTTAGTACTTGTCTATGACAACATATGTGAAAATTGCATTTTTATAAGGTAAATCAAAAAAATTTTTTTTAACGACCAGATTGTCGGGCATCTAGACTAATTATTATAGGGCTAGGTGCAATGCTTAAAGTTTCATAAATTATGATATATACCAAATTTATTTAGAGTAGCATTTTTAGTACTTGTCTATGACAACATATGTGAAAATTGCATTTTTATAAGGTAAATCAAAAAAAATTTTTTAACGACCAGATTGTCGGGCATCTAGACTAATTATTATAGGACTAGGTGCAATGCTTAAAGTTTCATAAATTATGATATATCCCAAATTTATTTAGAGTAGCGTTTTTAGTACTTGTCTATGACAACATATGTGAAAATTGCATTTTTATAAGGTAAATCAAACATTTTTTTTTTAACGACCGGATTGTCGGGCATCTAGACTAATTATTATAGGACTAGGTGCAATGCTTAAAGTTTCATAAATTATGATATATCTCAAATTTATTTAGAGTAGCGTTTTTAGTACTTGTCTATGACAACATATGTGAAAATTGCATTTTTATAAGGTAAATCAAAAAATTTTTTTTTAACGACCAGATTGTCGGGCATCTAGACTAATTATTATAGGACTAGGTGCAATGCTTAAAGTTTCATAAATTATGATATATCCCAAATTTATTTAGAGTAGCGTTTTTAGTACTTGTCTATGACAACATATGTGAAAATTGCATTAGTACTTGTCTATGACAACATATGTGAAAATTGCATTTTTATAAGGTAAATCAAAAAAATTTTTTTTAACGACCAGATTGTCGGGCATCTGGACTAATTATTATAGGACTAGGTGCAATGCTTAAAGTTTCATAAATTATGATATATCCCAAATTTATTAAGAGTAGCGTTTTTAGCACTTGTCTATGACAACATATGTGAAAATTGCATGTTTATAAGGTAAATCAAAAAAATTTTTTTTAACGACCAGATTCTCGGGCATCTGGACTAATTATTATAGGACTAGGTGCAATGCTTAAAGTTTCATAAATTAGGATATATCCCAAATTTATTTACAGTAGCATTTTTAGTACTTGTCTATGACAACATATGAGAAAATCGCATTTTTATAAGTTAAATCAAAAAAATTTTTTTTAACGACCAGATTGTCGGGCATCTAGACTAATTATTATAGGACTATGTGCAATGCTTAAAGTTTCATAAATTATGATATATCCCAAATTTATTAAGAGTAGCGTTTTTAGCACTTGTCTATGACAACATATGTGAAAATTGCATGTTTATAAGGTAAATCAAAAAAATTTTTTTTAACGACCAGATTGTCGGGCATCTGGACTAATTATTATAGGACTAGGTGCAATGCTTAAAGTTTCATAAATTATGATATATCCCAAATTTATTTAGAGTAGCGTTTTTAGTACTTGTCTATGACAACATATGTGAAAATTGCATTTTTATAAGGTAAATCAAAAATTATTTTTAACGACCACATTGGCGGGCATCTAGACTAATTATTATAGGACTAGGTGCAATGCTTAAAGTTTCATAAATTATGATATATCCCAAATTTATTAAGAGTAGCGTTTTTAGCACTTGTCTATGACAACATATGTGAAAATTGCATGTTTATAAGGTAAATCAAAAAAATTTTTTTTAACGACCAGATTGTCGGGCATCTGGACTAATTATTATAGGACTAGGTGCAATGCTTAAAGTTTCATAAATTATGATATATCCCAAATTTATTTAGAGTAGCGTTTTTAGTACTTGTCTATGACAACATATGTGAAAATTGCATTAGTACTTGTCTATGACAACATATGTGAAAATTGCATTTTTATAAGGTAAATCAAAAAAATTTTTTTTAACGACCAGATTGTCGGGCATCTGGACTAATTATTATAGGACTAGGTGCAATGCTTAAAGTTTCATAAATTATGATATATCCCAAATTTATTAAGAGTAGCGTTTTTAGCACTTGTCTATGACAACATATGTGAAAATTGCATGTTTATAAGGTAAATCAAAAAAATTTTTTTTAACGACCAGATTGTCGGGCATCTGGACTAATTATTATAGGACTAGGTGCAATGCTTAAAGTTTCATAAATTATGATATATCCCAAATTTATTAAGAGTAGCGTTTTTAGCACTTGTCTATGACAACATATGTGAAAATTGCATGTTTATAAGGTAAATCAAAAAAATTTTTTTTAACGACCAGATTGTCGGGCATCTAGACTAATTATTATAGGGCTAGGTGCAATGCTTAAAGTTTCATAAATTAGGATATATCCCAAATTTATTTACAGTAGCGTTTTTAGTACTTGTCTATGACAACATATGAGAAAATCGCATTTTTATAAGTTAAATCAAAAAAATTTTTTTTAACGACCAGATTGTCGGGCATCTAGACTAATTATTATAGGACTATGTGCAATGCTTAAAGTTTCATAAATTATGATATATCCCAAATTTATTAAGAGTAGCGTTTTTAGCACTTGTCTATGACAACATATGTGAAAATTCCATTTTTATAAGGTAAATCAAAAATTTTTTTTTAACGACCACATTGGCGGGCATCTAGACTAATTATTATAGGACTAGGTGCAATGCTTAAAGTTTCATAAATTATGATATATCCCAAATTTATTTAGAGTAGCGTTTTTAGTACTTGTCTATGACAACATATGTGAAAATTGCATTTTTATAAGGTAAATCAAAAAATTTTTTTTTAACGACCAGATTGTCGGGCATCTAGACTAATTATTATAGGACTAGGTGCAATGCTTAAAGTTTCATAAATTATGATATATCCCAAATTTATTTAGAGTAGCGTTTTTAATACTTGTCTATGACAACATATGTGAAAATTGCATTTTTATAAGGTAAATCAAACATTTTTTTTTTAACGACCGGATTGTCGGGCATCTAGACTAATTATTATAGGACTAGGTGCAATGCTTAAAGTTTCATAAATTATGATATATCCCAAATTTATTTAGAGTAGCGTTTTTAGTACTTGTCTATGACAACATATGTGAAAATTGCATTTTTATAAGGTAAATCAAAAAAAATTTTTTAACGACCAGAT
Source organism: Crataerina pallida (assembly GCA_949710015.1). Taxonomy (NCBI): domain Eukaryota; kingdom Metazoa; phylum Arthropoda; class Insecta; order Diptera; family Hippoboscidae; genus Crataerina; species Crataerina pallida. Next base: position 11,803,471 of record OX453291.1, read on the forward strand.
TGTCGGGCATCTAGACTAATTATTATAGGACTAGGTGCAATGCTTAAAGTTTCATAAATTATGATATATCCCAAATTTATTTAGAGTAGCGTTTTTAGTACTTGTCTATGACAACATATGTGAAAATTGCATTTTTATAAGGTAAATAAAAAAAATTTTTTTTAACGACCAGATTGTCGGGCATCTAGACTAATTATTATAGGACTAGGTGCAATGCTTAAAGTATCATAAATTATGATATATCCCAAATTTATTTAGAGTAGCGTTTTTAGTACTTGTCTATGACAACATATGTGAAAATTGCATTTTTATAAGGTAAATCAAAAAATTTTTTTTAACAACAAGATTGTCGGGCATCTAGACTAATTATTATAGGACTAGGTGCAATGCTTAAAGTTTCATAAATTATGATATATTCCAAATTTATTTAGAGTAGCGTTTTTAGTACTTGTCTATGACAACATATGTGAAAATCGCATTTTTATAAGTCTTTTATAGGACTAGGTGCAATGCTTAAAGTTTCATAAATTATGATATATCCCAAATTTATTTAGAGTAGCGTTTTTAGTACTTGTCTATGACAACATATGTGAAAATTGCATTTTTATAAGGTAAATCAAAAAAAATTTTTTTTACGACCAGATTGTCGGGCATCTAGACTAATTATTATAGGACTAGGTGCAATGCTTAAAGTTTCATAAATTATGATATATCCCAAATTTATTTAGAGTAGCGTTTTTAGTACTTGTCTATGACAACATATGTGAAAATTGCATTTTTATAAGGTAAATCAAACATTTTTTTTTTAACGACCGGATTGTCGGGCATCTAGACTAATTATTATAGGACTAGGTGCAATGCTTAAAGTTTCATAAATTATGATATATCTCAAATTTATTTAGAGTAGCGTTTTTAGTACTTGTCTATGACAACATATGTGAAAATTGCATTTTTATAAGGTAAATCAAAAAATTTTTTTTTAACGACCAGATTGTCGGGCATCTAGACTAATTATTATAGGACTAGGTGCAATGCTTAAAGTTTCATAAATTATGATATATCCCAAATTTATTTAGAGTAGCGTTTTTAGTACTTGTCTATGACAACATATGTGAAAATTGCATTAGTACTTGTCTATGACAACATATGTGAAAATTGCATTTTTATAAGGTAAATCAAAAAAATTTTTTTTAACGACCAGATTGTCGGGCATCTGGACTAATTATTATAGGACTAGGTGCAATGCTTAAAGTTTCATAAATTTTGATATATCCCAAATTTATTAAGAGTAGCGTTTTTAGCACTTGTCTATGACAACATATGTGAAAATTGCATGTTTATAAGGTAAATCAAAAAAATTTTTTTTAACGACCAGATTGTCGGGCATCTGGACTAATTATTATAGGACTAGGTGCAATGCTTAAAGTTTCATAAATTATGATATATCCCAAATTTATTTAGAGTAGCGTTTTTAGTACTTGTCTATGACAACATATGTGAAAATTGCATTTTTATAAGGTAAATCAAAAATTATTTTTAACGACCACATTGGCGGGCATCTAGACTAATTATTATAGGACTAGGTGCAATGCTTAAAGTTTCATAAATTATGATATATCCCAAATTTATTAAGAGTAGCGTTTTTAGCACTTGTCTATGACAACATATGTGAAAATTGCATGTTTATAAGGTAAATCAAAAAAATTTTTTTTAACGACCAGATTGTCGGGCATCTGGACTAATTATTATAGGACTAGGTGCAATGCTTAAAGTTTCATAAATTATGATATATCCCAAATTTATTTAGAGTAGCGTTTTTAGTACTTGTCTATGACAACATATGTGAAAATTGCATTTTTATAAGGTAAATCAAACATTTTTTTTTAACGACCGGATTGTCGGGCATCTAGACTAATTATTATAGGACTAGGTGCAATGCTTAAAGTTTCATAAATTATGATATATCTCAAATTTATTTAGAGTAGCGTTTTTAGTACTTGTCTATGACAACATATGTGAAAATTGCATTTTTATAAGGTAAATAAAAAAAATTATTTTTAACGACCACATTGGCGGGCATCTAGACTAATTATTATAGGACTAGGTGCAATGCTTAAAGTTTCATAAATTATGATATATCCCAAATTTATTAAGAGTAGCGTTTTTAGCACTTGTCTATGACAACATATGTGAAAATTGCATGTTTATAAGGTAAATCAAAAAAATTTTTTTTAACGACCAGATTGTCGGGCATCTGGACTAATTATTATAGGACTAGGTGCAATGCTTAAAGTTTCATAAATTATGATATATCCCAAATTTATTTAGAGTAGCGTTTTTAGTACTTGTCTATGACATCATATGTGAAAATCGCATTTTTATAAGTTAAATCAAAAATTTTTTTTTTAACGACCGGATTGTCGGGCATCTAGACTAATTATTATAGGACTAGGTGCAATGCTTAAAGTTTCATAAATTATGAATTATACCAAATTTATTTAGAGTAGCGTTTTTAGTACTTGTCTATGACAACATATGAGAAAATCGCATTTTTATAAGTTAAATCAAAAAAATTTTTTTTAACGACCAGATTGTCGGGCATCTAGACTAATTATTATAAGACTAGGTGCAATGCTTAAAGTTTCATAAATTATGATATATCCCAAATTTATTTAGAGTAGCGTTTTTAGTACTTGTCTATGACAACATATGTGAAAATTGCATTTTAATAAGGTAAATCAAAAAATTTTTTTTTTAACGACCAGATTGTCGGGCATCTAGACTAATTATTATAGGACTAAGTGCAATGCTTAAACTTTCATAAATTATGAATTATACCAAATTTATTTAAAGTAGCGTTTTTAGTACTTGTCTATGACAACATATGTGAAAATTGCATGTTTATAAGGTAAATCAAAAAAATTTTTTTTAACGACCAGATTGTCGGGCATCTAGACTAATTATTATAGGACTAGGTGCAATGCTTAAAGTTTCATAAATTATGATATATCTCAAATTTATTTAGAGTAGCGTTTTTAGTACTTGTCTATGACAACATATGTGAAAATTGCATTTTTATAAGGTAAATCAAAAATTTTTTTTTAACGACCACATTGGCGGGCATCTAGACTAATTATTATAGGACTAGGTGCAATGCTTAAAGTTTCATAAATTATGATATATCCCAAATTTATTAAGAGTAGCGTTTTTAGCACTTGTCTATGACAACATATGTGAAAATTGCATGTTTATAAGGTAAATCAAAAATTTTTTTTAACGACCACATTGGCGGGCATCTAGACTAATTATTATAGGACTAGGTGCAATGCTTAAAGTTTCATAAATTATGATATATCCCAAATTTATTTAGAGTAGCGTTTTTAGTACTTGTCTATGACAACATATGTGAAAATTGCATTTTTATAAGGTAAATCAAAAATTTTTTTTAACGACCACATTGGCGGGCATCTAGACTAATTATTATAGGACTAGGTGCAATGCTTAAAGTTTCATAAATTATGATATATCCCAAATTTATTTAGAGTAGCGTTTTTAGTACTTGTCTATGACAATATATGTGAAAATTGCATTTTTATAAGGTAAATCAAAAATTTTTTTTTAACGACCACATTGGCGGGCATCTAGACTAATTATTATAGGACTAGGTGCAATGCTTAAAGTTTCATAAATTATGATATATACCAAATTTATTTAGAGTAGCATTTTTAGTACTTGTCTATGACAACATATGTGAAAATTGCATTTTTATAAGGTAAATCAAAAAATTTTTTTTTAACGACCAGATTGTCGGGCATCTAGACTAATTATGATAGGACTAGGTGCAATGCTTAAAGTTTCATAAATTATGATATATCCCAAATTTATTAAGAGTAGCGTTTTTAGCACTTGTCTATGACAACATATGTGAAAATTGCATGTTTATAAGGTAAATCAAAAAAATTTTTTTTAACGACCAGATTGTCGGGCATCTAGACTAATTATTATAGGACTAGGTGCAATGCTTAAAGTTTCATAAATTATGATATATCCCAAATTTATTTAGAGTAGCGTTTTTAGTACTTGTCTATGACAACATATGTGAAAATTGCATTTTTATAAGGTAAATCAAAAATTTTTTTTTAATGACCACATTGGCGGGCATCTAGACTAATTATTATAGGACTAAGTGCAATGCTTAAAGTTTCATAAATTATGAATTATACCAAATTTATTTAGAGTAGCGTTTTTAGTACTTGTCTATGACAACATATGTGAAAATTGCATGTTTATAAGGTAAATCAAAAAAATTTTTTTTAACGACCAGATTGTCGGGCATCTAGACTAATTATTATAGGACTAGGTGCAATGCTTAAAGTTTCATAAATTATGATATATCCCAAATTTATTTAGAGTAGCGTTTTTAGTACTTGTCTATGACAACATATGAGAAAATCGCATTTTTATAAGTTAAATCAAAAAAATTTTTTTTAACGACCAGATTGTCGGGCATCTAGACTAATTATTATAGGACTAAGTGCAATGCTTAAACTTTCATAAATTATGAATTATACCAAATTTATTTAAAGTAGCGTTTTTAGTACTTGTCTATGACAACATATGTGAAAATTGCATGTTTATAAGGTAAATCAAAAAAATTTTTTTTAACGACCAGATTGTCGGGCATCTAGACTAATTATTATAGGACTAGGTGCAATGCTTAAAGTTTCATAAATTATGATATATCCCAAATTTATTTAGAGTAGCGTTTTTAGTACTTGTCTATGACAACATATGTGAAAATTGCATTTTTATAAGGTAAATCAAAAATTTTTTTTTAACGACCACATTGGCGGGCATCTAGACTAATTATTATAGGACTAGGTGCAATGCTTAAAGTTTCATAAATTATGAATTATACCAAATTTATTTAGAGTAGCGTTTTTAGTACTTGTCTATGACAACATATGAGAAAATCGCATTTTTATAAGTTAAATCAAAAAAATTTTTTTTAACGACCAGATTGTCGGGCATCTAGACTAATTATTATAAGACTAGGTGCAATGCTTAAAGTTTCATAAATTATGATATATCCCAAATTTATTTAGAGTAGCGTTTTTAGTACTTGTCTATGACAACATATGTGAAAATTGCATTTTAATAAGGTAAATCAAAAAATTTTTTTTTTAACGACCAGATTGTCGGGCATCTAGACTAATTATTATAGGACTAAGTGCAATGCTTAAACTTTCATAAATTATGAATTATACCAAATTTATTTAAAGTAGCGTTTTTAGTACTTGTCTATGACAACATATGTGAAAATTGCATGTTTATAAGGTAAATCAAAAAAATTTTTTTTAACGACCAGATTGTCGGGCATCTAGACTAATTATTATAGGACTAGGTGCAATGCTTAAAGTTTCATAAATTATGATATATCCCAAATTTATTTAGAGTAGCGTTTTTAGTACTTGTCTATGACAACATATGTGAAAATTGCATGTTTATAAGGTAAATCAAAAAAATTTTTTTTAACGACCAGATTGTCGGGCATCTAGACTAATTATTATAGGACTAGGTGCAATGCTTAAAGTTTCATAAATTATGATATATCCCAAATTTATTTAGAGTAGCGTTTTTAGTACTTGTCTATGACAACATATGTGAAAATTGCATTTTTATAAGGTAAATCAAAAATTTTTTTTTAACGACCACATTGGCGGGCATCTAGACTAATTATTATAGGACTAGGTGCAATGCTTAAAGTTTCATAAATTATGATATATCCCAAATTTATTAAGAGTAGCGTTTTTAGCACTTGTCTATGACAACATATGTGAAAATTGCATGTTTATAAGGTAAATCAAAAATTTTTTTTAACGACCACATTGGCGGGCATCTAGACTAATTATTATAGGACTAGGTGCAATGCTTAAAGTTTCATAAATTATGATATATCCCAAATTTATTTAGAGTAGCGTTTTTAGTACTTGTCTATGACAATATATGTGAAAATTGCATTTTTATAAGGTAAATCAAAAATTTTTTTTAACGACCACATTGGCGGGCATCTAGACTAATTATTATAGGACTAGGTGCAATGCTTAAAGTTTCATAAATTATGATATATACCAAATTTATTTAGAGTAGCATTTTTAGTACTTGTCTATGACAACATATGTGAAAATTGCATTTTTATAAGGTAAATCAAAAAATTTTTTTTTAACGACCAGATTGTCGGGCATCTAGACTAATTATTATAGGACTAGGTGCAATGCTTAAAGTTTCATAAATTATGATATATCCCAAATTTATTTAGAGTAGCGTTTTTAGTACTTGTCTATGACAACATATGTGAAAATTGCATTAGTACTTGTCTATGACAACATATGTGAAAATTGCATTTTTATAAGGTAAATCAAAAAAATTTTTTTTAACGACCAGATTGTCGGGCATCTGGACTAATTATTATAGGACTAGGTGCAATGCTTAAAGTTTCATAAATTATGATATATCCCAAATTTATTAAGAGTAGCGTTTTTAGCACTTGTCTATGACAACATATGTGAAAATTGCATGTTTATAAGGTAAATCAAAAAAATTTTTTTTAACGACCAGATTCTCGGGCATCTGGACTAATTATTATAGGACTAGGTGCAATGCTTAAAGTTTCATAAATTAGGATATATCCCAAATTTATTTACAGTAGCGTTTTTAGTACTTGTCTATGACAACATATGAGAAAATCGCATTTTTATAAGTTAAATCAAAAAAATTTTTTTTAACGACCAGATTGTCGGGCATCTAGACTAATTATTATAGGACTATGTGCAATGCTTAAAGTTTCATAAATTATGATATATCCCAAATTTATTAAGAGTAGCGTTTTTAGCACTTGTCTATGACAACATATGTGAAAATTGCATGTTTATAAGGTAAATCAAAAAAATTTTTTTTAACGACCAGATTGTCGGGCATCTGGACTAATTATTATAGGACTAGGTGCAATGCTTAAAGTTTCATAAATTATGATATATCCCAAATTTATTTAGAGTAGCGTTTTTAGTACTTGTCTATGACAACATATGTGAAAATTGCATTTTTATAAGGTAAATCAAAAATTATTTTTAACGACCACATTGGCGGGCATCTAGACTAATTATTATAGGACTAGGTGCAATGCTTAAAGTTTCATAAATTATGATATATCCCAAATTTATTAAGAGTAGCGTTTTTAGCACTTGTCTATGACAACATATGTGAAAATTGCATGTTTATAAGGTAAATCAAAAAAATTTTTTTTAACGACCAGATTGTCGGGCATCTGGACTAATTATTATAGGACTAGGTGCAATGCTTAAAGTTTCATAAATTATGATATATCCCAAATTTATTTAGAGTAGCGTTTTTAGTACTTGTCTATGACAACATATGAGAAAATCGCATTTTTATAAGTTAAATCAAAAAAATTTTTTTTAACGACCAGATTGTCGGGCATCTAGACTAATTATTATAAGACTAGGTGCAATGCTTAAAGTTTCATAAATTATGATATATCCCAAATTTATTTAGAGTAGCGTTTTTAGTACTTGTCTATGACAACATATGTGAAAATTGCATTTTAATAAGGTAAATCAAAAAATTTTTTTTTTAACGACCAGATTGTCGGGCATCTAGACTAATTATTATAGGACTAGGTGCAATGCTTAAAGTTTCATAAATTATGATATATCCCAAATTTATTTAGAGTAGCGTTTTTAGTACTTGTCTATGACAACATATGAGAAAATCGCATTTTTATAAGTTAAATCAAAAAAATTTTTTTTAACGACCAGATTGTCGGGCATCTAGACTAATTATTATAAGACTAGGTGCAATGCTTAAAGTTTCATAAATTATGATATATCCCAAATTTATTTAGAGTAGCGTTTTTAGTACTTGTCTATGACAACATATGTGAAAATTGCATTTTAATAAGGTAAATCAAAAAATTTTTTTTTTAACGACCAGATTGTCGGGCATCTAGACTAATTATTATAGGACTAAGTGCAATGCTTAAACTTTCATAAATTATGAATTATACCAAATTTATTTAAAGTAGCGTTTTTAGTACTTGTCTATGACAACATATGTGAAAATTGCATGTTTATAAGGTAAATCAAAAAAATTTTTTTTAACGACCAGATTGTCGGGCATCTAGACTAATTATTATAGGACTAGGTGCAATGCTTAAAGTTTCATAAATTATGATATATCCCAAATTTATTTAGAGTAGCGTTTTTAGTACTTGTCTATGACAACATATGTGAAAATTGCATTTTTATAAGGTAAATCAAAAATTTTTTTTTAACGACCACATTGGCGGGCATCTAGACTAATTATTATAGGACTAGGTGCAATGCTTAAAGTTTCATAAATTATGAATTATACCAAATTTATTTAGAGTAGCGTTTTTAGTACTTGTCTATGACAACATATGAGAAAATCGCATTTTTATAAGTTAAATCAAAAAAATTTTTTTTAACGACCAGATTGTCGGGCATCTAGACTAATTATTATAAGACTAGGTGCAATGCTTAAAGTTTCATAAATTATGATATATCCCAAATTTATTTAGAGTAGCGTTTTTAGTACTTGTCTATGACAACATATGTGAAAATTGCATTTTAATAAGGTAAATCAAAAAATTTTTTTTTTAACGACCAGATTGTCGGGCATCTAGACTAATTATTATAGGACTAAGTGCAATGCTTAAACTTTCATAAATTATGAATTATACCAAATTTATTTAAAGTAGCGTTTTTAGTACTTGTCTATGACAACATATGTGAAAATTGCATGTTTATAAGGTAAATCAAAAAAATTTTTTTTAACGACCAGATTGTCGGGCATCTAGACTAATTATTATAGGACTAGGTGCAATGCTTAAAGTTTCATAAATTATGATATATCCCAAATTTATTTAGAGTAGCGTTTTTAGTACTTGTCTATGACAACATATGTGAAAATTGCATTTTTATAAGGTAAATCAAAAATTTTTTTTTAACGACCACATTGGCGGGCATCTAGACTAATTATTATAGGACTAGGTGCAATGCTTAAAGTTTCATAAATTATGATATATCCCAAATTTATTAAGAGTAGCGTTTTTAGCACTTGTCTATGACAACATATGTGAAAATTGCATGTTTATAAGGTAAATCAAAAATTTTTTTTAACGACCACATTGGCGGGCATCTAGACTAATTATTATAGGACTAGGTGCAATGCTTAAAGTTTCATAAATTATGATATATCCCAAATTTATTTAGAGTAGCGTTTTTAGTACTTGTCTATGACAACATATGTGAAAATTGCATTTTTATAAGGTAAATCAAAAATTTTTTTTAACGACCACATTGGCGGGCATCTAGACTAATTATTATAGGACTAGGTGCAATGCTTAAAGTTTCATAAATTATGATATATCCCAAATTTATTTAGAGTAGCGTTTTTAGTACTTGTCTATGACAATATATGTGAAAATTGCATTTTTATAAGGTAAATCAAAAATTTTTTTTTAACGACCACATTGGCGGGCATCTAGACTAATTATTATAGGACTAGGTGCAATGCTTAAAGTTTCATAAATTATGATATATACCAAATTTATTTAGAGTAGCATTTTTAGTACTTGTCTATGACAACATATGTGAAAATTGCATTTTTATAAGGTAAATCAAAAAATTTTTTTTTAACGACCAGATTGTCGGGCATCTAGACTAATTATGATAGGACTAGGTGCAATGCTTAAAGTTTCATAAATTATGATATATCCCAAATTTATTAAGAGTAGCGTTTTTAGCACTTGTCTATGACAACATATGTGAAAATTGCATGTTTATAAGGTAAATCAAAAAAATTTTTTTTAACGACCAGATTGTCGGGCATCTAGACTAATTATTATAGGACTAGGTGCAATGCTTAAAGTTTCATAAATTATGATATATCCCAAATTTATTTAGAGTAGCGTTTTTAGTACTTGTCTATGACAACATATGTGAAAATTGCATTTTTATAAGGTAAATCAAAAATTTTTTTTTAATGACCACATTGGCGGGCATCTAGACTAATTATTATAGGACTAAGTGCAATGCTTAAAGTTTCATAAATTATGAATTATACCAAATTTATTTAGAGTAGCGTTTTTAGTACTTGTCTATGACAACATATGTGAAAATTGCATTTTTATAAGGTAAATCAAAAATTTTTTTTAACGACCACATTGGCGGGCATCTAGACTAATTATTATAGGACTAGGTGCAATGCTTAAAGTTTCATAAATTATGATATATCCCAAATTTATTTAGAGTAGCGTTTTTAGTACTTGTCTATGACAATATATGTGAAAATTGCATTTTTATAAGGTAAATCAAAAATTTTTTTTTAACGACCACATTGGCGGGCATCTAGACTAATTATTATAGGACTAGGTGCAATGCTTAAAGTTTCATAAATTATGATATATACCAAATTTATTTAGAGTAGCATTTTTAGTACTTGTCTATGACAACATATGTGAAAATTGCATTTTTATAAGGTAAATCAAAAAATTTTTTTTTAACGACCAGATTGTCGGGCATCTAGACTAATTATGATAGGACTAGGTGCAATGCTTAAAGTTTCATAAATTATGATATATCCCAAATTTATTAAGAGTAGCGTTTTTAGCACTTGTCTATGACAACATATGTGAAAATTGCATGTTTATAAGGTAAATCAAAAAAATTTTTTTTAACGACCAGATTGTCGGGCATCTAGACTAATTATTATAGGACTAGGTGCAATGCTTAAAGTTTCATAAATTATGATATATCCCAAATTTATTTAGAGTAGCGTTTTTAGTACTTGTCTATGACAACATATGTGAAAATTGCATTTTTATAAGGTAAATCAAAAATTTTTTTTTAATGACCACATTGGCGGGCATCTAGACTAATTATTATAGGACTAGGTGCAATGCTTAAAGTTTCATAAATTATGATATATCCCAAATTTATTTAGAGTAGCGTTTTTAGTACTTGTCTATGACAACATATGTGAAAATTGCATTTTTATAAGGTAAATCAAAAATTTTTTTTTAACGACCACATTGGCGGGCATCTAGACTAATTATTATAGGACTAGGTGCAATGCTTAAAGTTTCATAAATTATGATATATCCCAAATTTATTAAGAGTAGCGTTTTTAGCACTTGTCTATGACAACATATGTGAAAATTGCATGTTTATAAGGTAAATCAAAAAAATTTTTTTTAACGACCAGATTGTCGGGCATCTAGACTAATTATTATAGGACTAGGTGCAATGCTTAAAGTTTCATAAATTATGATATATCCCAAATTTATTTAGAGTAGCGTTTTTAGTACTTGTCTATGACAACATATGTGAAAATTGCATTTTTATAAGGTAAATCAAAAAATTTTTTTTAACGACCAGATTGTCGGGCATCTAGACTAATTATTATAGGACTAGGTGCAATGCTTAAAGTTTCATAAATTATGATATATCCCAAATTTATTTAGAGTAGTGTTTTTAGTACTTGTCTATGACAACATATGTGAAAATTGCATTTTTATAAGGTAAATCAAAAAATTTTTTTTAACGACCAGATTGTCGGGCATCTAGACTAATTATTATAGGACTAGGTGCAATGCTTAAAGTTTCATAAATTATGATATATCCCAAATTTATTTAGAGTAGCGTTTTTAGTACTTGTCTATGACAACATATGTGAAAATTGCATTTTTATAAGGTAAATCAAAAATTTTTTTTTAACGACCACATTGGCGGGCATCTAGACTAATTATTATAGGACTAGGTGCAATGCTTAAAGTTTCATAAATTATGATATATCCCAAATTTATTAAGAGTAGCGTTTTTAGCACTTGTCTATGACAACATATGTGAAAATTGCATGTTTATAAGGTAAATCAAAAAAATTTTTTTTAACGACCAGATTGTCGGGCATCTAGACTAATTATTATAGGACTAGGTGCAATGCTTAAAGTTTCATAAATTATGATATATCCCAAATTTATTTAGAGTAGCGTTTTTAGTACTTGTCTATGACAACATATGTGAAAATTGCATTTTTATAAGGTAAATCAAAAATTTTTTTTAACGACCACATTGGCGGGCATCTAGACTAATTATTATAGGACTAGGTGCAATGCTTAAAGTTTCATAAATTATGATATATCCCAAATTTATTAAGAGTAGCGTTTTTAGCACTTGTCTATGACAACATATGTGAAAATTGCATTTTTATAAGGTAAATCAAAAAAATTTTTTTTAACGACCAGATTGTCGGGCATCTAGACTAATTATTATAGGACTAGGTGCAATGCTTAAAGTTTCATAAATTATGATATATCCCAAATTTATTTAGAGTAGCGTTTTTAGTACTTGTCTATGACAACATATGTGAAAATTGCATTTTTATAAGGTAAATCAAAAATTTTTTTTTAATGACCACATTGGCGGGCATCTAGACTAATTATTATAGGACTAGGTGCAATGCTTAAAGTTTCATAAATTATGATATATCCCAAATTTATTAAGAGTAGCGTTTTTAGCACTTGTCTATGACAACATATGTGAAAATTCCATTTTTATAAGGTAAATCAAAAATTTTTTTTTAACGACCACATTGGCGGGCATCTAGACTAATTATTATAGGACTAGGTGCAATGCTTAAAGTTTCATAAATTATGATATATCCCAAATTTATTTAGAGTAGCGTTTTTAGTACTTGTCTATGACAACACATGTGAAAATTGCATTTTTATAAGGTAAATCAAAAAAATTTTTTTTAACGACCAGATTGTCGGGCATCTAGACTAATTATTATAGGACTAGGTGCAATGCTTAAAGTTTCATAAATTATGATATATACCAAATTTATTTAGAGTAGCGTTTTTAGTACTTGTCTATGGCAACATATGCGAAAATTGCATTTTTATAAGGTAAATCAAAAAAATTTTTTTTAACGACCAGATTGTCGGGCATCTAGACTAATTATTATAGGACTAGGTGCAATGCTTAAAGTTTCATAAATTATGATATATCCCAAATTTATTTAGAGTAGCGTTTTTAGTACTTGTCTATGACAACAAATGTGAAAATCGCATTTTTATAAGGTAAATCAAAAAAATTTTTTTTAACGACCAGATTGTCGGGCATCTAGACTAATTATTATAGGACTAGGTGCAATGCTTAAAGTTTCATAAATTATGATATATCCCAAATTTATTTAGAGTAGCGTTTTTAGTACTTGTCTATGACAACAAATGTGAAAATCGCATTTTTATAAGGTAAATCAAAAAAATTTTTTTTAACGACCAGATTGTCGGGCATCTAGACTAATTATTGTAGGACTAGGTGCAATGCTTAAAGTTTCATAAATTATGATATATCCCAAATTTATTTAGAGTAGCGTTTTTAGTACTTGTATATGACAACATATGTGAAAATCGCATTTTTATAAGTTAAATCAAACATTTTTTTTTTAATGACCGGATTGTCGGGCATCTAGACTAATTATTATAGGACTAGATGCAATGCTTAAAGTTTCATAAATTATGATATATCCCAAATTTATTTAGAGTAGCGTTTTCAGTACTTGTCTATGACAACATATGTGAAAATTGCATGTTTATAAGGTAAATCAAACATTTTTTTTTAACGCCCGGATTGTCGGGCATCTAGACTAATTATTATAGGACTAGGTGCAATGCTTAAAGTTTCATAAATTAGGATATATCCCAAATTTATTTACAGTAGCGTTTTTAGTACTTGTCTATGACAACATATGAGAAAATCGCATTTTTATAAGTTAAATCAAAAAAATTTTTTTTAACGACCAGATTGTCGGGCATCTAGACTAATTATTATAGGACTATGTGCAATGCTTAAAGTTTCATAAATTATGATATATCCCAAATTTATTAAGAGTAGCGTTTTTAGCACTTGTCTATGACAACATATGTGAAAATTCCATTTTTATAAGGTAAATCAAAAATTTTTTTTTAACGACCACATTGGCGGGCATCTAGACTAATTATTATAGGACTAGGTGCAATGCTTAAAGTTTCATAAATTATGATATATCCCAAATTTATTTAGAGTAACGTTTTTAGTACTTGTCTATGACAACATATGTGAAAATTGCATTTTTATAAGGTAAATCAAAAAATTTTTTTTTAACGACCAGATTGTCGGGCATCTAGACTAATTATTATAGGACTAGGTGCAATGCTTAAAGTTTCATAAATTATGATATATCCCAAATTTATTTAGAGTAGCGTTTTTAATACTTGTCTATGACAACATATGTGAAAATTGCATTTTTATAAGGTAAATCAAACATTTTTTTTTTAACGACCGGATTGTCGGGCATCTAGACTAATTATTATAGGACTAGGTGCAATGCTTAAAGTTTCATAAATTATGATATATCCCAAATTTATTTAGAGTAGCGTTTTTAGTACTTGTCTATGACAACATATGTGAAAATTGCATTTTTATAAGGTAAATCAAAAAAATTTTTTTTAACGACCAGATTGTCGGGCATCTAGACTAATTATTATAGGGCTAGGTGCAATGCTTAAAGTTTCATAAATTATGATATATACCAAATTTATTTAGAGTAGCATTTTTAGTACTTGTCTATGACAACATATGTGAAAATTGCATTTTTATAAGGTAAATCAAAAAAAATTTTTTAACGACCAGATTGTCGGGCATCTAGACTAATTATTATAGGACTAGGTGCAATGCTTAAAGTTTCATAAATTATGATATATCCCAAATTTATTTAGAGTAGCGTTTTTAGTACTTGTCTATGACAACATATGTGAAAATTGCATTTTTATAAGGTAAATCAAAAATTTTTTTTTAACGACCACATTGTCGGGCATCTATACTAATTATTATAGGACTAGGTGCAATGCTTAAAGTTTCATAAATTATGATATATCCCAAATTTATTTAGAGTAGCGTTTTTAGTACTTGTCTATGACAACATATGTGAAAATTGCATTAGTACTTGTCTATGACAACATATGTGAAAATTGCATTTTTATAAGGTAAATCAAAAATTTTTTTTTAACGACCACATTGTCGGGCATCTAGACTAATTATTATAGGACTAGGTGCAATGCTTAAAGTTTCATAAATTATGATATATCCCAAATTTATTTAGAGTAGCGTTTTTAGTACTTGTCTATGACAACATATGTGAAAATTGCATTTTTATAAGGTAAATCAAAAATTTTTTTTTAACGACCAGATTGTCGAGCATCTAGACTAATTATTATAGGACTAGGTGCAATGCTTAAAGTTTCATAAATTATGATATATCCCAAATTTATTTAGAGTAGCGTTTTTAGTACTTGTCTATGACATCATATGTGAAAATCGCATTTTTATAAGTTAAATCAAACATTTTTTTTTTAACGACCACATTGTCGGGCATCTATACTAATTATTATAGGACTAGGTGCAATGCTTAAAGTTTCATAAATTATGATATATCCCAAATTTATTTAGAGTAGCGTTTTTAGTACTTGTCTATGACAACATATGTGAAAATTGCATTAGTACTTGTCTATGACAACATATGTGAAAATTGCATTTTTATAAGGTAAATCAAAAATTTTTTTTTAACGACCACATTGTCGGGCATCTAGACTAATTATTATAGGACTAGGTGCAATGCTTAAAGTTTCATAAATTATGATATATCCCAAATTTATTTAGAGTAGCGTTTTTAGTACTTGTCTATGACAACATATGTGAAAATTGCATTTTTATAAGGTAAATCAAAAATTTTTTTTTAACGACCAGATTGTCGAGCATCTAGACTAATTATTATAGGACTAGGTGCAATGCTTAAAGTTTCATAAATTATGATATATCCCAAATTTATTTAGAGTAGCGTTTTTAGTACTTGTCTATGACATCATATGTGAAAATCGCATTTTTATAAGTTAAATCAAACATTTTTTTTTTAACGACCACATTGTCGGGCATCTATACTAATTATTATAGGGCTAGGTGCAATGCTTAAAGTTTCATAAATTATGATATATACCAAATTTATTTAGAGTAGCATTTTTAGTACTTGTCTATGACAACATATGTGAAAATTGCATTTTTATAAGGTAAATCAAAAAAAATTTTTTAACGACCAGATTGTCGGGCATCTAGACTAATTATTATAGGACTAGGTGCAATGCTTAAAGTTTCATAAATTATGATATATCCCAAATTTATTTAGAGTAGCGTTTTTAGTACTTGTCTATGACAACATATGTGAAAATTGCATTTTTATAAGGTAAATCAAAAATTTTTTTTTAACGACCACATTGTCGGGCATCTATACTAATTATTATAGGACTAGGTGCAATGCTTAAAGTTTCATAAATTATGATATATCCCAAATTTATTTAGAGTAGCGTTTTTAGTACTTGTCTATGACAACATATGTGAAAATTGCATTAGTACTTGTCTATGACAACATATGTGAAAATTGCATTTTTATAAGGTAAATCAAAAATTTTTTTTTAACGACCACATTGTCGGGCATCTAGACTAATTATTATAGGACTAGGTGCAATGCTTAAAGTTTCATAAATTATGATATATCCCAAATTTATTTAGAGTAGCGTTTTTAGTACTTGTCTATGACAACATATGTGAAAATTGCATTTTTATAAGGTAAATCAAAAATTTTTTTTTAACGACCAGATTGTCGAGCATCTAGACTAATTATTATAGGACTAGGTGCAATGCTTAAAGTTTCATAAATTATGATATATCCCAAATTTATTTAGAATAGCGTTTTTAGTACTTGTCTATGACAACATATGTAAAAATTGCATTAGTACTTGTCTATGACAACATATGTGAAAATTGCATTTTTATAAGGTAAATCAAAAATTTTTTTTTAACGACCACATTGTCGGGCATCTAGACTAATTATTATAGGACTAGGTGCAATGCTTAAAGTTTCATAAATTATGATATATCCCAAATTTATTTAGAGTAGCGTTTTTAGTACTTGTCTATGACAACATATGTGAAAATTGCATTAGTACTTGTCTATGACAACATATGTGAAAATTGCATTTTTATAAGGTAAATCAAAAATTTTTTTTTAACGACCACATTGTCGGGCATCTAGACTAATTATTATAGGACTAGGTGCAATGCTTAAAGTTTCATAAATTATGATATATCCCAAATTTATTTAGAGTAGCGTTTTTAGTACTTGTCTATGACAACATATGTGAAAATTGCATTTTTATAAGGTAAATCAAAAATTTTTTTTTAACGACCAGATTGTCGGGCATCTAGACTAATTATTATAGGACTAGGTGCAATGCTTAAAGTTTCATAAATTATGATATATCCCAAATTTATTTAGAGTAGCGTTTTTAGTACTTGTCTATGACAACATATGTGAAAATTGCATTAGTACTTGTCTATGACAACATATGTGAAAATTGCATTTTTATAAGGTAAATCAAAAATTTTTTTTTAACGACCACATTGTCGGGCATGTAGACTAATTATTATAGGACTAGGTGCAATGCTTAAAGTTTCATAAATTATGATATATCCCAAATTTATTTAGAGTAGCATTTTTAGTACTTGTCTATGACAACATATGTGAAAATTGCATTTTTATAAGGTAAATCAAAAATTTTTTTTTAACGACCAGATTGTCGGGCATCTAGACTAATTATTATAGGACTAGGTGCAATGCTTAAAGTTTCATAAATTATGATATATCCCAAATTTATTTAGAGTAGCGTTTTTAGTACTTGTCTATGATAACATATGTGAAAATTGCATTAGTACTTGTCTATGACAACATATGTGAAAATTGCATTTTTATAAGGTAAATCAAAAATTTTTTTTTAACGACCACATTGTCGGGCATCTAGACTAATTATTATAGGACTAGGTGCAATGCTTAAAGTTTCATAAATTATGATATATCCCAAATTTATTTAGAGTAGCGTTTTTAGTACTTGTCTATGACAACATATGTGAAAATTGCATTAGTACTTGTCTATGACAACATATGTGAAAATTGCATTTTTATAAGGTAAATCAAAAATTTTTTTTTAACGACCACATTGTCGGGCATCTAGACTAATTATTATAGGACTAGGTGCAATGCTTAAAGTTTCATAAATTATGATATATCCCAAATTTATTTAGAGTAGCGTTTTTAGTACTTGTCTATGACAACATATGTGAAAATTGCATTAGTACTTGTCTATGACATCATATGTGAAAATTGCATTTTTATAAGGTAAATCAAAAATTTTTTTTTAACGACCACATTGTCGGGCATCTAGACTAATTATTATAGGACTAGGTGCAATGCTTAAAGTTTCATAAATTATGATATATCCCAAATTTATTTAGAGTAGCGTTTTTAGTACTTGTCTATGACAACATATGTGAAAATTGCATTAGTACTTGTCTATGACAACATATGTGAAAATTGTATTTTTATAAAGTAAATCAAATATTTTTTTTTAACGACCAGATTGTCGGGCATCTAGACTAATTATTATAGGACTAGGTGCAATGCTTAAAGTTTCATAAATTATGATATATCCCAAATTTATTTAGAGTAGCGTTTTTAGTACTTGTCTATGACAACATATGTGAAAATTGCATTAGTACTTGTCTATGACAACATATGTGAAAATTGCATTAGTACTTGTCTATGACAACATATGTGAAAATTGCATTTTTATAATTATTATAGGACTAGGTGCAATGCTTAAAGTTTCATAAATTATGATATATCCCAAATTTATTTAGAGTAGCGTTTTTAGTACTTGTCTATGACAACATATGTGAAAATTGCATTAGTACTTGTCTATGACATCATATGTGAAAATTGCATTTTTATAAGGTAAATCAAAAATTTTTTTTTAACGACCACATTGTCGGGCATCTAGACTAATTATTATAGGACTAGGTGCAATGCTTAAAGTTTCATAAATTATGATATATCCCAAATTTATTTAGAGTAGCGTTTTTAGTACTTGTCTATGACAACATATGTGAAAATTGCATTAGTACTTGTCTATGACAACATATGTGAAAATTGCATTTTTATAAGGTAAATCAAAAATTTTTTTTTAACGACCACATTGTCGGGCATCTAGACTAATTATTATAGGACTAGGTGCAATGCTTAAAGTTTCATAAATTATGATATATCCCAAATTTATTTAGAGTAGCGTTTTTAGTACTTGTCTATGACAACATATGTGAAAATTGCATTAGTACTTGTCTATGACAACATATGTGAAAATTGCATTTTTATAAGGTAAATCAAAAATTTTTTTTTAACGACCACATTGTCGGGCATCTAGACTAATTATTATAGGACTAGGTGCAATGCTTAAAGTTTCATAAATTATGATATATCCCAAATTTATTTAGAGTAGCGTTTTTAGTACTTGTCTATGACAACATATGTGAAAATTGCATTAGTACTTGTCTATGACATCATATGTGAAAATTGCATTTTTATAAGGTAAATCAAAAATTTTTTTTTAACGACCACATTGTCGGGCATCTAGACTAATTATTATAGGACTAGGTGCAAATGCTTAAAGTTTCATAAATTATGATATATCCCAAATTTATTAAGAGTAGCGTTTTTAGCACTTGTCTGTGACAACATATGTGAAAATTGCATTTTTATAAGGTAAATCAAAAATTTTTTTTTAACGACCAGATTGTCGGGCATCTAGACTAATTATTATAGGACTAGGTGCAAATGCTTAAAGTTTCATAAATTATGCTATATCCCAAATTTATTAAGAGTAGCGTTTTTAGCATTTGTCTATGACAACATATGTGAAAATTGCATTTTTATAAGGTAAATCAAAAATTTTTTTTTAACGACCACATTGGCGGGCATCTAGACTAATTATTATAGGACTAGGTGCAATGCTTAAAGTTTCATAAATTATGATATATCCCAAATTTATTTAGAGTAGCGTTTTTAGCACTTGTCTATGACAACATATGTGAAAATTGCATTTTTATAAGGTAAATCAAAATTTTTTTTTTTAACGACCACATTGGCGGGCATCTAGACTAATTATTATAGGACTAGGTGCAATGCTTAAAGTTTCATAAATTATGATATATCCCAAATTTATTTAGAGTAGCGTTTTTAGTACTTGTCTATGACAACATATGTGAAAATTGCATTTTTATAAGGTAAATCAAAAAATTTTTTTTTAACGACCAGATTGTCGGGCATCTAGACTAATTATTATAGGACTAGGTGCAATGCTTAAAGTTTCATAAATTATGATATATCCCAAATTTATTTAGAGTAGCGTTTTTAGTACTTGTCTATGACAACATATGTGAAAATTGCATTTTTATAAGGTAAATCAAACATTTTTTTTTAACGACCAGATTGTCGGGCATCTAGACTAATTATTATAGGACTAGGTGCAATGCTTAAAGTTTCATAAATTATGATATATCCCAAATTTATTTAGAGTAGCGTTTTTAGTACTTGTCTATGACAACATATGTGAAAATTGCATTTTTATAAGGTAAATCAAAAAAAATTTTTTAACGAGATTGTCGGGCATCTAGACTAATTATTATAGGACAAGGTGCAATGCTTAAAGTTTCATAAATTATGATATATCCCAAATTTATTTAGAGTAGCGTTTTTAGTACTTGTCTATGACAACATATGTGAAAATTGCATTTTTATAAGGTAAATCAAACATTTTTTTTTAACGACCGGATTGTCAGTCATCTAGACTAATTATTATAGGACTAGGTGCAATGCTTAAAGTTTCATAAATTATGATATATCCCAAATTTATTTAGAGTAGCGTTTTTAGTACTTGTCTATGACAACATATGTGAAAATTGCATGTTTATAAGGTAAATCAAACATTTTTTTTTAACGCCCGGATTGTCGGGCATCTAGACTAATTATTATAGGACTAGGTGCAATGCTTAAAGTTTCATAAATTATGATATATACCAAATTTATTTAGAGTAGCATTTTTAGTACTTGTCTATGACAACATAAGTGAAAATTGCATTTTTATAAGTTAAATCAAAAAAAATTTTTTTAACGACCAGATTGTCGGGCATCTAGACTAATTATTATAGGACTAGGTGCAATGCTTAAAGTTTCATAATATGATATATCCCAAATTTATTTAGAGTAGCGTTTTTAGTACTTGTCTATGACAACATAAGTGAAAATTGCATTTTTATAAGGTAAATCAAAAAAATTTTTTTTAACGACCAGATTGTCGGGCATCTAGACTAATTATTATAGGACTAGGTGCAATGCTTAAAGTTTCATAAATTATGATATATCCCAAATTTATTTAGAGTAGCGTTTTTAGTACTTGTCTATGACAACATATGTGAAAATTGCATTTTTATAAGGTAAATCAAAAAAATTTTTTTTTACGACCAGATTGTCGGGCATCTAGACTAATTATTATAGGACTAGGTGCAATGCTTAAAGTTTCATAAATTATGATATATCCCAAATTTATTTAGAGTAGCGTTTTTAGTACTTGTCTATGACAACATATGTGAAAATTGCATTTTTATAAGGTAAATCAAACATTTTTTTTTAACGACCAGATTGTCGGGCATCTAGACTAATTATTATAGGACTAGGTGCAATGCTTAAAGTTTCATAAATTATGATATATCCCAAATTTATTTAGAGTAGCGTTTTTAGTACTTGTCTATGACAACATATGTGAAAATTGCATTTTTATAAGGTAAATCAAACATTTTTTTTTAACGACCAGATTGTCGGGCATCTAGACTAATTATTATAGGACTAGGTGCAATGCTTAAAGTTTCATAAATTATGATATATCCCAAATTTATTTAGAGTAGCGTTTTTAGTACTTGTCTATGACAACATATGTGAAAATTGCATTTTTATAAGGTAAATCAAAAAAAAATTTTTAACGACCAGATTGTCGGGCATCTAGACTAATTATTATAGGACAAGGTGCAATGCTTAAAGTTTCATAAATTATGATATATCCCAAATTTATTTAGAGTAGCGTTTTTAGTACTTGTCTATGACAACATATGTGAAAATTGCATTTTTATAAGGTAAATCAAAAAATTTTTTTTTAACGACCAGATTGTCGGGCATCTAGACTAATTATTATAGGACTAGGTGCAATGCTTAAAGTTTCATAAATTATGATATATCCCAAATTTATTTAGAGTAGCGTTTTTAGTACTTGTCTATGACAACATATGTGAAAATTACATGTTTATAAGGTAAATCAAACATTTTTTTTTAACGCCCGGATTGTCGGGCATCTAGACTAATTATTATAGGACTAGGTGCAATGCTTAAAGTTTCATAAATTATGATATATACCAAATTTATTTAGAGTAGCATTTTTAGTACTTGTCTATGACAACATAAGTGAAAATTGCATTTTTATAAGTTAAATCAAAAAAAATTTTTTTAACGACCAGATTGTCGGGCATCTAGACTAATTATTATAGGACTAGGTGCAATGCTTAAAGTTTCATAATATGATATATCCCAAATTTATTTAGAGTAGCGTTTTTAGTACTTGTCTATGACAACATAAGTGAAAATTGCATTTTTATAAGATAAATCAAAAAAATTTTTTTTAACGACCAGATTGTCGGGCATCTAGACTAATTATTATAGGACTAGGTGCAATGCTTAAAGTTTCATAAATTATGATATATACCAAATTTATTTAGAGTAGCATTTTTAGTACTTGTCTATGACAACATAAGTGAAAATTGCATTTTTATAAGTTAAATCAAAAAAAATTTTTTTAACGACCAGATTGTCGGGCATCTAGACTAATTATTATAGGACTAGGTGCAATGCTTAAAGTTTCATAATATGATATATCCCAAATTTATTTAGAGTAGCGTTTTTAGTACTTGTCTATGACAACATAAGTGAAAATTGCATTTTTATAAGATAAATCAAAAAAATTTTTTTTAACGACCAGATTGTCGGGCATCTAGACTAATTATTATAGGACTAGGTGCAATGCTTAAAGTTTCATAAATTATGATATATCCCAAATTTATTTAGAGTATCGTTTTTAGTACTTGTCTATGACAACATATGTGAAAATTGCATTTTTATAAGGTAAATCAAAAAAATTTTTTTGTAACGACCAGATTGTCGGGCATCTAGACTAATTATTATAGGACTAGGTGCAATGCTTAAAGTTTCATAAATTATGATATATCCCAAATTTATTTAGAGTAGCGTTTTTAGTACTTGTCTATGACAACATATGTGAAAATTGCATTTTTATAAGGTAAATCAAACATTTTTTTTTAACGACCAGATTGTCGGGCATCTAGACTAATTATTATAGGACTAGGTGCAATGCTTAAAGTTTCATAAATTATGATATATCCCAAATTTATTTAGAGTAGCGTTTTTAGTACTTGTCTATGACAACATATGTGAAAATTGCATTTTTATAAGGTAAATCAAAAAAATTTTTTTGTAACGACCAGATTGTCGGGCATCTAGACTAATTATTATAGGACTAGGTGCAATGCTTAAAGTTTCATAAATTATGATATATCCCAAATTTATTTAGAGTAGCGTTTTTAGTACTTGTCTATGACAACATATGTGAAAATTGCATTAGTACTTGTCTATGACAACATATGTGAAAATTGCATTAGTACTTGTGTATGACAACATATGTGAAAATTGCATTTTTATAAGGTAAATCAAAAATTTTTTTTTAACGACCGCATTGGCGGGCATCTAGACTAATTATTATAGGACTAGGTGCAATGCTTAAAGTTTCATAAATTATGATATATCCCAAATTTATTTAGAGTAGCGTTTTTAGTACTTGTCTATGACAACATATGTGAAAATTGCATTAGTACTTGTCTATGACAACATATGTGAAAATTGCATTTTTATAAGGTAAATCAAAAATTTTTTTTTAACGACCACATTGTCGGGCATCTAGACTAATTATTATAGGACTAGGTGCAATGCTTAAAGTTTCATAAATTATGATATATCCCAAATTTATTTAGAGTAGCGTTTTTAGTACTTGTCTATGACAACATATGTGAAAATTGCATTAGTACTTGTCTATGACATCATATGTGAAAATTGCATTTTTATAAGGTAAATCAAAAATTTTTTTTTAACGACCACATTGTCGGGCATCTAGACTAATTATTATAGGACTAGGTGCAATGCTTAAAGTTTCATAAATTATGATATATCCCAAATTTATTTAGAGTAGCGTTTTTAGTACTTGTCTATGACAACATATGTGAAAATTGCATTAGTACTTGTCTATGACAACATATGTGAAAATTGCATTTTTATAAGGTAAATCAAACATTTTTTTTTAACGACCGGATTGTCGGGCATCTAGACTAATTATTATAGGACTAGGTGCAAATGCTTAAAGTTTCATAAATTATGATATATCCCAAATTTATTTAGAGTAGCGTTTTTAGTACTTGTCTATGACAACATATGTGAAAATTGCATTTTTATAAGGTAAATCAAACATTTTTTTTTAACGACCAGATTGTCGGGCATCTAGACTAATTATTATAGGACTAGGTGCAAATGCTTAAAGTTTCATAAATTATGCTATTTCCCAAATTTATTAAGAGTAGCGTTTTTAGCACTTGTCTGTGACAACATATGTGAAAATTGCATTTTTATAAGGTAAATCAAAAATTTTTTTTAACGACCACATTGTCGGGCATCTAGACTAATTATTATAGGACTAGGTGCAAATGCTTAAAGTTTCATAAATTATGATATATCCCAAATTTATTTAGAGTAGCGTTTTTAGTACTTGTCTATGACAACATATGTGAAAATTGCATTTTTATAAGGTAAATCAAACATTTTTTTTTAACGACCAGATTGTCGGGCATCTAGACTAATTATTATAGGACTACGTGCAAATGCTTAAAGTTTCATAAATTATGATATATCCCAAATTTATTTAGAGTAGCGTTTTTAGTACTTGTCTATGACAACATATGTGAAAATTGCATTAGTACTTGCCTATGACATCATATGTGAAAATTGCATTTTTATAAGGTAAATCAAAAATTTTTTTTTAACGACCACATTGTCGGGCATCTAGACTAATTATTATAGGACTAGGTGCAATGCTTAAAGTTTCATAAATTATGATATATCCCAAATTTATTTAGAGTAGCGTTTTTAGTACTTGTCTATGACAACATATGTGAAAATTGCATTAGTACTTGTCTATGACAACATATGTGAAAATTGCATTTTTATAAGGTAAATCAAAAATTTTTTTTAACGACCACATTGTCGGGCATCTAGACTAATTATTATAGGACTAGGTGCAATGGTTAAAGTTTCATAAATTATGATGTATCCCAAATTTATTAAGAGTAGCGTTTTTAGCACTTGTCTATGACAACATATGTGAAAATTGCATTTTTATAAGGTAAATCAAAAATTTTTTTTTAACGACCAGATTGTCGGGCATCTAGACTAATTATTATAGGACTAGGTGCAAATGCTTAAAGTTTCATAAATTATGATATATCCCAAATTTATTAAGAGTAGCGTTTTTAGCACTTGTCTATGACAACATATGTGAAAATTGCATTTTTATAAGGTAAATCAAAAATTTTTTTTTAACGACCAGATTGTCGGGCAT
Organism: Crataerina pallida; assembly: GCA_949710015.1. NCBI lineage: Eukaryota > Metazoa > Arthropoda > Insecta > Diptera > Hippoboscidae > Crataerina > Crataerina pallida. Next base: position 11,829,275 of record OX453291.1, read on the forward strand.
CTAGACTAATTATTATAGGACTAGGTGCAAATGCTTAAAGTTTCATAAATTATGCTATTTCCCAAATTTATTAAGAGTAGCGTTTTTAGCACTTGTCTGTGACAACATATGTGAAAATTGCATTTTTATAAGGTAAATCAAACATTTTTTTTTTAACGACCGGATTGTCGGGCATCTAGACTAATTATTATAGGACTAGGTGCAATGCTTAAAGTTTCATAAATTATGATATATCTCAAATTTATTTAGAGTAGCGTTTTTAGTACTTGTCTATGACAACATATGTGAAAATTGCATTTTTATAAGGTAAATAAAAAAAATTTTTTTTTAACGACCAGATTGTCGGGCATCTAGACTAATTATTATAGGACTAGGTGCAATGCTTAAAGTTTCATAAATTATGATATATCCCAAATTTATTTAGAGTAGCGTTTTTAGTACTTGTCTATGACAACATATGTGAAAATTGCATTTTTATAAGGTAAATCAAACATTTTTTTTTAACGACCGGATTGTCGGTCATCTAGACTAATTATTATAGGACTAGGTGCAATGCTTAAAGTTTCATAAATTATGATATATCCCAAATTTATTTAGAGTAGCGTTTTTAGTACTTGTCTATGACAACATATGTGAAAATTGCATGTTTATAAGGTAAATCAAACATTTTTTTTTAACGCCCGGATTGTCGGGCATCTAGACTAATTATTATAGGACTAGGTGCAATGCTTAAAGTTTCATAAATTATGATATATACCAAATTTATTTAGAGTAGCATTTTTAGTACTTGTCTATGACAACATAAGTGAAAATTGCATTTTTATAAGTTAAATCAAAAAAAATTTTTTTAACGACCAGATTGTCGGGCATCTAGACTAATTATTATAGGACTAGGTGCAATGCTTAAAGTTTCATAATATGATATATCCCAAATTTATTTAGAGTAGCGTTTTTAGTACTTGTCTATGACAACATAAGTGAAAATTGCATTTTTATAAGGTAAATCAAAAAAATTTTTTTTAACGAACAGATTGTCGGGCATCTAGACTAATTATTATAGGACTAGGTGCAATGCTTAAAGTTTCATAAATTATGATATATCCCAAATTTATTTAGAGTAGCGTTTTTAGTACTTGTCTATGACAACATATGTGAAAATTGCATTTTTATAAGGTAAATCAAAAAAATTTTTTTTTACGACCAGATTGTCGGGCATCTAGACTAATTATTATAGGACTAGGTGCAATGCTTAAAGTTTCATAAATTATGATATATCCCAAATTTATTTAGAGTAGCGTTTTTAGTACTTGTCTATGACAACATATGTGAAAATTGCATTTTTATAAGGTAAATCAAACATTTTTTTTTAACGACCAGATTGTCGGGCATCTAGACTAATTATTATAGGACTAGGTGCAATGCTTAAAGTTTCATAAATTATGATATATCCCAAATTTATTTAGAGTAGCGTTTTTAGTACTTGTCTATGACAACATATGTGAAAATTGCATTTTTATAAGGTAAATCAAAAAAATTTTTTTGTAACGACCAGATTGTCGGGCATCTAGACTAATTATTATAGGACTAGGTGCAATGCTTAAAGTTTCATAAATTATGATATATCCCAAATTTATTTAGAGTAGCGTTTTTAGTACTTGTCTATGACAACATATGTGAAAATTGCATTTTTATAAGGTAAATCAAAAAATTTTTTTTAACGACAAGATTGTCGGGCATCTAGACTAATTATTATAGGACTAGGTGCAATGGTTAAAGTTTCATAAATTTTGATATATCCCAAATTTATTTAGAGTAGCGTTTTTAGTACTTGTCTATGACAACATATGAGAAAATCGCATTTTTATAAGTTAAATCAAAAAAATTTTTTTTAACGACCAGATTGTCGGGCATCTAGACTAATTATTATAGGACTAGGTGCAATGCTTAAAGTTTCATAAATTATGATATATACCAAATTTATTTAGAGTAGCATTTTTAGTACTTGTCTATGACAACATATGTGAAAATTGCATTTTTATAAGGTAAATCAAATTTTTTTTTTTAACAACAAGATTGTCGGGCATCTAGACTAATTATTATAGGACTAGGTGCAATGCTTAAAGTTTCATAAATTATGATATATCCCAAATTTATTTAGAGTAGCGTTTTTAGTACTTGTCTATGACAACATATGTGAAAATTGCATTTTTATAAGGTAAATCAAACATTTTTTTTTTAACGACCGGATTGTCGGGCATCTAGACTAATTATTATAGGACTAGGTGCAATGCTTAAAGTTTCATAAATTATGATATATCTCAAATTTATTTAGAGTAGCGTTTTTAGTACTTGTCTATGACAACATATGTGAAAATTGCATTTTTATAAGGTAAATAAAAAAAATTTTTTTTTAACGACCAGATTGTCGGGCATCTAGACTAATTATTATAGGACTAGGTGCAATGCTTAAAGTTTCATAAATTATGATATATCCCAAATTTATTTAGAGTAGCGTTTTTAGTACTTGTCTATGACAACATATGTGAAAATTGCATTTTTATAAGGTAAATCAAAAAATTTTTTTTAACGACAAGATTGTCGGGCATCTAGACTAATTATTATAGGACTAGGTGCAATGGTTAAAGTTTCATAAATTTTGATATATCCCAAATTTATTTAGAGTAGCGTTTTTAGTACTTGTCAATGACAACATATGAGAAAATCGCATTTTTATAAGTTAAATCAAAAAAATTTTTTTTAACGACCAGATTGTCGGGCATCTAGACTAATTATTATAGGACTAGGTGCAATGCTTAAAGTTTCATAAATTATGATATATACCAAATTTATTTAGAGTAGCATTTTTAGTACTTGTCTATGACAACATATGTGAAAATTGCATTTTTATAAGGTAAATCAAATTTTTTTTTTTAACAACAAGATTGTCGGGCATCTAGACTAATTATTATAGGACTAGGTGCAATGCTTAAAGTTTCATAAATTATGATATATCCCAAATTTATTTAGAGTAGCGTTTTTAGTACTTGTCTATGACAACATATGTGAAAATTGCATTTTTATAAGGTAAATCAAACATTTTTTTTTTAACGACCGGATTGTCGGGCATCTAGACTAATTATTATAGGACTAGGTGCAATGCTTAAAGTTTCATAAATTATGATATATCTCAAATTTATTTAGAGTAGCGTTTTTAGTACTTGTCTATGACAACATATGTGAAAATTGCATTTTTATAAGGTAAATAAAAAAAAATTTTTTTTACGACCAGATTGTCGGGCATCTAGACTAATTATTATAGGACTAGGTGCAATGCTTAAAGTTTCATAAATTATGATATATCCCAAATTTATTTAGAGTAGCGTTTTTAGTACTTGTCTATGACAACATATGTGAAAATTGCATTTTTATAAGGTAAATCAAACATTTTTTTTTTAACGACCGGATTGTCGGGCATCTAGACTAATTATTATAGGACTAGGTGCAATGCTTAAAGTTTCATAAATTATGATATATCTCAAATTTATTTAGAGTAGCGTTTTTAGTACTTGTCTATGACAACATATGTGAAAATTGCATTTTTATAAGGTAAATAAAAAAAATTTTTTTTTAACGACCAGATTGTCGGGCATCTAGACTAATTATTATAGGACTAGGTGCAATGCTTAAAGTTTCATAAATTATGATATATCCCAAATTTATTTAGAGTAGCGTTTTTAGTACTTGTCTATGACAACATATGTGAAAATTGCATTTTTATAAGGTAAATCAAAAAATTTTTTTTAACGACAAGATTGTCGGGCATCTAGACTAATTATTATAGGACTAGGTGCAATGGTTAAAGTTTCATAAATTATGATATATCCCAAATTTATTTATAGTAGCGTTTTTAGTACTTGTCTATGACAACATATGTGAAAATTGCATTTTTATAAGGTAAATCAAAAATTATTTTTAACGACCAGATTGTCGGGCATCTAGACTAATTATTATAGGACTAGGTGCAATGCTTAAAGTTTCATAAATTATGATATATCCCAAATTTATTTAGAGTAGCGTTTTTAGTACTTGTCTATGACAACATATGAGAAAATCGCATTTTTATAAGTTAAATCAAAAAAATTTTTTTTAACGACCAGATTGTCGGGCATCTAGACTAATTATTATAGGACTAGGTGCAATGCTTAAAGTTTCATAAATTATGATATATCTCAAATTTATTTAGAGTAGCGTTTTTAGTACTTGTCTATGACAACATATGTGAAAATTGCATTTTTATAAGGTAAATCAAAAAATTTTTTTTAACGACCAGATTTTCGGGCATCTAGACTAATTATTATAGGACTAGGTGCAATGCTTAAAGTTTCATAAATTATGATATATCCCAAATTTATTTATAGTAGCGTTTTTAGTACTTGTCTATGACAACATATGTGAAAATTGCATTTTTATAAGGTAAATCAAAAATTATTTTTAACGACCACATTGGCGGGCATCTAGACTAATTATTATAGGACTAGGTGCAATACTTAAAGTTTCATAAATTATGATATATCCCAAATTTATTAGGAGTAGCGTTTTTAGCACTTGTCTATGACAACATATGTGAAAATTGCATGTTTATAAGGTAAATCAAAAAAATTTTTTTTAACGACCAGATTGTCGGGCATCTGGACTAATTATTATAGGACTAGGTGCAATGCTTAAAGTTTCATAAATTATGATATATCCCAAATTTATTTAGAGTAGCGTTTTTAGTACTTGTCTATGACAACATATGTGAAAATTGCATTTTTATAAGGTAAATCAAACATTTTTTTTTTAACGACCGGATTGTCGGGCATCTAGACTAATTATTATAGGACTAGGTGCAATGCTTAAAGTTTCATAAATTATGATATATCTCAAATTTATTTAGAGTAGCGTTTTTAGTACTTGTCTATGACAACATATGTGAAAATTGCATTTTTATAAGGTAAATCAAACATTTTTTTTTAACGACCGGATTGTCGGTATTCTAGACTAATTATTATAGGACTAGGTGCAATGCTTAAAGTTTCATAAATTATGATATATCCCAAATTTATTTAGAGTAGCGTTTTTAGTACTTGTCTATGACAACATATGTGAAAATTGCATGTTTATAAGGTAAATCAAACATTTTTTTTTAACGCCCGGATTGTCGGGCATCTAGACTAATTATTATAGGACTAGATGCAATGCTTAAAGTTTCATAAATTATGATATATACCAAATTTATTTAGAGTAGCATTTTTAGTACTTGTCTATGACAACATAAGTGAAAATTGCATTTTTATAAGTTAAATCAAAAAAAATTTTTTTAACGACCAGATTGTCGGGCATCTAGACTAATTATTATAGGACTAGGTGCAATGCTTAAAGTTTCATAATATGATATATCCCAAATTTATTTAGAGTAGCGTTTTTAGTACTTGTCTATGACAACATAAGTGAAAATTGCATTTTTATAAGGTAAATCAAAAAAATTTTTTTTAACGACCAGATTGTCGGGCATCTAGACTAATTATTATAGGACTAGGTGCAATGCTTAAAGTTTCATAAATTATGATATATCCCAAATTTATTTAGAGTAGCGTTTTTAGTACTTGTCTATGACAACATATGTGAAAATTGCATTTTTATAAGGTAAATCAAAAAAATTTTTTTTTACGACCAGATTGTCGGGCATCTAGACTAATTATTATAGGACTAGGTGCAATGCTTAAAGTTTCATAAATTATGATATATCCCAAATTTATTTAGAGTAGCGTTTTTAGTACTTGTCTATGACAACATATGTGAAAATTGCATTTTTATAAGGTAAATCAAACATTTTTTTTTAACGACCAGATTGTCGGGCATCTAGACTAATTATTATAGGACTAGGTGCAATGCTTAAAGTTTCATAAATTATGATATATCCCAAATTTATTTAGAGTAGCGTTTTTAGTACTTGTCTATGACAACATATGTGAAAATTGCATTTTTATAAGGTAAATCAAAAAAATTTTTTTGTAACGACCAGATTGTCGGGCATCTAGACTAATTATTATAGGACTAGGTGCAATGCTTGAAGTTTTATAAATTATGATATATCCCAAATTTATTTAGAGTAGCGTTTTTAGTACTTGTCTATGACAACATATGTGAAAATTGCATTTTTATAAGGTAAATCAAAAAATTTTTTTTAACGACAAGATTGTCGGGCATCTAGACTAATTATTATAGGACTAGGTGCAATGGTTAAAGTTTCATAAATTTTGATATATCTCAAATTTATTTAGAGTAGCGTTTTTAGTACTTGTCTATGACAACATATGAGAAAATCGCATTTTTATAAGTTAAATCAAAAAAATTTTTTTTAACGACCAGATTGTCGGGCATCTAGACTAATTATTATAGGACTAGGTGCAATGCTTAAAGTTTCATAAATTATGATATATACCAAATTTATTTAGAGTAGCATTTTTAGTACTTGTCTATGACAACATATGTGAAAATTGCATTTTTATAAGGTAAATCAAATTTTTTTTTTTAACAATAAGATTGTCGGGCATCTAGACTAATTATTATAGGACTAGGTGCAATGCTTAAAGTTTCATAAATTATGATATATCCCAAATTTATTTAGAGTAGCGTTTTTAGTACTTGTCTATGACAACATATGTGAAAATTGCATTTTTATAAGGTAAATCAAACATTTTTTTTTTAACGACCGGATTGTCGGGCATCTAGACTAATTATTATAGGACTAGGTGCAATGCTTAAAGTTTCATAAATTATGATATATCTCAAATTTATTTAGAGTAGCGTTTTTAGTACTTGTCTATGACAACATATGTGAAAATTGCATTTTTATAAGGTAAATAAAAAAAATTTTTTTTTAACGACCAGATTGTCGGGCATCTAGACTAATTATTATAGGACTAGGTGCAATGCTTAAAGTTTCATAAATTATGATATATCCCAAATTTATTTAGAGTAGCGTTTTTAGTACTTGTCTATGACAACATATGTGGAAATTGCATTTTTATAAGGTAAATCAAACATTTTTTTTTTAACGACCGGATTGTCGGGCATCTAGACTAATTATTATAGGACTAGGTGCAATGCTTAAAGTTTCATAAATTATGATATATCTCAAATTTATTTAGAGTAGCGTTTTTAGTACTTGTCTATGACAACATATGTGAAAATTGCATTTTTATAAGGTAAATAAAAAAAATTTTTTTTAACGACCAGATTGTCGGGCATCTAGACTAATTATTATAGGACTAGGTGCAATGCTTAAAGTTTCATAAATTATGATATATCCCAAATTTATTTAGAGTAGCGTTTTTAGTACTTGTCTATGACAACATATGTGAAAATTGCATTTTTATAAGGTAAATCAAAAAAAATTTTTTTAACGACCAGATTGTCGGGCATCTAGACTAATTATTATAGGACTAGGTGCAATGCTTAAAGTTTCATAAATTATGATATATCCCAAATTTATTTAGAGTAGCGTTTTTAGTACTTGTCTATGACAACACATGTGAAAATTGCATTTTTATAAGGTAAATCAAAAAAATTTTTTTAACGACCAGATTGTCGGGCATCTAGACTAATTATTATAGGACTAGGTGCAATGCTTAAAGTTTCATAAATTATGATATATCCCAAATTTATTTAGAGTAGCGTTTTTAGTACTTGTCTATGACAACATATGTGAAAATTGCATTTTTATAAGGTAAATCAAAAAATTTTTTTTAACGACCAGATTGTCGGGCATCTAGACTAATTATTATAGGACTAGGTGCAATGCTTAAAGTTTCATAAATTATGATATATCCCAAATTTATTTATAGTAGCGTTTTTAGTACTTGTCTATGACAACATATGTGAAAATTGCATTTTTATAAGGTAAATCAAAAATTATTTTTAACGACCACATTGGCGGGCATCTAGACTAATTATTATAGGACTAGGTGCAATGCTTAAAGTTTCATAAATTATGATATATCCCAAATTTATTAAGAGTAGCGTTTTTAGCACTTGTCTATGACAACATATGTGAAAATTGCATGTTTATAAGGTAAATCAAAAAAATTTTTTTTAACGACCAGATTGTCGGGCATCTGGACTAATTATTATAGGACTAGGTGCAATGCTTAAAGTTTCATAAATTATGATATATCCCAAATTTATTTAGAGTAGCGTTTTTAGTACTTGTCTATGACAACATATGTGAAAATTGCATTTTTATAAGGTAAATCAAACATTTTTTTTTTAACGACCGGATTGTCGGGCATCTAGACTAATTATTATAGGACTAGGTGCAATGCTTAAAGTTTCATAAATTATGATATATCTCAAATTTATTTAGAGTAGCGTTTTTAGTACTTGTCTATGACAACATATGTGAAAATTGCATTTTTATAAGGTAAATAAAAAAAATTATTTTTAACGACCACATTGGCGGGCATCTAGACTAATTATTATAGGACTAGGTGCAATGCTTAAAGTTTCATAAATTATGATATATCCCAAATTTATTAAGAGTAGCGTTTTTAGCACTTGTCTATGACAACATATGTGAAAATTGCATGTTTATAAGGTAAATCAAAAAAATTTTTTTTAACGACCAGATTGTCGGGCATCTGGACTAATTATTATAGGACTAGGTGCAATGCTTAAAGTTTCATAAATTATGATATATCCCAAATTTATTTAGAGTAGCGTTTTTAGTACTTGTCTATGACATCATATGTGAAAATCGCATTTTTATAAGTTAAATCAAACATTTTTTTTTTAACGACCGGATTGTCGGGCATCTAGACTAATTATTATAGGACTAGGTGCAATGCTTAAAGTTTCATAAATTATGAATTATACCAAATTTATTTAGAGTAGCGTTTTTAGTACTTGTCTATGACAACATAAGAGAAAATCGCATTTTTATAAGTTAAATCAAAAAAATTTTTTTTAACGACCAGATTGTCGGGCATCTAGACTAATTATTATAAGACTAGGTGCAATGCTTAAAGTTTCATAAATTATGATATATCCCAAATTTATTTAGAGTAGCGTTTTTAGTACTTGTCTATGACAACATATGTGAAAATTGCATTTTTATAAGGTAAATCAAAAATTTTTTTTTAACGACCACATTGGCGGGCATCTAGACTAATTATTATAGGACTAGGTGCAATGCTTAAAGTTTCATAAATTATGATATATCCCAAATTTATTAAGAGTAGCGTTTTTAGCACTTGTCTATGACAACATATGTGAAAATTGCATGTTTATAAGGTAAATCAAAAATTTTTTTTTAACGACCACATTGGCGGGCATCTAGACTAATTATTATAGGACTAGGTGCAATGCTTAAAGTTTCATAAATTATGATATATCCCAAATTTATTAAGAGTAGCGTTTTTAGCACTTGTCTATGACAACATATGTGAAAATTGCATGTTTATAAGGTAAATCAAAAAAATTTTTTTTAACGACCAGATTGTCGGGCATCTAGACTAATTATTATAGGACTAGGTGCAATGCTTAAAGTTTCATAAATTATGATATATCCCAAATTTATTTAGAGTAGCGTTTTTAGTACTTGTCTATGACAACATATGTGAAAATTGCATTTTTATAAGGTAAATCAAAAATTTTTTTTTAACGACCACATTGGCGGGCATCTAGACTAATTATTATAGGACTAGGTGCAATGCTTAAAGTTTCATAAATTATGATATATCCCAAATTTATTAAGAGTAGCGTTTTTAGCACTTGTCTATGACAACATATGTGAAAATTGCATGTTTATAAGGTAAATCAAAAATTTTTTTTTAACGACCACATTGGCGGGCATCTAGACTAATTATTATAGGACTAGGTGCAATGCTTAAAGTTTCATAAATTATGATATATCCCAAATTTATTAAGAGTAGCGTTTTTAGCACTTGTCTATGACAACATATGTGAAAATTGCATGTTTATAAGGTAAATCAAAAAAATTTTTTTTAACGACCAGATTGTCGGGCATCTAGACTAATTATTATAGGACTAGGTGCAATGCTTAAAGTTTCATAAATTATGATATATCCCAAATTTATTTAGAGTAGCGTTTTTGGTACTTGTCTATGACAACATATGTGAAAATTGCACTTTTATAAGGTAAATCAAAAAATTTTTTTTAACGACCAGATTGTCGGGCATCTAGACTAATTATTATAGGACTAGGTGCAATGCTTAAAGTTTCATAAATTATGATATATCCCAAATTTATTTAGAGTAGCGTTTTTAGTACTTGTCTATGACAATATATGTGAAAATTGCATTTTTATAAGGTAAATCAAAAATTTTTTTTTAACGACCACATTGGCGGGCATCTAGACTAATTATTATAGGACTAGGTGCAATGCTTAAAGTTTCATAAATTATGATATATACCAAATTTATTTAGAGTAGCATTTTTAGTACTTGTCTATGACAACATATGTGAAAATTGCATTTTTATAAGGTAAATCAAAAAAATTTTTTTTAACGACCAGATTGTCGGGCATCTAGACTAATTATGATAGGACTAGGTGCAATGCTTAAAGTTTCATAAATTATGATATATCCCAAATTTATTAAGAGTAGCGTTTTTAGCACTTGTCTATGACAACATATGTGAAAATTGCATGTTTATAAGGTAAATCAAAAAAATTTTTTTTAACGACCAGATTGTCGGGCATCTAGACTAATTATTATAGGACTAGGTGCAATGCTTAAAGTTTCATAAATTATGATATATCCCAAATTTATTTAGAGTAGCGTTTTTAGTACTTGTCTATGACAACATATGTGAAAATTGCATTTTTATAAGGTAAATCAAAAATTTTTTTTTAATGACCACATTGGCGGGCATCTAGACTAATTATTATAGGACTAGGTGCAATGCTTAAAGTTTCATAAATTATGATATATCCCAAATTTATTTAGAGTAGCGTTTTTAGTACTTGTCTATGACAACATATGTGAAAATTGCATTTTTATAAGGTAAATCAAAAATTTTTTTTTAACGACCACATTGGCGGGCATCTAGACTAATTATTATAGGACTAGGTGCAATGCTTAAAGTTTCATAAATTATGATATATCCCAAATTTATTAAGAGTAGCGTTTTTAGCACTTGTCTATGACAACATATGTGAAAATTGCATGTTTATAAGGTAAATCAAAAAAATTTTTTTTAACGACCAGATTGTCGGGCATCTAGACTAATTATTATAGGACTAGGTGCAATGCTTAAAGTTTCATAAATTATGATATATCCCAAATTTATTTAGAGTAGCGTTTTTAGTACTTGTCTATGACAACATATGTGAAAATTGCATTTTTATAAGGTAAATCAAAAAATTTTTTTTAACGACCAGATTGTCGGGCATCTAGACTAATTATTATAGGACTAGGTGCAATGCTTAAAGTTTCATAAATTATGATATATCCCAAATTTATTTAGAGTAGTGTTTTTAGTACTTGTCTATGACAACATATGTGAAAATTGCATTTTTATAAGGTAAATCAAAAAATTTTTTTTAACGACCAGATTGTCGGGCATCTAGACTAATTATTATAGGACTAGGTGCAATGCTTAAAGTTTCATAAATTATGATATATCCCAAATTTATTTAGAGTAGCGTTTTTAGTACTTGTCTATGACAACATATGTGAAAATTGCATTTTTATAAGGTAAATCAAAAATTTTTTTTTAACGACCACATTGGCGGGCATCTAGACTAATTATTATAGGACTAGGTGCAATGCTTAAAGTTTCATAAATTATGATATATCCCAAATTTATTAAGAGTAGCGTTTTTAGCACTTGTCTATGACAACATATGTGAAAATTGCATGTTTATAAGGTAAATCAAAAAAATTTTTTTTAACGACCAGATTGTCGGGCATCTAGACTAATTATTATAGGACTAGGTGCAATGCTTAAAGTTTCATAAATTATGATATATCCCAAATTTATTTAGAGTAGCGTTTTTAGTACTTGTCTATGACAACATATGTGAAAATTGCATTTTTATAAGGTAAATCAAAAATTTTTTTTAACGACCACATTGGCGGGCATCTAGACTAATTATTATAGGACTAGGTGCAATGCTTAAAGTTTCATAAATTATGATATATCCCAAATTTATTAAGAGTAGCGTTTTTAGCACTTGTCTATGACAACATATGTGAAAATTGCATTTTTATAAGGTAAATCAAAAAAATTTTTTTTAACGACCAGATTGTCGGGCATCTAGACTAATTATTATAGGACTAGGTGCAATGCTTAAAGTTTCATAAATTATGATATATCCCAAATTTATTTAGAGTAGCGTTTTTAGTACTTGTCTATGACAACATATGTGAAAATTGCATTTTTATAAGGTAAATCAAACATTTTTTTTTAACGACCACATTGGCGGGCATCTAGACTAATTATTATAGGACTAGGTGCAATGCTTAAAGTTTCATAAATTATGATATATCCCAAATTTATTTAGAGTAGCATTTTTAGTACTTGTCTATGACAACATATGTGAAAATTGCATTTTTATAAGGTAAATCAAAAAATTTTTTTTTAACGACCAGATTGTCGGGCATCTAGACTAATTATGATAGGACTAGGTGCAATGCTTAAAGTTTCATAAATTATGATATATCCCAAATTTATTTAGAGTAGCGTTTTTAGTACTTGTCTATGACAACACATGTGAAAATTGCATTTTTATAAGGTAAATCAAAAAAATTTTTTTTAACGACCAGATTGTCGGGCATCTAGACTAATTATTATAGGACTAGGTGCAATGCTTAAAGTTTCATAAATTATGATATATCCCAAATTTATTTAGAGTAGCGTTTTTAGTACTTGTCTATGACAACATATGTGAAAATTGCATTTTTATAAGGTAAATCAAAAATTTTTTTTTAACGACCAGATTGTCGGGCATCTAGACTAATTATTATAGGACTAGGTGCAATGCTTAAAGTTTCATAAATTATGATATATTCCAAATTTATTTAGAGTAGCGTTTTTAGTACTTGTCTATGACAACATATGTGAAAATTGCATTTTTATAAGTTAAATCAAAAAAATTTTCTTTCACGACCAGATTGTCGGGCATCTAGGCTAATTATTATAGGACTAGGTGCAATGCTTAAAGTTTCATAAATTATGATATATACCAAATTTATTTAGAGTAGCGTTTTTAGTACTTGTCTATGGCAACATATGCGAAAATTGCATTTTTATAAGGTAAATCAAAAAAATTTTTTTTAACGACCAGATTGTCGGGCATCTAGACTAATTATTGTAGGACTAGGTGCAATGCTTAAAGTTTCATAAATTATGATATATCCCAAATTTATTTAGAGTAGCGTTTTTAGTAATTGTATATGACAACATATGTGAAAATCGCATTTTTATAAGTTAAATCAAACATTTTTTTTTTAATGACCGGATTGTCGGGCATCTAGACTAATTATTATAGGACTAGATGCAATGCTTAAAGTTTCATAAATTATGATATATCCCAAATTTATTTAGAGTAGCGTTTTCAGTACTTGTCTATGACAACATATGTGAAAATTGCATGTTTATAAGGTAAATCAAACATTTTTTTTTAACGCCCGGATTGTCGGGCATCTAGACTAATTATTATAGGACTAGGTGCAATGCTTAAAGTTTCATAAATTAGGATATATCCCAAATTTATTTACAGTAGCGTTTTTAGTACTTGTCTATGACAACATATGAGAAAATCGCATTTTTATAAGTTAAATCAAAAAAATTTTTTTTAACGACCAGATTGTCGGGCATCTAGACTAATTATTATAGGACTATGTGCAATGCTTAAAGTTTCATAAATTATGATATATCCCAAATTTATTAAGAGTAGCGTTTTTAGCACTTGTCTATGACAACATATGTGAAAATTCCATTTTTATAAGGTAAATCAAAAATTTTTTTTTAACGACCACATTGGCGGGCATCTAGACTAATTATTATAGGACTAGGTGCAATGCTTAAAGTTTCATAAATTATGATATATCCCAAATTTATTTAGAGTAGCGTTTTTAGTACTTGTCTATGACAACATATGTGAAAATTGCATTTTTATAAGGTAAATCAAAAAATTTTTTTTTAACGACCAGATTGTCGGGCATCTAGACTAATTATTATAGGACTAGGTGCAATGCTTAAAGTTTCATAAATTATGATATATCCCAAATTTATTTAGAGTAGCGTTTTTAATACTTGTCTATGACAACATATGTGAAAATTGCATTTTTATAAGGTAAATCAAACATTTTTTTTTTAACGACCGGATTGTCGGGCATCTAGACTAATTATTATAGGACTAGGTGCAATGCTTAAAGTTTCATAAATTATGATATATCCCAAATTTATTTAGAGTAGCGTTTTTAGTACTTGTCTATGACAACATATGTGAAAATTGCATTTTTATAAGGTAAATCAAAAAAATTTTTTTTAACGACCAGATTGTCGGGCATCTAGACTAATTATTATAGGGCTAGGTGCAATGCTTAAAGTTTCATAAATTATGATATATACCAAATTTATTTAGAGTAGCATTTTTAGTACTTGTCTATGACAACATATGTGAAAATTGCATTTTTATAAGGTAAATCAAAAAAAATTTTTTAACGACCAGATTGTCGGGCATCTAGACTAATTATTATAGGACTAGGTGCAATGCTTAAAGTTTCATAAATTATGATATATCCCAAATTTATTTAGAGTAGCGTTTTTAGTACTTGTCTATGACAACATATGTGAAAATTGCATTTTTATAAGGTAAATCAAACATTTTTTTTTTAACGACCGGATTGTCGGGCATCTAGACTAATTATTATAGGACTAGGTGCAATGCTTAAAGTTTCATAAATTATGATATATCTCAAATTTATTTAGAGTAGCGTTTTTAGTACTTGTCTATGACAACATATGTGAAAATTGCATTTTTATAAGGTAAATCAAAAAATTTTTTTTTAACGACCAGATTGTCGGGCATCTAGACTAATTATTATAGGACTAGGTGCAATGCTTAAAGTTTCATAAATTATGATATATCCCAAATTTATTTAGAGTAGCGTTTTTAGTACTTGTCTATGACAACATATGTGAAAATTGCATTAGTACTTGTCTATGACAACATATGTGAAAATTGCATTTTTATAAGGTAAATCAAAAAAATTTTTTTTAACGACCAGATTGTCGGGCATCTGGACTAATTATTATAGGACTAGGTGCAATGCTTAAAGTTTCATAAATTATGATATATCCCAAATTTATTAAGAGTAGCGTTTTTAGCACTTGTCTATGACAACATATGTGAAAATTGCATGTTTATAAGGTAAATCAAAAAAATTTTTTTTAACGACCAGATTCTCGGGCATCTGGACTAATTATTATAGGACTAGGTGCAATGCTTAAAGTTTCATAAATTAGGATATATCCCAAATTTATTTACAGTAGCGTTTTTAGTACTTGTCTATGACAACATATGAGAAAATCGCATTTTTATAAGTTAAATCAAAAAAATTTTTTTTAACGACCAGATTGTCGGGCATCTAGACTAATTATTATAGGACTATGTGCAATGCTTAAAGTTTCATAAATTATGATATATCCCAAATTTATTAAGAGTAGCGTTTTTAGCACTTGTCTATGACAACATATGTGAAAATTGCATGTTTATAAGGTAAATCAAAAAAATTTTTTTTAACGACCAGATTGTCGGGCATCTGGACTAATTATTATAGGACTAGGTGCAATGCTTAAAGTTTCATAAATTATGATATATCCCAAATTTATTTAGAGTAGCGTTTTTAGTACTTGTCTATGACAACATATGTGAAAATTGCATTTTTATAAGGTAAATCAAAAATTATTTTTAACGACCACATTGGCGGGCATCTAGACTAATTATTATAGGACTAGGTGCAATGCTTAAAGTTTCATAAATTATGATATATCCCAAATTTATTAAGAGTAGCGTTTTTAGCACTTGTCTATGACAACATATGTGAAAATTGCATGTTTATAAGGTAAATCAAAAAAATTTTTTTTAACGACCAGATTGTCGGGCATCTGGACTAATTATTATAGGACTAGGTGCAATGCTTAAAGTTTCATAAATTATGATATATCCCAAATTTATTTAGAGTAGCGTTTTTAGTACTTGTCTATGACAACATATGTGAAAATTGCATTAGTACTTGTCTATGACAACATATGTGAAAATTGCATTTTTATAAGGTAAATCAAAAAAATTTTTTTTAACGACCAGATTGTCGGGCATCTGGACTAATTATTATAGGACTAGGTGCAATGCTTAAAGTTTCATAAATTATGATATATCCCAAATTTATTAAGAGTAGCGTTTTTAGCACTTGTCTATGACAACATATGTGAAAATTGCATGTTTATAAGGTAAATCAAAAAAATTTTTTTTAACGACCAGATTGTCGGGCATCTGGACTAATTATTATAGGACTAGGTGCAATGCTTAAAGTTTCATAAATTATGATATATCCCAAATTTATTAAGAGTAGCGTTTTTAGCACTTGTCTATGACAACATATGTGAAAATTGCATGTTTATAAGGTAAATCAAAAAAATTTTTTTTAACGACCAGATTGTCGGGCATCTAGACTAATTATTATAGGGCTAGGTGCAATGCTTAAAGTTTCATAAATTAGGATATATCCCAAATTTATTTACAGTAGCGTTTTTAGTACTTGTCTATGACAACATATGAGAAAATCGCATTTTTATAAGTTAAATCAAAAAAATTTTTTTTAACGACCAGATTGTCGGGCATCTAGACTAATTATTATAGGACTATGTGCAATGCTTAAAGTTTCATAAATTATGATATATCCCAAATTTATTAAGAGTAGCGTTTTTAGCACTTGTCTATGACAACATATGTGAAAATTCCATTTTTATAAGGTAAATCAAAAATTTTTTTTTAACGACCACATTGGCGGGCATCTAGACTAATTATTATAGGACTAGGTGCAATGCTTAAAGTTTCATAAATTATGATATATCCCAAATTTATTTAGAGTAGCGTTTTTAGTACTTGTCTATGACAACATATGTGAAAATTGCATTTTTATAAGGTAAATCAAAAAATTTTTTTTTAACGACCAGATTGTCGGGCATCTAGACTAATTATTATAGGACTAGGTGCAATGCTTAAAGTTTCATAAATTATGATATATCCCAAATTTATTTAGAGTAGCGTTTTTAATACTTGTCTATGACAACATATGTGAAAATTGCATTTTTATAAGGTAAATCAAACATTTTTTTTTTAACGACCGGATTGTCGGGCATCTAGACTAATTATTATAGGACTAGGTGCAATGCTTAAAGTTTCATAAATTATGATATATCCCAAATTTATTTAGAGTAGCGTTTTTAGTACTTGTCTATGACAACATATGTGAAAATTGCATTTTTATAAGGTAAATCAAAAAAAATTTTTTAACGACCAGATTGTCGGGCATCTAGACTAATTATTATAGGACTAGGTGCAATGCTTAAAGTTTCATAAATTATGATATATCCCAAATTTATTTAGAGTAGCGTTTTTAGTACTTGTCTATGACAACATATGTGAAAATTGCATTTTTATAAGGTAAATAAAAAAAATTTTTTTTAACGACCAGATTGTCGGGCATCTAGACTAATTATTATAGGACTAGGTGCAATGCTTAAAGTATCATAAATTATGATATATCCCAAATTTATTTAGAGTAGCGTTTTTAGTACTTGTCTATGACAACATATGTGAAAATTGCATTTTTATAAGGTAAATCAAAAAATTTTTTTTAACAACAAGATTGTCGGGCATCTAGACTAATTATTATAGGACTAGGTGCAATGCTTAAAGTTTCATAAATTATGATATATTCCAAATTTATTTAGAGTAGCGTTTTTAGTACTTGTCTATGACAACATATGTGAAAATCGCATTTTTATAAGTCTTTTATAGGACTAGGTGCAATGCTTAAAGTTTCATAAATTATGATATATCCCAAATTTATTTAGAGTAGCGTTTTTAGTACTTGTCTATGACAACATATGTGAAAATTGCATTTTTATAAGGTAAATCAAAAAAAATTTTTTTTACGACCAGATTGTCGGGCATCTAGACTAATTATTATAGGACTAGGTGCAATGCTTAAAGTTTCATAAATTATGATATATCCCAAATTTATTTAGAGTAGCGTTTTTAGTACTTGTCTATGACAACATATGTGAAAATTGCATTTTTATAAGGTAAATCAAACATTTTTTTTTTAACGACCGGATTGTCGGGCATCTAGACTAATTATTATAGGACTAGGTGCAATGCTTAAAGTTTCATAAATTATGATATATCTCAAATTTATTTAGAGTAGCGTTTTTAGTACTTGTCTATGACAACATATGTGAAAATTGCATTTTTATAAGGTAAATCAAAAAATTTTTTTTTAACGACCAGATTGTCGGGCATCTAGACTAATTATTATAGGACTAGGTGCAATGCTTAAAGTTTCATAAATTATGATATATCCCAAATTTATTTAGAGTAGCGTTTTTAGTACTTGTCTATGACAACATATGTGAAAATTGCATTAGTACTTGTCTATGACAACATATGTGAAAATTGCATTTTTATAAGGTAAATCAAAAAAATTTTTTTTAACGACCAGATTGTCGGGCATCTGGACTAATTATTATAGGACTAGGTGCAATGCTTAAAGTTTCATAAATTTTGATATATCCCAAATTTATTAAGAGTAGCGTTTTTAGCACTTGTCTATGACAACATATGTGAAAATTGCATGTTTATAAGGTAAATCAAAAAAATTTTTTTTAACGACCAGATTGTCGGGCATCTGGACTAATTATTATAGGACTAGGTGCAATGCTTAAAGTTTCATAAATTATGATATATCCCAAATTTATTTAGAGTAGCGTTTTTAGTACTTGTCTATGACAACATATGTGAAAATTGCATTTTTATAAGGTAAATCAAAAATTATTTTTAACGACCACATTGGCGGGCATCTAGACTAATTATTATAGGACTAGGTGCAATGCTTAAAGTTTCATAAATTATGATATATCCCAAATTTATTAAGAGTAGCGTTTTTAGCACTTGTCTATGACAACATATGTGAAAATTGCATGTTTATAAGGTAAATCAAAAAAATTTTTTTTAACGACCAGATTGTCGGGCATCTGGACTAATTATTATAGGACTAGGTGCAATGCTTAAAGTTTCATAAATTATGATATATCCCAAATTTATTTAGAGTAGCGTTTTTAGTACTTGTCTATGACAACATATGTGAAAATTGCATTTTTATAAGGTAAATCAAACATTTTTTTTTAACGACCGGATTGTCGGGCATCTAGACTAATTATTATAGGACTAGGTGCAATGCTTAAAGTTTCATAAATTATGATATATCTCAAATTTATTTAGAGTAGCGTTTTTAGTACTTGTCTATGACAACATATGTGAAAATTGCATTTTTATAAGGTAAATAAAAAAAATTATTTTTAACGACCACATTGGCGGGCATCTAGACTAATTATTATAGGACTAGGTGCAATGCTTAAAGTTTCATAAATTATGATATATCCCAAATTTATTAAGAGTAGCGTTTTTAGCACTTGTCTATGACAACATATGTGAAAATTGCATGTTTATAAGGTAAATCAAAAAAATTTTTTTTAACGACCAGATTGTCGGGCATCTGGACTAATTATTATAGGACTAGGTGCAATGCTTAAAGTTTCATAAATTATGATATATCCCAAATTTATTTAGAGTAGCGTTTTTAGTACTTGTCTATGACATCATATGTGAAAATCGCATTTTTATAAGTTAAATCAAACATTTTTTTTTTAACGACCGGATTGTCGGGCATCTAGACTAATTATTATAGGACTAGGTGCAATGCTTAAAGTTTCATAAATTATGAATTATACCAAATTTATTTAGAGTAGCGTTTTTAGTACTTGTCTATGACAACATATGAGAAAATCGCATTTTTATAAGTTAAATCAAAAAAATTTTTTTTAACGACCAGATTGTCGGGCATCTAGACTAATTATTATAAGACTAGGTGCAATGCTTAAAGTTTCATAAATTATGATATATCCCAAATTTATTTAGAGTAGCGTTTTTAGTACTTGTCTATGACAACATATGTGAAAATTGCATTTTAATAAGGTAAATCAAAAAATTTTTTTTTTAACGACCAGATTGTCGGGCATCTAGACTAATTATTATAGGACTAAGTGCAATGCTTAAACTTTCATAAATTATGAATTATACCAAATTTATTTAAAGTAGCGTTTTTAGTACTTGTCTATGACAACATATGTGAAAATTGCATGTTTATAAGGTAAATCAAAAAAATTTTTTTTAACGACCAGATTGTCGGGCATCTAGACTAATTATTATAGGACTAGGTGCAATGCTTAAAGTTTCATAAATTATGATATATCTCAAATTTATTTAGAGTAGCGTTTTTAGTACTTGTCTATGACAACATATGTGAAAATTGCATTTTTATAAGGTAAATCAAAAATTTTTTTTTAACGACCACATTGGCGGGCATCTAGACTAATTATTATAGGACTAGGTGCAATGCTTAAAGTTTCATAAATTATGATATATCCCAAATTTATTAAGAGTAGCGTTTTTAGCACTTGTCTATGACAACATATGTGAAAATTGCATGTTTATAAGGTAAATCAAAAATTTTTTTTAACGACCACATTGGCGGGCATCTAGACTAATTATTATAGGACTAGGTGCAATGCTTAAAGTTTCATAAATTATGATATATCCCAAATTTATTTAGAGTAGCGTTTTTAGTACTTGTCTATGACAACATATGTGAAAATTGCATTTTTATAAGGTAAATCAAAAATTTTTTTTAACGACCACATTGGCGGGCATCTAGACTAATTATTATAGGACTAGGTGCAATGCTTAAAGTTTCATAAATTATGATATATCCCAAATTTATTTAGAGTAGCGTTTTTAGTACTTGTCTATGACAATATATGTGAAAATTGCATTTTTATAAGGTAAATCAAAAATTTTTTTTTAACGACCACATTGGCGGGCATCTAGACTAATTATTATAGGACTAGGTGCAATGCTTAAAGTTTCATAAATTATGATATATACCAAATTTATTTAGAGTAGCATTTTTAGTACTTGTCTATGACAACATATGTGAAAATTGCATTTTTATAAGGTAAATCAAAAAATTTTTTTTTAACGACCAGATTGTCGGGCATCTAGACTAATTATGATAGGACTAGGTGCAATGCTTAAAGTTTCATAAATTATGATATATCCCAAATTTATTAAGAGTAGCGTTTTTAGCACTTGTCTATGACAACATATGTGAAAATTGCATGTTTATAAGGTAAATCAAAAAAATTTTTTTTAACGACCAGATTGTCGGGCATCTAGACTAATTATTATAGGACTAGGTGCAATGCTTAAAGTTTCATAAATTATGATATATCCCAAATTTATTTAGAGTAGCGTTTTTAGTACTTGTCTATGACAACATATGTGAAAATTGCATTTTTATAAGGTAAATCAAAAATTTTTTTTTAATGACCACATTGGCGGGCATCTAGACTAATTATTATAGGACTAAGTGCAATGCTTAAAGTTTCATAAATTATGAATTATACCAAATTTATTTAGAGTAGCGTTTTTAGTACTTGTCTATGACAACATATGTGAAAATTGCATGTTTATAAGGTAAATCAAAAAAATTTTTTTTAACGACCAGATTGTCGGGCATCTAGACTAATTATTATAGGACTAGGTGCAATGCTTAAAGTTTCATAAATTATGATATATCCCAAATTTATTTAGAGTAGCGTTTTTAGTACTTGTCTATGACAACATATGAGAAAATCGCATTTTTATAAGTTAAATCAAAAAAATTTTTTTTAACGACCAGATTGTCGGGCATCTAGACTAATTATTATAAGACTAGGTGCAATGCTTAAAGTTTCATAAATTATGATATATCCCAAATTTATTTAGAGTAGCGTTTTTAGTACTTGTCTATGACAACATATGTGAAAATTGCATTTTAATAAGGTAAATCAAAAAATTTTTTTTTTAACGACCAGATTGTCGGGCATCTAGACTAATTATTATAGGACTAAGTGCAATGCTTAAACTTTCATAAATTATGAATTATACCAAATTTATTTAAAGTAGCGTTTTTAGTACTTGTCTATGACAACATATGTGAAAATTGCATGTTTATAAGGTAAATCAAAAAAATTTTTTTTAACGACCAGATTGTCGGGCATCTAGACTAATTATTATAGGACTAGGTGCAATGCTTAAAGTTTCATAAATTATGATATATCCCAAATTTATTTAGAGTAGCGTTTTTAGTACTTGTCTATGACAACATATGTGAAAATTGCATTTTTATAAGGTAAATCAAAAATTTTTTTTTAACGACCACATTGGCGGGCATCTAGACTAATTATTATAGGACTAGGTGCAATGCTTAAAGTTTCATAAATTATGAATTATACCAAATTTATTTAGAGTAGCGTTTTTAGTACTTGTCTATGACAACATATGAGAAAATCGCATTTTTATAAGTTAAATCAAAAAAATTTTTTTTAACGACCAGATTGTCGGGCATCTAGACTAATTATTATAAGACTAGGTGCAATGCTTAAAGTTTCATAAATTATGATATATCCCAAATTTATTTAGAGTAGCGTTTTTAGTACTTGTCTATGACAACATATGTGAAAATTGCATTTTAATAAGGTAAATCAAAAAATTTTTTTTTTAACGACCAGATTGTCGGGCATCTAGACTAATTATTATAGGACTAAGTGCAATGCTTAAACTTTCATAAATTATGAATTATACCAAATTTATTTAAAGTAGCGTTTTTAGTACTTGTCTATGACAACATATGTGAAAATTGCATGTTTATAAGGTAAATCAAAAAAATTTTTTTTAACGACCAGATTGTCGGGCATCTAGACTAATTATTATAGGACTAGGTGCAATGCTTAAAGTTTCATAAATTATGATATATCCCAAATTTATTTAGAGTAGCGTTTTTAGTACTTGTCTATGACAACATATGTGAAAATTGCATGTTTATAAGGTAAATCAAAAAAATTTTTTTTAACGACCAGATTGTCGGGCATCTAGACTAATTATTATAGGACTAGGTGCAATGCTTAAAGTTTCATAAATTATGATATATCCCAAATTTATTTAGAGTAGCGTTTTTAGTACTTGTCTATGACAACATATGTGAAAATTGCATTTTTATAAGGTAAATCAAAAATTTTTTTTTAACGACCACATTGGCGGGCATCTAGACTAATTATTATAGGACTAGGTGCAATGCTTAAAGTTTCATAAATTATGATATATCCCAAATTTATTAAGAGTAGCGTTTTTAGCACTTGTCTATGACAACATATGTGAAAATTGCATGTTTATAAGGTAAATCAAAAATTTTTTTTAACGACCACATTGGCGGGCATCTAGACTAATTATTATAGGACTAGGTGCAATGCTTAAAGTTTCATAAATTATGATATATCCCAAATTTATTTAGAGTAGCGTTTTTAGTACTTGTCTATGACAATATATGTGAAAATTGCATTTTTATAAGGTAAATCAAAAATTTTTTTTTAACGACCACATTGGCGGGCATCTAGACTAATTATTATAGGACTAGGTGCAATGCTTAAAGTTTCATAAATTATGATATATACCAAATTTATTTAGAGTAGCATTTTTAGTACTTGTCTATGACAACATATGTGAAAATTGCATTTTTATAAGGTAAATCAAAAAATTTTTTTTTAACGACCAGATTGTCGGGCATCTAGACTAATTATGATAGGACTAGGTGCAATGCTTAAAGTTTCATAAATTATGATATATCCCAAATTTATTAAGAGTAGCGTTTTTAGCACTTGTCTATGACAACATATGTGAAAATTGCATGTTTATAAGGTAAATCAAAAAAATTTTTTTTAACGACCAGATTGTCGGGCATCTAGACTAATTATTATAGGACTAGGTGCAATGCTTAAAGTTTCATAAATTATGATATATCCCAAATTTATTTAGAGTAGCGTTTTTAGTACTTGTCTATGACAACATATGTGAAAATTGCATTTTTATAAGGTAAATCAAAAATTTTTTTTTAATGACCACATTGGCGGGCATCTAGACTAATTATTATAGGACTAAGTGCAATGCTTAAAGTTTCATAAATTATGAATTATACCAAATTTATTTAGAGTAGCGTTTTTAGTACTTGTCTATGACAACATATGTGAAAATTGCATGTTTATAAGGTAAATCAAAAAAATTTTTTTTAACGACCAGATTGTCGGGCATCTAGACTAATTATTATAGGACTAGGTGCAATGCTTAAAGTTTCATAAATTATGATATATCCCAAATTTATTTAGAGTAGCGTTTTTAGTACTTGTCTATGACAACATATGAGAAAATCGCATTTTTATAAGTTAAATCAAAAAAATTTTTTTTAACGACCAGATTGTCGGGCATCTAGACTAATTATTATAAGACTAGGTGCAATGCTTAAAGTTTCATAAATTATGATATATCCCAAATTTATTTAGAGTAGCGTTTTTAGTACTTGTCTATGACAACATATGTGAAAATTGCATTTTAATAAGGTAAATCAAAAAATTTTTTTTTTAACGACCAGATTGTCGGGCATCTAGACTAATTATTATAGGACTAAGTGCAATGCTTAAACTTTCATAAATTATGAATTATACCAAATTTATTTAAAGTAGCGTTTTTAGTACTTGTCTATGACAACATATGTGAAAATTGCATGTTTATAAGGTAAATCAAAAAAATTTTTTTTAACGACCAGATTGTCGGGCATCTAGACTAATTATTATAGGACTAGGTGCAATGCTTAAAGTTTCATAAATTATGATATATCCCAAATTTATTTAGAGTAGCGTTTTTAGTACTTGTCTATGACAACATATGTGAAAATTGCATTTTTATAAGGTAAATCAAAAATTTTTTTTTAACGACCACATTGGCGGGCATCTAGACTAATTATTATAGGACTAGGTGCAATGCTTAAAGTTTCATAAATTATGAATTATACCAAATTTATTTAGAGTAGCGTTTTTAGTACTTGTCTATGACAACATATGAGAAAATCGCATTTTTATAAGTTAAATCAAAAAAATTTTTTTTAACGACCAGATTGTCGGGCATCTAGACTAATTATTATAAGACTAGGTGCAATGCTTAAAGTTTCATAAATTATGATATATCCCAAATTTATTTAGAGTAGCGTTTTTAGTACTTGTCTATGACAACATATGTGAAAATTGCATTTTAATAAGGTAAATCAAAAAATTTTTTTTTTAACGACCAGATTGTCGGGCATCTAGACTAATTATTATAGGACTAAGTGCAATGCTTAAACTTTCATAAATTATGAATTATACCAAATTTATTTAAAGTAGCGTTTTTAGTACTTGTCTATGACAACATATGTGAAAATTGCATGTTTATAAGGTAAATCAAAAAAATTTTTTTTAACGACCAGATTGTCGGGCATCTAGACTAATTATTATAGGACTAGGTGCAATGCTTAAAGTTTCATAAATTATGATATATCCCAAATTTATTTAGAGTAGCGTTTTTAGTACTTGTCTATGACAACATATGTGAAAATTGCATTTTTATAAGGTAAATCAAAAATTTTTTTTTAACGACCACATTGGCGGGCATCTAGACTAATTATTATAGGACTAGGTGCAATGCTTAAAGTTTCATAAATTATGATATATCCCAAATTTATTAAGAGTAGCGTTTTTAGCACTTGTCTATGACAACATATGTGAAAATTGCATGTTTATAAGGTAAATCAAAAATTTTTTTTAACGACCACATTGGCGGGCATCTAGACTAATTATTATAGGACTAGGTGCAATGCTTAAAGTTTCATAAATTATGATATATCCCAAATTTATTTAGAGTAGCGTTTTTAGTACTTGTCTATGACAACATATGTGAAAATTGCATTTTTATAAGGTAAATCAAAAATTTTTTTTAACGACCACATTGGCGGGCATCTAGACTAATTATTATAGGACTAGGTGCAATGCTTAAAGTTTCATAAATTATGATATATCCCAAATTTATTTAGAGTAGCGTTTTTAGTACTTGTCTATGACAATATATGTGAAAATTGCATTTTTATAAGGTAAATCAAAAATTTTTTTTTAACGACCACATTGGCGGGCATCTAGACTAATTATTATAGGACTAGGTGCAATGCTTAAAGTTTCATAAATTATGATATATACCAAATTTATTTAGAGTAGCATTTTTAGTACTTGTCTATGACAACATATGTGAAAATTGCATTTTTATAAGGTAAATCAAAAAATTTTTTTTTAACGACCAGATTGTCGGGCATCTAGACTAATTATGATAGGACTAGGTGCAATGCTTAAAGTTTCATAAATTATGATATATCCCAAATTTATTAAGAGTAGCGTTTTTAGCACTTGTCTATGACAACATATGTGAAAATTGCATGTTTATAAGGTAAATCAAAAAAATTTTTTTTAACGACCAGATTGTCGGGCATCTAGACTAATTATTATAGGACTAGGTGCAATGCTTAAAGTTTCATAAATTATGATATATCCCAAATTTATTTAGAGTAGCGTTTTTAGTACTTGTCTATGACAACATATGTGAAAATTGCATTTTTATAAGGTAAATCAAAAATTTTTTTTTAATGACCACATTGGCGGGCATCTAGACTAATTATTATAGGACTAAGTGCAATGCTTAAAGTTTCATAAATTATGAATTATACCAAATTTATTTAGAGTAGCGTTTTTAGTACTTGTCTATGACAACATATGTGAAAATTGCATTTTTATAAGGTAAATCAAAAATTTTTTTTAACGACCACATTGGCGGGCATCTAGACTAATTATTATAGGACTAGGTGCAATGCTTAAAGTTTCATAAATTATGATATATCCCAAATTTATTTAGAGTAGCGTTTTTAGTACTTGTCTATGACAATATATGTGAAAATTGCATTTTTATAAGGTAAATCAAAAATTTTTTTTTAACGACCACATTGGCGGGCATCTAGACTAATTATTATAGGACTAGGTGCAATGCTTAAAGTTTCATAAATTATGATATATACCAAATTTATTTAGAGTAGCATTTTTAGTACTTGTCTATGACAACATATGTGAAAATTGCATTTTTATAAGGTAAATCAAAAAATTTTTTTTTAACGACCAGATTGTCGGGCATCTAGACTAATTATGATAGGACTAGGTGCAATGCTTAAAGTTTCATAAATTATGATATATCCCAAATTTATTAAGAGTAGCGTTTTTAGCACTTGTCTATGACAACATATGTGAAAATTGCATGTTTATAAGGTAAATCAAAAAAATTTTTTTTAACGACCAGATTGTCGGGCATCTAGACTAATTATTATAGGACTAGGTGCAATGCTTAAAGTTTCATAAATTATGATATATCCCAAATTTATTTAGAGTAGCGTTTTTAGTACTTGTCTATGACAACATATGTGAAAATTGCATTTTTATAAGGTAAATCAAAAATTTTTTTTTAATGACCACATTGGCGGGCATCTAGACTAATTATTATAGGACTAGGTGCAATGCTTAAAGTTTCATAAATTATGATATATCCCAAATTTATTTAGAGTAGCGTTTTTAGTACTTGTCTATGACAACATATGTGAAAATTGCATTTTTATAAGGTAAATCAAAAATTTTTTTTTAACGACCACATTGGCGGGCATCTAGACTAATTATTATAGGACTAGGTGCAATGCTTAAAGTTTCATAAATTATGATATATCCCAAATTTATTAAGAGTAGCGTTTTTAGCACTTGTCTATGACAACATATGTGAAAATTGCATGTTTATAAGGTAAATCAAAAAAATTTTTTTTAACGACCAGATTGTCGGGCATCTAGACTAATTATTATAGGACTAGGTGCAATGCTTAAAGTTTCATAAATTATGATATATCCCAAATTTATTTAGAGTAGCGTTTTTAGTACTTGTCTATGACAACATATGTGAAAATTGCATTTTTATAAGGTAAATCAAAAAATTTTTTTTAACGACCAGATTGTCGGGCATCTAGACTAATTATTATAGGACTAGGTGCAATGCTTAAAGTTTCATAAATTATGATATATCCCAAATTTATTTAGAGTAGTGTTTTTAGTACTTGTCTATGACAACATATGTGAAAATTGCATTTTTATAAGGTAAATCAAAAAATTTTTTTTAACGACCAGATTGTCGGGCATCTAGACTAATTATTATAGGACTAGGTGCAATGCTTAAAGTTTCATAAATTATGATATATCCCAAATTTATTTAGAGTAGCGTTTTTAGTACTTGTCTATGACAACATATGTGAAAATTGCATTTTTATAAGGTAAATCAAAAATTTTTTTTTAACGACCACATTGGCGGGCATCTAGACTAATTATTATAGGACTAGGTGCAATGCTTAAAGTTTCATAAATTATGATATATCCCAAATTTATTAAGAGTAGCGTTTTTAGCACTTGTCTATGACAACATATGTGAAAATTGCATGTTTATAAGGTAAATCAAAAAAATTTTTTTTAACGACCAGATTGTCGGGCATCTAGACTAATTATTATAGGACTAGGTGCAATGCTTAAAGTTTCATAAATTATGATATATCCCAAATTTATTTAGAGTAGCGTTTTTAGTACTTGTCTATGACAACATATGTGAAAATTGCATTTTTATAAGGTAAATCAAAAATTTTTTTTAACGACCACATTGGCGGGCATCTAGACTAATTATTATAGGACTAGGTGCAATGCTTAAAGTTTCATAAATTATGATATATCCCAAATTTATTAAGAGTAGCGTTTTTAGCACTTGTCTATGACAACATATGTGAAAATTGCATTTTTATAAGGTAAATCAAAAAAATTTTTTTTAACGACCAGATTGTCGGGCATCTAGACTAATTATTATAGGACTAGGTGCAATGCTTAAAGTTTCATAAATTATGATATATCCCAAATTTATTTAGAGTAGCGTTTTTAGTACTTGTCTATGACAACATATGTGAAAATTGCATTTTTATAAGGTAAATCAAAAATTTTTTTTTAATGACCACATTGGCGGGCATCTAGACTAATTATTATAGGACTAGGTGCAATGCTTAAAGTTTCATAAATTATGATATATCCCAAATTTATTAAGAGTAGCGTTTTTAGCACTTGTCTATGACAACATATGTGAAAATTCCATTTTTATAAGGTAAATCAAAAATTTTTTTTTAACGACCACATTGGCGGGCATCTAGACTAATTATTATAGGACTAGGTGCAATGCTTAAAGTTTCATAAATTATGATATATCCCAAATTTATTTAGAGTAGCGTTTTTAGTACTTGTCTATGACAACACATGTGAAAATTGCATTTTTATAAGGTAAATCAAAAAAATTTTTTTTAACGACCAGATTGTCGGGCATCTAGACTAATTATTATAGGACTAGGTGCAATGCTTAAAGTTTCATAAATTATGATATATACCAAATTTATTTAGAGTAGCGTTTTTAGTACTTGTCTATGGCAACATATGCGAAAATTGCATTTTTATAAGGTAAATCAAAAAAATTTTTTTTAACGACCAGATTGTCGGGCATCTAGACTAATTATTATAGGACTAGGTGCAATGCTTAAAGTTTCATAAATTATGATATATCCCAAATTTATTTAGAGTAGCGTTTTTAGTACTTGTCTATGACAACAAATGTGAAAATCGCATTTTTATAAGGTAAATCAAAAAAATTTTTTTTAACGACCAGATTGTCGGGCATCTAGACTAATTATTATAGGACTAGGTGCAATGCTTAAAGTTTCATAAATTATGATATATCCCAAATTTATTTAGAGTAGCGTTTTTAGTACTTGTCTATGACAACAAATGTGAAAATCGCATTTTTATAAGGTAAATCAAAAAAATTTTTTTTAACGACCAGATTGTCGGGCATCTAGACTAATTATTGTAGGACTAGGTGCAATGCTTAAAGTTTCATAAATTATGATATATCCCAAATTTATTTAGAGTAGCGTTTTTAGTACTTGTATATGACAACATATGTGAAAATCGCATTTTTATAAGTTAAATCAAACATTTTTTTTTTAATGACCGGATTGTCGGGCATCTAGACTAATTATTATAGGACTAGATGCAATGCTTAAAGTTTCATAAATTATGATATATCCCAAATTTATTTAGAGTAGCGTTTTCAGTACTTGTCTATGACAACATATGTGAAAATTGCATGTTTATAAGGTAAATCAAACATTTTTTTTTAACGCCCGGATTGTCGGGCATCTAGACTAATTATTATAGGACTAGGTGCAATGCTTAAAGTTTCATAAATTAGGATATATCCCAAATTTATTTACAGTAGCGTTTTTAGTACTTGTCTATGACAACATATGAGAAAATCGCATTTTTATAAGTTAAATCAAAAAAATTTTTTTTAACGACCAGATTGTCGGGCATCTAGACTAATTATTATAGGACTATGTGCAATGCTTAAAGTTTCATAAATTATGATATATCCCAAATTTATTAAGAGTAGCGTTTTTAGCACTTGTCTATGACAACATATGTGAAAATTCCATTTTTATAAGGTAAATCAAAAATTTTTTTTTAACGACCACATTGGCGGGCATCTAGACTAATTATTATAGGACTAGGTGCAATGCTTAAAGTTTCATAAATTATGATATATCCCAAATTTATTTAGAGTAACGTTTTTAGTACTTGTCTATGACAACATATGTGAAAATTGCATTTTTATAAGGTAAATCAAAAAATTTTTTTTTAACGACCAGATTGTCGGGCATCTAGACTAATTATTATAGGACTAGGTGCAATGCTTAAAGTTTCATAAATTATGATATATCCCAAATTTATTTAGAGTAGCGTTTTTAATACTTGTCTATGACAACATATGTGAAAATTGCATTTTTATAAGGTAAATCAAACATTTTTTTTTTAACGACCGGATTGTCGGGCATCTAGACTAATTATTATAGGACTAGGTGCAATGCTTAAAGTTTCATAAATTATGATATATCCCAAATTTATTTAGAGTAGCGTTTTTAGTACTTGTCTATGACAACATATGTGAAAATTGCATTTTTATAAGGTAAATCAAAAAAATTTTTTTTAACGACCAGATTGTCGGGCATCTAGACTAATTATTATAGGGCTAGGTGCAATGCTTAAAGTTTCATAAATTATGATATATACCAAATTTATTTAGAGTAGCATTTTTAGTACTTGTCTATGACAACATATGTGAAAATTGCATTTTTATAAGGTAAATCAAAAAAAATTTTTTAACGACCAGATTGTCGGGCATCTAGACTAATTATTATAGGACTAGGTGCAATGCTTAAAGTTTCATAAATTATGATATATCCCAAATTTATTTAGAGTAGCGTTTTTAGTACTTGTCTATGACAACATATGTGAAAATTGCATTTTTATAAGGTAAATCAAACATTTTTTTTTTAACGACCGGATTGTCGGGCATCTAGACTAATTATTATAGGACTAGGTGCAATGCTTAAAGTTTCATAAATTATGATATATCTCAAATTTATTTAGAGTAGCGTTTTTAGTACTTGTCTATGACAACATATGTGAAAATTGCATTTTTATAAGGTAAATAAAAAAAATTTTTTTTAACGACCAGATTGTCGGGCATCTAGACTAATTATTATAGGACTAGGTGCAATGCTTAAAGTATCATAAATTATGATATATCCCAAATTTATTTAGAGTAGCGTTTTTAGTACTTGTCTATGACAACATATGTGAAAATTGCATTTTTATAAGGTAAATCAAAAAATTTTTTTTAACAACAAGATTGTCGGGCATCTAGACTAATTATTATAGGACTAGGTGCAATGCTTAAAGTTTCATAAATTATGATATATTCCAAATTTATTTAGAGTAGCGTTTTTAGTACTTGTCTATGACAACATATGTGAAAATCGCATTTTTATAAGTCTTTTATAGGACTAGGTGCAATGCTTAAAGTTTCATAAATTATGATATATCCCAAATTTATTTAGAGTAGCGTTTTTAGTACTTGTCTATGACAACATATGTGAAAATTGCATTTTTATAAGGTAAATCAAAAAAAATTTTTTTTACGACCAGATTGTCGGGCATCTAGACTAATTATTATAGGACTAGGTGCAATGCTTAAAGTTTCATAAATTATGATATATCCCAAATTTATTTAGAGTAGCGTTTTTAGTACTTGTCTATGACAACATATGTGAAAATTGCATTTTTATAAGGTAAATCAAACATTTTTTTTTAACGACCGGATTGTCGGGCATCTAGACTAATTATTATAGGACTAGGTGCAATGCTTAAAGTTTCATAAATTATGATATATACCAAATTTATTTAGAGTAGCATTTTTAGTACTTGTCTATGACAACATAAGTGAAAATTGCATTTTTATAAGTTAAATCAAAAAAATTTTTTTAACGACCAGATTGTCGGGCATCTAGACTAATTATTATAGGACTAGGTGCAATGCTTAAAGTTTCATAATATGATATATCCCAAATTTATTTAGAGTAGCGTTTTTAGTACCTGTCTATGACAACATAAGTGAAAATAGCATTTTTATAAGGTAAATCAAAAAAATTTTTTTTAACGACCAGATTGTCGGGCATCTAGACTAATTATTATAGGACTAGGTGCAATGCTTAAAGTTTCATAAATTATGATATATCCCAAATTTATTTAGAGTAGCGTTTTTAGTACTTGTCTATGACAACATATGTGAAAATTGCATTTTTATAAGGTAAATCAAAAAAATTTTTTTTAACGACCAGATTGTCGGGCATCTAGACTAATTATTATAGGGCTAGGTGCAATGCTTAAAGTTTCATAAATTATGATATATCCCAAATTTATTTAGAGTAGCGTTTTTAGTACTTGTCTATGACAACATATGTGAAAATTGCATTTTTATAAGGTAAATCAAAAAATTTTTTTTAACGACAAGATTGTCGGGCATCTAGACTAATTATTATAGGACTAGGTGCAAATGCTTAAAGTTTCATAAATTTTGATATATCCCAAATTTATTTAGAGTAGCGTTTTTAGTACTTGTCTATGACAACATATGTGAAAATTGCATTTTTATAAGGTAAATCAAAAAATTTTTTTTTAACGACCAGATTGTCGGGCATCTAGACTAATTATTATAGGACTAGGTGCAATGCTTAAAGTTTCATAAATTATGATATATCCCAAATTTATTTAGAGTAGCGTTTTTAGTACTTGTCTATGACAACATATGTGAAAATTGCATTTTTATAAGGTAAATCAAAAAATTTTTTTTAACGACAAGATTGTCGGGCATCTAGACTAATTATTATAGGACTAGGTGCAAATGCTTAAAGTTTCATAAATTATGATATATCCCATATTTATTTAGAGTAGCGTTTTTAGTACTTGTCTATGACAACATATGTGAAAATTGCATTTTTATAAGGTAAATCAAAAAATTTTTTTTAACGACAAGATTGTCGGGCATCTAGACTAATTATTGTAGGACTAGGTGCAATGCTTAAAGTTTCATAAATTATGATATATCCCAAATTTATTTAGAGTAGCGTTTTTAGTACTTGTATATGACAACATATGTGAAAATCGCATTTTTATAAGTTAAATCAAACATTTTTTTTTTAATGACCGGATTGTCGGGCATCTAGACTAATTATTATAGGACTAGGTGCAATGCTTAAAGTTTCATAAATTATGAATTATACCAAATTTATTTAGAGTAGCGTTTTTAGTACTTGTCTATGACAACATATGTGAAAATTGCATTTTTATAAGGTAAATCAAAAAATTTTTTTTTAACGACCAGATTGTCGGGCATCTAGACTAATTATTATAGGACTAGGTGCAATGCTTAAAGTTTCATAAATTATGATATATCCCAAATTTATTTAGAGTAGCGTTTTTAGTACTTGTCTATGACAATATATGTGAAAATCGCATTTTTATAAGTTAAATCAAAAAAATTTTCTTTCACGACCAGATTGTCGGGCATCTAGGCTAATTATTATAGGACTAGGTGCAATGCTTAAAGTTTCATAAATTATGATATATACCAAATTTATTTAGAGTAGCGTTTTTAGTACTTGTCTATGGCAACATATGCGAAAATTGCATTTTTATAAGGTAAATCAAAAAAATTTTTTTTAACGACCAGATTGTCGGGCATCTAGACTAATTATTATAGGACTAGGTGCAATGCTTAAAGTTTCATAAATTATGATATATCCCAAATTTATTTAGAGTAGCGTTTTTAGTACTTGTCTATGACAACATATGTGAAAATCGCATTTTTATAAGGTAAATCAAAAAAATTTTTTTTAACGACCAGATTGTCGGGCATCTAGACTAATTATTGTAGGACTAGGTGCAATGCTTAAAGTTTCATAAATTATGAATTATACCAAATTTATTTAGAGTAGCGTTTTTAGTACTTGTCTATGACAACATATGTGAAAATTGCATTTTTATAAGGTAAATCAAAAAATTTTTTTTTAACGACCAGATTGTCGGGCATCTAGACTAATTATTATAGGACTAGGTGCAATGCTTAAAGTTTCATAAATTATAATATATTCCAAATTTATTTAGAGTAGCGTTTTTAGTACTTGTCTATGACAACATATGTGAAAATCGCATTTTTATAAGTTAAATCAAAAAAATTTTCTTTCACGACCAGATTGTCGGGCATCTAGGCTAATTATTATAGGACTAGGTGCAATGCTTAAAGTTTCATAAATTATGATATATACCAAATTTATTTAGAGTAGCGTTTTTAGTACTTGTCTAAGGCAACATATGCGAAAATTGCATTTTTATAAGGTAAATCAAAAAAATTTTTTTTAACGACCAGATTGTCGGGCATCTAGACTAATTATTATAGGACTAGGTGCAATGCTTAAAGTTTCATAAATTATGATATATCCCAAATTTATTTAGAGTAGCGTTTTTAGTACTTGTCTATGACAACATATGTGAAAATCGCATTTTTATAAGGTAAATCAAAAAAATTTTTTTTAACGACCAGATTGTCGGGCATCTAGACTAATTATTGTAGGACTAGGTGCAATGCTTAAAGTTTCATAAATTATGATATATCCCAAATTTATTTAGAGTAGCGTTTTTAGTACTTGTATATGACAACATATGTGAAAATCGCATTTTTATAAGTTAAATCAAACATTTTTTTTTTAATGACCGGATTGTCGGGCATCTAGACTAATTATTATAGGACTAGATGCAATGCTTAAAGTTTCATAAATTATGATATATCCCAAATTTATTTAGAGTAGCGTTTTCAGTACTTGTCTATGACAACATATGTAAAAATTGCATTTTTATAAGTTAAATCAAAAAAATTTTCTTTAACGACCAGATTGTCGGGCATCTAGACTAATTATTATAGGACTAGGTGCAATGCTTAAAGTTTCATAAATTAGGATATATCCCAAATTTATTTACAGTAGCGTTTTTAGTACTTGTCTATGACAACATATGAGAAAATCGCATTTTTATAAGTTAAATCAAAAAAATTTTTTTTAACGACCAGATTGTCGGGCATCTAGACTAATTATTATAGGACTATGTGCAATGCTTAAAGTTTCATAAATTATGATATATACCAAATTTATTTAGAGTAGCATTTTTAGTACTTGTCTATGACAACATATGTGAAAATTGAATTTTTATAAGGTAAATCAAAAATTTTTTTTTAACGACCAGATTGTCGGGCATCTAGACTAATTATGATAGGACTAGGTGCAATGCTTAAAGTTTCATAAATTATGATATATCCCAAATTTATTTAGAGTAGCGTTTTTAGTACTTGTCTATGACAACATATGTGAAAATTGCATTTTTATAAGGTAAATCAAAAAAATTTTTTTTAACGACCAGATTGTCGGGCATCTAGACTAATTATGATAGGACTAGGTGCAATGCTTAAAGTTTCATAAATTATGATATATCCCAAATTTATTTAGAGTAGCGTTTTTAGTACTTGTCTATGACAACATATGTGAAAATTGCATTTTAATAAGGTAAATCAAAAAAATTTTTTTTTAACGACCAGATTGTCGGGCATCTAGACTAATTATTATAGGACTAAGTGCAATGCTTAAAGTTTCATAAATTATGAATTATACCAAATTTATTTAGAGTAGCGTTTTTAGTACTTGTCTATGACAACATATGTGAAAATTGCATTTTTATAAGGTAAATCAAACACTTTTTTTTAACGATCGAATTGTCGGGCATCTAGACTAATTATGATAGGACTAGGTGCAATGCTTAAAGTTTCATAAATTATGATATATCCCAAATTTATTTAGAGTAGCGTGTTTAGTACTTGTCTATGACAACATATGTGAAAATTGCATTTTAATAAGGTAAATCAAAAAAATTTTTTTTTAACGACCAAATTGTCGGGCATCTAGACTAATTATTATAGGACTAAGTGCAATGCTTAAAGTTTCATAAATTATGAATTATACCAAATTTATTTAGAGTAGCGTTTTTAGTACTTGTCTATGACAACATATGTGAAAATTGCATTTTTATAAGGTAAATCAAAAAATTTTTTTTTAACGACCAGATTGTCGGGCATCTAGACTAATTATTATAGGACTAGGTGCAATGCTTAAAGTTTCATAAATTATGAATTATACCAAATTTATTTAGAGTAGCGTTTTTAGTACTTGTCTATGACAACATATGTGAAAATTGCATTTTTATAAGGTAAATCAAAAAATTTTTTTTTAACGACCAGATTGTCGGGCATCTAGACTAATTATTATAGGACTAAGTGCAATGCTTAAAGTTTCATAAATTATGAATTATACCAAATTTATTTAGAGTAGCGTTTTTAGTACTTGTCTATGACAACATATGTAAAAATTGCATTTTTATAAGTTAAATCAAAAAAATTTTCTTTAACGACCAGATTGTCGGGCATCTAGACTAATTATTATAGGACTAGGTGCAATGCTTAAAGTTTCATAAATTATGATATATCCCAAATTTATTTAGAGTAGCGTTTTTAGTACTTGTCTATGACAACATATGAGAAAATCGCATTTTTATAAGTTAAATCAAAAAAATTTTTTTTAACGACCAGATTGTCGGGCATCTAGACTAATTATTATAAGACTAGGTGCAATGCTTAAAGTTTCATAAATTATGATATATCCCAAATTTATTTAGAGTAGCGTTTTTAGTACTTGTCTATGACAACATATGTGAAAATTGCATTTTAATAAGGTAAATCAAAAAAATTTTTTTTTAACGACCAGATTGTCGGGCATCTAGACTAATTATTATAGGACTAAGTGCAATGCTTAAAGTTTCATAAATTATGAATTATACCAAATTTATTTAGAGTAGCGTTTTTAGTACTTGTCTATGACAACATATGTGAAAATTGCATTTTAATAAGGTAAATCAAAAAAATTTTTTTTTAACGACCAGATTGTCGGGCATCTAGACTAATTATTATAGGACTAAGTGCAATGCTTAAAGTTTCATAAATTATGAATTATACCAAATTTATTTAGAGTAGCGTTTTTAGTACTTGTCTATGACAACATATGTGAAAATTGCATTTTTATAAGGTAAATCAAAAAATTTTTTTAACGACCAGATTGTCGGGCATCTAGACTAATTATTGTAGGACTAGGTCCAATGCTTAAAGTTTCATAAATTATGATATATCCCAAATTTATTTAGAGTAGCGTTTTTAGTACTTGTCTATGACAACATATGAG
Organism: Crataerina pallida; assembly: GCA_949710015.1. Classification (NCBI taxonomy): domain Eukaryota; kingdom Metazoa; phylum Arthropoda; class Insecta; order Diptera; family Hippoboscidae; genus Crataerina; species Crataerina pallida. The sequence continues at coordinate 11,867,420 of OX453291.1, forward strand.
AAAATCGCATTTTTATAAGTTAAATCAAAAAAATTTTTTTTAACGACCAGATTGTCGGGCATCTAGACTAATTATTATAGGACTAAGTGCAATGCTTAAAGTTTCATAAATTATGAATTATACCAAATTTATTTAGAGTAGCGTTTTTAGTACTTGTCTATGACAACATATGAGAAAATCGCATTTTTATAAGTTAAATCAAAAAAATTTTTTTTAACGACCAGATTGTCGGGCATCTAGACTAATTATTATAGGACTAGGTGCAATGCTTAAAGTTTCATAAATTATGATATATACCAAATTTATTTAGAGTAGCGTTTTTAGTACTTGTCTATGGCAACATATGTGAAAATTGCATTTTTATAAGGTAAATCAAAAAAAATTTTTTTAACGACCAGATTGTCGGGCATCTAGACTAATTATTATAGGACTAGGTGCAATGCTTAAAGTTTCATAAATTATGATATATCCCAAATTTATTTAGAGTAGCGTTTTTAGTACTTGTCTATGACAACATATGTGAAAATCGCATTTTTATAAGTTAAATCAAACATTTTTTTTTTAACGACCAGATTGTCGGGCATCTAGACTAATTATTATAGGACTAGGTGCAATGCTTAAAGTTTCATAAATTATGATATATCCCAAATTTATTTAGAGTAGCGTTTTTAGTACTTGTCTATGACAACATATGTGAAAATTGCATTTTAATAAGGTAAATCAAAAAAATTTTTTTTTAACGACCAGATTGTCGGGCATCTAGACTAATTATTATAGGACTAAGTGCAATGCTTAAAGTTTCATAAATTATGAATTATACCAAATTTATTTAGAGTAGCGTTTTTAGTACTTGTCTATGACAACATATGTGAAAATTGCATTTTTATAAGGTAAATCAAAAAATTTTTTTAACGACCAGATTGTCGGGCATCTAGACTAATTATTGTAGGACTAGGTCCAATGCTTAAAGTTTCATAAATTATGATATATCCCAAATTTATTTAGAGTAGCGTTTTTAGTACTTGTCTATGACAACATATGAGAAAATCGCATTTTTATAAGTTAAATCAAAAAAATTTTTTTTAACGACCAGATTGTCGGGCATCTAGACTAATTATTATAGGACTAGGTGCAATGCTTAAAGTTTCATAAATTATGATATATCCCAAATTTATTTAGAGTAGCGTTTTTAGTACTTGTCTATGACAACATATGTGAAAATTGCATTTTTATAAGGTAAATCAAAAAAAATTTTTTTAACGACCAGATTGTCGGGCATCTAGACTAATTATTGTAGGACTAGGTCCAATGCTTAAAGTTTCATAAATTATGATATATCCCAAATTTATTTAGAGTAGCGTTTTTAGTACTTGTCTATGACAACATATGTGAAAATAGCATTTTTATAAGTTAAATCAAACATTTTTTTTTAACGGCCAGATTGTCGGGCATCTAAACTAATTATGATAGGACTAGGTGCAATGCTTAAAGTTTCATAAATTATGATATATCTCAAATTTATTTAGAGTAGCGTTTTTAGTATTTGTCTATGACAACATATGTGAAAATTGCATTTTTATAAGGTAAATAAAAAAAAATTTTTTTAACGACCAGATTGTCGGGCATCTAGACTAATTATTATAGGACTAGGTGCAATGCTTAAAGTATCATAAATTATGATATATCCCAAATTTATTTAGAGTAGCGTTTTTAGTTCTTGTCTATGACAACATATGTGAAAATTGCATTTTTATAAGGTAAATCAAAAAATTTTTTTTTAACCACCAGATCGTCGGGCATCTAGACTAATTATTATAGGACTAGATGCAATGCTTAAAGTTTCATAAATTATGATATATCCCAAATTTATTTAGAGTAGCGTTTTTAGTACTTGTCTATGACAACATATGTGAAAATTGCATTTTTATAAGGTAAATCAAAAAATTTTTTTTTAACGACCAGATTGTCGGGCATCTAGACTAATTATTATAGGACTAGGTGCAATGCTTAAAGTTTCATAAATTATGATATATCCCAAATTTATTTAGAGTAGCGTTTTTAGTACTTGTCTATGACAACATATGTGAAAATTGCATTTTTATAAGGTAAATCAAACATTTTTTTTTTAACGACCGGATTGTCGGGCATCTAGACTAATTATTATAGGACTAGGTGCAATGCTTAAAGTTTCATAAATTATGATATATCTCAAATTTATTTAGAGTAGCGTTTTTAGTACTTGTCTATGACAACATATGTGAAAATTGCATTTTTATAAGGTAAATAAAAAAAATTTTTTTTAACGACCAGATTGTCGGGCATCTAGACTAATTATTATAGGACTAGGTGCAATGCTTAAAGTATCATAAATTATGATATATCCCAAATTTATTTAGAGTAGCGTTTTTAGTACTTGTCTATGACAACATATGTGAAAATTGCATTTTTATAAGGTAAATCAAAAAATTTTTTTTAACAACAAGATTGTCGGGCATCTAGACTAATTATTATAGGACTAGGTGCAATGCTTGAAGTTTCATAAATTATGATATATTCCAAATTTATTTAGAGTAGCGTTTTTAGTACTTGTCTATGACCACATATGTGAAAATCGCATTTTTATAAGTCTTTTATAGGACTAGGTGCAATGCTTAAAGTTTCATAAATTATGATATATACCAAATTTATTTAGAGTAGCATTTTTAGTACTTGTCTATGACAACATATGTGAAAATTGCATTTTTATAAGGTAAATCAAAAAAAATTTTTTTAACGACCAGATTGTCGGGCATCTAGACTAATTATTATAGGACTAGGTGCAATGCTTAAAGTTTCATAAATTATGATATATCCCAAATTTATTTAGAGTAACGTTTTTAGTACTTGTCTATGACAACATATGTGAAAATTGCATTTTTATAAGGTAAATCAAACATTTTTTTTTTAACGACCGGATTGTCGGGCATCTAGACAAATTATTATAGGACTAGGTGCAATGCTTAAAGTTTCATAAATTATGATATATACCAAATTTATTTAGAGTAGCATTTTTAGTACTTGTCTATGACAACATATGTGAAAATTGCATTTTTATAAGGTAAATCAAAAAAAAATTTTTTAACGACCAGATTGTCGGGCATCTAGACTAATTATTATAGGACTAGGTGCAATGGTTAAAGTTTCATAAATTTTGATATATCCCAAATTTATTTAGAGTAGCGTTTTTAGTACTTGTCTATGACAACATATGTGAAAATTGCATTTTTATAAGGTAAATCAAAAAATTTTTTTTAACGACCAGATTGTCGGGCATCTAGACTAATTATTATAGGACTAGGTGCAATGCTTAAAGTTTCATAAATTATGATATATCCCAAATTTATTTAGAGTAGCGTTTTTAGTACTTGTCTATGACAACATATGTGAAAATCGCATTTTTATAAGGTAAATCAAAAAAAATTTTTTTTTCGACCAGATTGTCGGGCATCTAGACTAATTATTATAGGACTAGGTGCAATGCTTAAAGTTTCATAAATTATGATATATCCCAAATTTATTTAGAGTAGCGTTTTTAGTACTTGTCTATGACAACATATGTGAAAATTGCATTTTTATAAGGTAAATCAAACATTTTTTTTTAACGACCGGATTGTCGGGCATCTAGACTAATTATTATAGGACTAGGTGCAATGCTTAAAGTTTCATAAATTATGATATATCCCAAATTTATTTAGAGTAGCGTTTTTAGTACTTGTCTATGACAACATATGTGAAAATTGCATGTTTATAAGGTAAATCAAACATTTCTTTTTAACGCCCGGATTGTCGGGCATCTAGACTAATTATTATAGGACTAGGTGCAATGCTAAAGTTTCATAAATTATGATATATACCAAATTTATTTAGAGTAGCATTTTTAGTACTTGTCTATGACAACATAAGTGAAAATTGCATTTTTATAAGTTAAATCAAAAAAAATTTTTTTAACGACCAGATTGTCGGGCATCTAGACTAATTATTATAGGACTAGGTGCAATGCTTAAAGTTTCATAATATGATATATCCCAAATTTATTTAGAGTAGCGTTTTTAGTACTTGTCTATGACAACATAAGTGAAAATTGCATTTTTATAAGGTAAATCAAAAAAATTTTTTTTAACGACCAGATTGTCGGGCATCTAGACTAATTATTATAGGACTAGGTGCAATGCTTAAAGTTTCATAAATTATGATATATCCCAAATTTATTTAGAGTAGCGTTTTTAGTACTTGTCTATGACAACATATGTGAAAATTGCATTTTTATAAGGTAAATCAAAAAAATTTTTTTTTACGACCAGATTGTCGGGCATCTAGACTAATTATTATAGGACTAGGTGCAATGCTTAAAGTTTCATAAATTATGATATATCCCAAATTTATTTAGAGTAGCGTTTTTAGTACTTGTCTATGACAACATATGTGAAAATTGCATTTTTATAAGGTAAATCAAAGAAAATTTTTTTAACGACCAGATTGTCGGGCATCTAGACTAATTATTGTAGGACTAGGTGCAATGCTTAAAGTTTCATAAATTATGATATATCCCAAATTTATTTAGAGTAGCGTTTTTAGTACTGTCTATGACAACATATGTGAAAATTGCATTTTAATAAGGTAAATCAAAAAAATTTTTTTTTAACGACCAGATTGTCGGGCATCTAGACTAATTATTATAGGACTAGGTGCAATGCTTAAAGTTTCATAAATTATGATATATCCCAAATTTATTTAGAGTAGCGTTTTTAGTACTTGTCTATGACAACATATGTGAAAATTGCATTTTTATAAGGTAAATCAAACATTTTTTTTTAACGACCGGATTGTCGGGCATCTAGACTAATTATTATAGGACTAGGTGCAATGCTTAAAGTTTCATAAATTATGATATATCTCAAATTTATTTAGAGTAGCGTTTTTAGTTCTTGTCTATGACAACATATGTGAAAATTGCATTTTTATAAGGTAAATCAAAAAAAATTTTTTTAACCACCAGATCGTCGGGCATCTAGACTAATTATTATAGGACTAGATGCAATGCTTAAAGTTTCATAAATTATGATATATCCCAAATTTATTTAGAGTAGCGTTTTTAGCACTTGTCTATGACAACATATGTGAAAATTGCATTTTTATAAGGTAAATCAACAATTTTTTTTTAACGACCACATTGTCGGGCATCTAGACTAATTATTATAGGACCAGGTGCAATGCTTAAAGTTTCATAAATTATGATATATCCCAAATTTATTTAGAGTGACGTTTTTAGTACTTGTCTATGACAACATATGTGAAAATTGCATTTTTATAAGGTAAATCAAACATTTTTTTTTTAACGACCGGATTGTCGGGCATCTAGACTAATTATTATAGGACTAGGTGCAATGCTTAAAGTTTCATAAATTATGATATATCTCAAATTTATTTAGAGTAGCGTTTTTAGTACTTGTCTATGACAACATATGTGAAAATTGCATTTTTATAAGGTAAATAAAAAAAATTTTTTTTAACGACCAGATTGTCGGGCATCTAGACTAATTATTATAGGACTAGGTGCAATGCTTAAAGTATCATAAATTATGATATATCCCAAATTTATTTAGAGTAGCGTTTTTAGTACTTGTCTATGACAACATATGTGAAAATTGCATTTTTATAAGGTAAATCAAAAAATTTTTTTTAACAACAAGATTGTCGGGCATCTAGACTAATTATTATAGGACTAGGTGCAATGCTTGAAGTTTCATAAATTATGATATATTCCAAATTTATTTAGAGTAGCGTTTTTAGTACTTGTCTATGACCACATATGTGAAAATCGCATTTTTATAAGTCTTTTATAGGACTAGGTGCAATGCTTAAAGTTTCATAAATTATGATATATACCAAATTTATTTAGAGTAGCATTTTTAGTACTTGTCTATGACAACATATGTGAAAATTGCATTTTTATAAGGTAAATCAAAAAAAATTTTTTTAACGACCAGATTGTCGGGCATCTAGACTAATTATTATAGGACTAGGTGCAATGCTTAAAGTTTCATAAATTATGATATATCCCAAATTTATTTAGAGTAGCGTTTTTAGTACTTGTCTATGACAACATATGTGAAAATTGCATTTTTATAAGGTAAATCAAACATTTTTTTTTAACGACCGGATTGTCGGGCATCTAGACAAATTATTATAGGACTAGGTGCAATGCTTAAAGTTTCATAAATTATGATATATACCAAATTTATTTAGAGTAGCATTTTTAGTACTTGTCTATGACAACATATGTGAAAATTGCATTTTTATAAGGTAAATCAAAAAAAATTTTTTTAACGACCAGATTGTCGGGCATCTAGACTAATTATTATAGGACTAGGTGCAATGGTTAAAGTTTCATAAATTTTGATATATCCCAAATTTATTTAGAGTAGCGTTTTTAGTACTTGTCTATGACAACATATGTGAAAATTGCATTTTTATAAGGTAAATCAAAAAATTTTTTTTTAACGACCAGATTGTCGGGCATCTAGACTAATTATTATAGGACTAGGTGCAATGCTTAAAGTTTCATAAATTATGATATATCCCAAATTTATTTAGAGTAGCGTTTTTAGTACTTGTCTATGACAACATATGTGAAAATTGCATTTTTATAAGGTAAATCAAAAAAAATTTTTTTTTCGACCAGATTGTCGGGCATCTAGACTAATTATTATAGGACTAGGTGCAATGCTTAAAGTTTCATAAATTATGATATATCCCAAATTTATTTAGAGTAGCGTTTTTAGTACTTGTCTATGACAACATATGTGAAAATTGCATTTTTATAAGGTAAATCAAACATTTTTTTTTAACGACCGGATTGTCGGGCATCTAGACTAATTATTATAGGACTAGGTGCAATGCTTAAAGTTTCATAAATTATGATATATCCCAAATTTATTTAGAGTAGCGTTTTTAGTACTTGTCTATGACAACATATGTGAAAATTGCATGTTTATAAGGTAAATCAAACATTTTTTTTTAACGCCCGGATTGTCGGGCATCTAGACTAATTATTATAGGACTAGGTGCAATGCTTAAAGTTTCATAAATTATGATATATACCAAATTTATTTAGAGTAGCATTTTTAGTACTTGTCTATGACAACATAAGTGAAAATTGCATTTTTATAAGTTAAATCAAAAAAAATTTTTTTAACGACCAGATTGTCGGGCATCTAGACTAATTATTATAGGACTAGGTGCAATGCTTAAAGTTTCATAATATGATATATCCCAAATTTATTTAGAGTAGCGTTTTTAGTACTTGTCTATGACAACATAAGTGAAAATTGCATTTTTATAAGGTAAATCAAAAAAATTTTTTTTAACGACCAGATTGTCGGGCATCTAGACTAATTATTATAGGACTAGGTGCAATGCTTAAAGTTTCATAAATTATGATATATCCCAAATTTATTTAGAGTAGCGTTTTTAGTACTTGTCTATGACAACATATGTGAAAATTGCATTTTTATAAGGTAAATCAAAAAAATTTTTTTTTACGACCAGATTGTCGGGCATCTAGACTAATTATTATAGGACTAGGTGCAATGCTTAAAGTTTCATAAATTATGATATATCCCAAATTTATTTAGAGTAGCGTTTTTAGTACTTGTCTATGACAACATATGTGAAAATTGCATTTTTATAAGGTAAATCAAAGAAAATTTTTTTAACGACCAGATTGTCGGGCATCTAGACTAATTATTGTAGGACTAGGTGCAATGCTTAAAGTTTCATAAATTATGATATATCCCAAATTTATTTAGAGTAGCGTTTTTAGTACTGTCTATGACAACATATGTGAAAATTGCATTTTAATAAGGTAAATCAAAAAAATTTTTTTTTAACGACCAGATTGTCGGGCATCTAGACTAATTATTATAGGACTAGGTGCAATGCTTAAAGTTTCATAAATTATGATATATCCCAAATTTATTTAGAGTAGCGTTTTTAGTACTTGTCTATGACAACATATGTGAAAATTGCATTTTTATAAGGTAAATCAAACATTTTTTTTTAACGACCGGATTGTCGGGCATCTAGACTAATTATTATAGGACTAGGTGCAATGCTTAAAGTTTCATAAATTATGATATATCTCAAATTTATTTAGAGTAGCGTTTTTAGTTCTTGTCTATGACAACATATGTGAAAATTGCATTTTTATAAGGTAAATCAAAAAAATTTTTTTTAACCACCAGATCGTCGGGCATCTAGACTAATTATTATAGGACTAGATGCAATGCTTAAAGTTTCATAAATTATGATATATCCCAAATTTATTTAGAGTAGCGTTTTTAGCACTTGTCTATGACAACATATGTGAAAATTGCATTTTTATAAGGTAAATCAACAATTTTTTTTTAACGACCACATTGTCGGGCATCTAGACTAATTATTATAGGACCAGGTGCAATGCTTAAAGTTTCATAAATTATGATATATCCCAAATTTATTTAGAGTGACGTTTTTAGTACTTGTCTATAACAACATATGTGAAAATTGCATTTTTATAAGGTAAATCAAAACTTTTTTTTTAACGACCAGATTGTCAGGCATCTAGACTAATTATTATAGGACTAGGTGCAACGCTTAAAGTTTCATAAATTATGATATATCCCAAATTTATTTAGAGTGACGTTTTTAGTACTTGTCTATAACAACATGAGTGAAAATTGCATTTTTATAAGGTAAATCAAAACTTTTTTTTTAACGACCAGATTGTCGGGCATCTAGACTAATTATTATAGGACTAGGTGCAATGCTTAAAGTTTCATAAATTATGATATATCCCAAATTTATTTAGAGTAGCGTTTTTAGTACTTGTCTATGACAACATATGTGAAAATTGCATTTTTATAAGGTAAATCAAAAAATTTTTTTTTAACGACCAGATTGTCGGGCATCTAGACTAATTATTATAGGACTAGGTGCAATGCTTAAAGTTTCATAAATTATGATATATTCCAAATTTATTTAGAGTAGCGTTTTTAGTACTTGTCTATGACAACATATGTGAAAATCGCATTTTTATAAGTTAAATCAAAAAAATTTTCTTTAACGACCAGATTGTCGGGCATCTAGACTAATTATTATAGGACTAGGTGCAATGCTTAAAGTTTCATAAATTATGATATATACCAAATTTATTTAGAGTAGCGTTTTTAGTACTTGTCTATGGCAACATATGCGAAAATTGCATTTTTATAAGGTAAATCAAAAAAATTTTTTTTAACGACCAGATTGTCGGGCATCTAGACTAATTATTATAGGACTAGGTGCAATGCTTAAAGTTTCATAAATTATGATATATCCCAAATTTATTTAGAGTAGCGTTTTTAGTACTTGTCTATGACAACATATGTGAAAATTGCATGTTTATAAGGTAAATCAAACATTTTTTTTTAACGCCCGGATTGTCGGGCATCTAGACTAATTATTATAGGACTAGGTGCAATGCTTAAAGTTTCATAAATTATGATATATACCAAATTTATTTAGAGTAGCATTTTTAGTACTTGTCTATGACAACATAAGTGAAAATTGCATTTTTATAAGTTAAATCAAAAAAAATTTTTTTAACGACCAGATTGTCGGGCATCTAGACTAATTATTATAGGACTAGGTGCAATGCTTAAAGTTTCATAATATGATATATCCCAAATTTATTTAGAGTAGCGTTTTTAGTACTTGTCTATGACAACATAAGTGAAAATTACATTTTTATAAGGTAAATCAAAAAAATTTTTTTTAACGACCAGATTGTCGGGCATCTAGACTAATTATTATAGGACTAGGTGCAATGCTTAAAGTTTCATAAATTATGATATATCCCAAATTTATTTAGAGTAGCGTTTTTAGTACTTGTCTATGACAACATATGTGAAAATTGCATTTTTATAAGGTAAATCAAAGAAAATTTTTTTAACGACCAGATTGTCGGGCATCTAGACTAATTATTGTAGGACTAGGTGCAATGCTTAAAGTTTCATAAATTATGATATATCCCAAATTTATTTAGAGTAGCGTTTTTAGTACTGTCTATGACAACATATGTGAAAATTGCATTTTAATAAGGTAAATCAAAAAAATTTTTTTTTAACGACCAGATTGTCGGGCATCTAGACTAATTATTATAGGACTAGGTGCAATGCTTAAAGTTTCATAAATTATGATATATCCCAAATTTATTTAGAGTAGCGTTTTTAGTACTTGTCTATGACAACATATGTGAAAATTGCATTTTTATAAGGTAAATCAAACATTTTTTTTTAACGACCGGATTGTCGGGCATCTAGACTAATTATTATAGGACTAGGTGCAATGCTTAAAGTTTCATAAATTATGATATATCTCAAATTTATTTAGAGTAGCGTTTTTAGTTCTTGTCTATGACAACATATGTGAAAATTGCATTTTTATAAGGTAAATCAAAAAAATTTTTTTTAACCACCAGATCGTCGGGCATCTAGACTAATTATTATAGGACTAGATGCAATGCTTAAAGTTTCATAAATTATGATATATCCCAAATTTATTTAGAGTAGCGTTTTTAGCACTTGTCTATGACAACATATGTGAAAATTGCATTTTTATAAGGTAAATCAACAATTTTTTTTTAACGACCACATTGTCGGGCATCTAGACTAATTATTATAGGACCAGGTGCAATGCTTAAAGTTTCATAAATTATGATATATCCCAAATTTATTTAGAGTGACGTTTTTAGTACTTGTCTATAACAACATATGTGAAAATTGCATTTTTATAAGGTAAATCAAAACTTTTTTTTTAACGACCAGATTGTCAGGCATCTAGACTAATTATTATAGGACTGGGTGCAATGCTTAAAGTTTCATAAATTATGATATATCCCAAATTTATTTAGAGTAGCGTTTTTAGTACTTGTCTATGACAACATATGTGAAAATCGCATTTTTATAAGGTAAATCAAAAAAATTTTTTTTAACGACCAGATTGTCGGGCATCTAGACTAATTATTGTAGGACTAGGTGCAATGCTTAAAGTTTCATAAATTATGATATATCCCAAATTTATTTAGAGTAGCGTTTTTAGTACTTGTATATGACAACATATGTGAAAATCGCATTTTTATAAGTTAAATCAAACATTTTTTTTTTAATGACCGGATTGTCGGGCATCTAGACTAATTATTATAGGACTAGATGCAATGCTTAAAGTTTCATAAATTATGATATATCCCAAATTTATTTAGAGTAGCGTTTTCAGTACTTGTCTATGACAACATATGTAAAAATTGCATTTTTATAAGTTAAATCAAAAAAATTTTCTTTAACGACCAGATTGTCGGGCATCTAGACTAATTATTATAGGACTAGGTGCAATGCTTAAAGTTTCATAAATTAGGATACATCCCAAATTTATTTACAGTAGCGTTTTTAGTACTTGTCTATGACAACATATGAGAAAATCGCATTTTTATAAGTTAAATCAAAAAAATTTTTTTTAACGACCAGATTGTCGGGCATCTAGACTAATTATTATAGGACTATGTGCAATGCTTAAAGTTTCATAAATTATGATATATACTAAATTTATTTAGAGTAGCATTTTTAGTACTTGTCTATGACAACATATGTGAAAATTGAATTTTTATAAGGTAAATCAAAAAATTTTTTTTAACGACCAGATTGTCGGGCATCTAGACTAATTATGATAGGACTAGGTGCAATGCTTAAAGTTTCATAAATTATGATATATCCCAAATTTATTTAGAGTAGCGTTTTTAGTACTTGTCTATGACAACATATGTGAAAATTGCATTTTTATAAGGTAAATCAAAAAAAAATTTTTTAACGACCAGATTGTCGGGCATCTAGACTAATTATTATAGGACTAGGTGCAATGCTTAAAGTTTCATAAATTATGATATATTCCAAATTTATTTAGAGTAGCGTTTTTAGTACTTGTCTATGACAACATATGTGAAAATCGCATTTTTATAAGTTAAATCAAAAAAATTTTCTTTAACGACCAGATTGTCGGGCATCTAGACTAATTATTATAGGACTAGGTGCAATGCTTAAAGTTTCATAAATTATGATATATACCAAATTTATTTAGAGTAGCGTTTTTAGTACTTGTCTATGGCAACATATGCGAAAATTGCATTTTTATAAGGTAAATCAAAAAAATTTTTTTTAACGACCAGATTGTCGGGCATCTAGACTAATTATTATAGGACTAGGTGCAATGCTTAAAGTTTCATAAATTATGATATATCCCAAATTTATTTAGAGTAGCGTTTTTAGTACTTGTCTATGACAACATATGTGAAAATTGCATGTTTATAAGGTAAATCAAACATTTTTTTTTAACGCCCGGATTGTCGGGCATCTAGACTAATTATTATAGGACTAGGTGCAATGCTTAAAGTTTCATAAATTATGATATATACCAAATTTATTTAGAGTAGCATTTTTAGTACTTGTCTATGACAACATAAGTGAAAATTGCATTTTTATAAGTTAAATCAAAAAAAATTTTTTTAACGACCAGATTGTCGGGCATCTAGACTAATTATTATAGGACTAGGTGCAATGCTTAAAGTTTCATAATATGATATATCCCAAATTTATTTAGAGTAGCGTTTTTAGTACTTGTCTATGACAACATAAGTGAAAATTACATTTTTATAAGGTAAATCAAAAAAATTTTTTTTAACGACCAGATTGTCGGGCATCTAGACTAATTATTATAGGACTAGGTGCAATGCTTAAAGTTTCATAAATTATGATATATCCCAAATTTATTTAGAGTAGCGTTTTTAGTACTTGTCTATGACAACATATGTGAAAATTGCATTTTTATAAGGTAAATCAAAGAAAATTTTTTTAACGACCAGATTGTCGGGCATCTAGACTAATTATTGTAGGACTAGGTGCAATGCTTAAAGTTTCATAAATTATGATATATCCCAAATTTATTTAGAGTAGCGTTTTTAGTACTGTCTATGACAACATATGTGAAAATTGCATTTTAATAAGGTAAATCAAAAAAATTTTTTTTTAACGACCAGATTGTCGGGCATCTAGACTAATTATTATAGGACTAGGTGCAATGCTTAAAGTTTCATAAATTATGATATATCCCAAATTTATTTAGAGTAGCGTTTTTAGTACTTGTCTATGACAACATATGTGAAAATTGCATTTTTATAAGGTAAATCAAACATTTTTTTTTAACGACCGGATTGTCGGGCATCTAGACTAATTATTATAGGACTAGGTGCAATGCTTAAAGTTTCATAAATTATGATATATCTCAAATTTATTTAGAGTAGCGTTTTTAGTTCTTGTCTATGACAACATATGTGAAAATTGCATTTTTATAAGGTAAATCAAAAAAATTTTTTTTAACCACCAGATCGTCGGGCATCTAGACTAATTATTATAGGACTAGATGCAATGCTTAAAGTTTCATAAATTATGATATATCCCAAATTTATTTAGAGTAGCGTTTTTAGCACTTGTCTATGACAACATATGTGAAAATTGCATTTTTATAAGGTAAATCAACAATTTTTTTTTAACGACCACATTGTCGGGCATCTAGACTAATTATTATAGGACCAGGTGCAATGCTTAAAGTTTCATAAATTATGATATATCCCAAATTTATTTAGAGTGACGTTTTTAGTACTTGTCTATAACAACATATGTGAAAATTGCATTTTTATAAGGTAAATCAAAACTTTTTTTTTAACGACCAGATTGTCAGGCATCTAGACTAATTATTATAGGACTAGGTGCAATGCTTAAAGTTTCATAAATTATGATATATCCCAAATTTATTTAGAGTAGCGTTTTTAGTACTTGTCTATGACAACATATGTGAAAATCGCATTTTTATAAGGTAAATCAAAAAAATTTTTTTTAACGACCAGATTGTCGGGCATCTAGACTAATTATTGTAGGACTAGGTGCAATGCTTAAAGTTTCATAAATTATGATATATCCCAAATTTATTTAGAGTAGCGTTTTTAGTACTTGTATATGACAACATATGTGAAAATCGCATTTTTATAAGTTAAATCAAACATTTTTTTTTTAATGACCGGATTGTCGGGCATCTAGACTAATTATTATAGGACTAGATGCAATGCTTAAAGTTTCATAAATTATGATATATCCCAAATTTATTTAGAGTAGCGTTTTCAGTACTTGTCTATGACAACATATGTAAAAATTGCATTTTTATAAGTTAAATCAAAAAAATTTTCTTTAACGACCAGATTGTCGGGCATCTAGACTAATTATTATAGGACTAGGTGCAATGCTTAAAGTTTCATAAATTAGGATACATCCCAAATTTATTTACAGTAGCGTTTTTAGTACTTGTCTATGACAACATATGAGAAAATCGCATTTTTATAAGTTAAATCAAAAAAATTTTTTTTAACGACCAGATTGTCGGGCATCTAGACTAATTATTATAGGACTATGTGCAATGCTTAAAGTTTCATAAATTATGATATATACTAAATTTATTTAGAGTAGCATTTTTAGTACTTGTCTATGACAACATATGTGAAAATTGAATTTTTATAAGGTAAATCAAAAAATTTTTTTTAACGACCAGATTGTCGGGCATCTAGACTAATTATGATAGGACTAGGTGCAATGCTTAAAGTTTCATAAATTATGATATATCCCAAATTTATTTAGAGTAGCGTTTTTAGTACTTGTCTATGACAACATATGTGAAAATTGCATTTTTATAAGGTAAATCAAAAAAAAATTTTTTAACGACCAGATTGTCGGGCATCTAGACTAATTATTATAGGACTAGGTGCAATGCTTAAAGTTTCATAAATTATGATATATCCCAAATTTATTTAGAGTAGCGTTTTTAGCACTTGTCTATGACAACATATGTGAAAATTGCATTTTTATAAGGTAAATCAACAATTTTTTTTTAACGACCACATTGTCGGGCATCTAGACTAATTATTATAGGACCAGGTGCAATGCTTAAAGTTTCATAAATTATGATATATCCCAAATTTATTTAGAGTGACGTTTTTAGTACTTGTCTATGACAACATATGTGAAAATTGCATTTTTATAAGGTAAATCAAACATTTTTTTTTTAACGACCGGATTGTCGGGCATCTAGACTAATTATTATAGGACTAGGTGCAATGCTTAAAGTTTCATAAATTATGATATATCTCAAATTTATTTAGAGTAGCGTTTTTAGTTCTTGTCTATGACAACATATGTGAAAATTGCATTTTTATAAGGTAAATCAAAAAAATTTTTTTTAACCACCAGATTGTCGGGCATCTAGACTAATTATTATAGGACTAGGTGCAATGCTTAAAGTTTCATAAATTATGATATATCCCAAATTTATTTAGAGTAGCGTTTTTAGTACTTGTCTATGACAACATATGTGAAAATTGCATTTTTATAAGGTAAATCAAACATTTTTTTTTAACGACCGGATTGTCGGGCATCTAGACAAATTATTATAGGACTAGGTGCAATGCTTAAAGTTTCATAAATTATGATATATACCAAATTTATTTAGAGTAGCATTTTTAGTACTTGTCTATGACAACATATGTGAAAATTGCATTTTTATAAGGTAAATCAAAAAAAATTTTTTTAACGACCAGATTGTCGGGCATCTAGACTAATTATTATAGGACTAGGTGCAATGGTTAAAGTTTCATAAATTTTGATATATCCCAAATTTATTTAGAGTAGCGTTTTTAGTACTTGTCTATGACAACATATGTGAAAATTGCATTTTTATAAGGTAAATCAAAAAATTTTTTTTTAACGACCAGATTGTCGGGCATCTAGACTAATTATTATAGGACTAGGTGCAATGCTTAAAGTTTCATAAATTATGATATATCCCAAATTTATTTAGAGTAGCGTTTTTAGCACTTGTCTATGACAACATATGTGAAAATTGCATTTTTATAAGGTAAATCAACAATTTTTTTTTAACGACCACATTGTCGGGCATCTAGACTAATTATTATAGGACCAGGTGCAATGCTTAAAGTTTCATAAATTATGATATATCCCAAATTTATTTAGAGTGACGTTTTTAGTACTTGTCTATAACAACATATGTGAAAATTGCATTTTTATAAGGTAAATCAAAACTTTTTTTTTAACGACCAGATTGTCAGGCATCTAGACTAATTATTATAGGACTAGGTGCAACGCTTAAAGTTTCATAAATTATGATATATCCCAAATTTATTTAGAGTGACGTTTTTAGTACTTGTCTATAACAACATGAGTGAAAATTGCATTTTTATAAGGTAAATCAAAACTTTTTTTTTAACGACCAGATTGTCGGGCATCTAGACTAATTATTATAGGACTAGGTGCAATGCTTAAAGTTTCATAAATTATGATATATCCCAAATTTATTTAGAGTAGCGTTTTTAGTACTTGTCTATGACAACATATGTGAAAATTGCATTTTTATAAGGTAAATCAAAAAAATTTTCTTTAACGACCAGATTGTCGGGCATCTAGACTAATTATTATAGGACTAGGTGCAATGCTTAAAGTTTCATAAATTATGATATATCCCAAATTTATTTAGAGTAGCGTTTTTAGTACTTGTCTATGACAACATATGTGAAAATTGCATGTTTATAAGGTAAATCAAACATTTTTTTTTAACGCCCGGATTGTCGGGCATCTAGACTAATTATTATAGGACTAGGTGCAATGCTTAAAGTTTCATAAATTATGATATATACCAAATTTATTTAGAGTAGCATTTTTAGTACTTGTCTATGACAACATAAGTGAAAATTGCATTTTTATAAGTTAAATCAAAAAAAATTTTTTTAACGACCAGATTGTCGGGCATCTAGACTAATTATTATAGGACTAGGTGTAATGGTTAAAGTTTCATAAATTATGATATATTCCAAATTTATTTAGAGTAGCGTTTTTAGTACTTGTCTATGACAACATATGTGAAAATTGCATTTTTATAAGGTAAATCAAACATTTTTTTTTAACGACCGGATTGTCGGGCATCTAGACAAATTATTATAGGACTAGGTGCAATGCTTAAAGTTTCATAAATTATGATATATACCAAATTTATTTAGAGTAGCATTTTTAGTACTTGTCTATGACAACATATGTGAAAATCGCATTTTTATAAGTTAAATCAAACATTTTTTTTTTAATGACCGGATTGTCGGGCATCTAGACTAATTATTATAGGACTAGATGCAATGCTTAAAGTTTCATAAATTATGATATATCCCAAATTTATTTAGAGTAGCGTTTTTAGTACTTGTATATGACAACATATGTGAAAATCGCATTTTTATAAGTTAAATCAAACATTTTTTTTTTAATGACCGGATTGTCGGGCATCTAGACTAATTATTATAGGACTAGATGCAATGCTTAAAGTTTCATAAATTATGATATATCCCAAATTTATTTAGAGTAGCGTTTTCAGTACTTGTCTATGACAACATATGTAAAAATTGCATTTTTATAAGTTAAATCAAAAAAATTTTCTTTAACGACCAGATTGTCGGGCATCTAGACTAATTATTATAGGACTAGGTGCAATGCTTAAAGTTTCATAAATTAGGATACATCCCAAATTTATTTACAGTAGCGTTTTTAGTACTTGTCTATGACAACATATGAGAAAATCGCATTTTTATAAGTTAAATCAAAAAAATTTTTTTTAACGACCAGATTGTCGGGCATCTAGACTAATTATTATAGGACTATGTGCAATGCTTAAAGTTTCATAAATTATGATATATACTAAATTTATTTAGAGTAGCATTTTTAGTACTTGTCTATGACAACATATGTGAAAATTGAATTTTTATAAGGTAAATCAAAAAATTTTTTTTAACGACCAGATTGTCGGGCATCTAGACTAATTATGATAGGACTAGGTGCAATGCTTAAAGTTTCATAAATTATGATATATCCCAAATTTATTTAGAGTAGCGTTTTTAGTACTTGTCTATGACAACATATGTGAAAATTGCATTTTTATAAGGTAAATCAAAAATTTTTTTTTAACGACCAGATTGTCGGGCATCTAGACTAATTATTATAGGACTAGGTGCAATGCTTAAAGTTTCATAAATTATGATATATCCCAAATTTATTTAGAGTAGCGTTTTTAGTACTTGTCTATGACAACATATGTGAAAATAGCATTAGTACTTGTCTATGACAACATATGTGAAAATTGCATTTTTATAAGGTAAATCAAAAATTTTTTCTTAACGATCACATTGTCGGGCATCTAGACTAATTATTATAGGACTAGGTGCAATGCTTAAAGTTTCATAAATTATGATATATCCCAAATTTATTTAGAGTAGCGTTTTTAGTACTTGTCTATGACAACATATGTGAAAAATTGCATTTTTATAAGGTAAATCAAAAAATTTTTTTTAACGACCAGATTGTCGGGCATCTAGACTAATTATTATAGGACTAGGTGCAATGCTTAAAGTTTCATAAATTATGATATATCCCAAATTTATTTAGAGTAACGTTTTTAGTACTTGTCTATGACAACATATGTGAAAATTGCATTTTTATAAGGTAAATCAAAAATTTTTTCTTAACGACCAGATTGTCGGGCATCTAGACTAATTATTATAGGACTAGGTGCAATGCTTAAAGTTTCATAAATTATGATATATCCCAAATTTATTTAGAGTAGCGTTTTTAGTTCTTGTCTATGACAACATATGTGAAAATTGCATTTTTATAAGGTAAATCAAAAATTTTTTTTAACGACCAGATTGTCGGGCATCTAGACTAATTATTATAGGACTAGGTGCAATGCTTAAAGTTTCATAAATTATGATATATCCCAAATTTATTTAGAGTAGCGTTTTTAGCACTTGTCTATGACAACATATGTGAAAATTGCATTTTTATAAGGTAAATCAACAATTTTTTTTTAACGACCACATTGTCGGGCATCTAGACTAATTATTATAGGACCAGGTGCAATGCTTAAAGTTTCATAAATTATGATATATCCCAAATTTATTTAGAGTGACGTTTTTAGTACTTGTCTATGACAACATATGTGAAAATTGCATTTTTATAAGGTAAATCAAACATTTTTTTTTTAACGACCGGATTGTCGGGCATCTAGACTAATTATTATAGGACTAGATGCAATGCTTAAAGTTTCATAAATTATGATATATCCCAAATTTATTTAGAGTAGCGTTTTCAGTACTTGTCTATGACAACATATGTAAAAATTGCATTTTTATAAGTTAAATCAAAAAAATTTTCTTTAACGACCAGATTGTCGGGCACCTAGACTAATTATTATAGGACTAGGTGCAATGCTTAAAGTTTCATAAATTATGATATATCCCAAATTTATTTAGAGTAGCGTTTTTAGCACTTGTCTATGACAACATATGTGAAAATTGCATTTTTATAAGGTAAATCAACAATTTTTTTTTAACGACCACATTGTCGGGCATCTAGACTAATTATTATAGGACCAGGTGCAATGCTTAAAGTTTCATAAATTATGATATATCCCAAATTTATTTAGAGTGACGTTTTTAGTACTTGTCTATAACAACATATGTGAAAATTGCATTTTTATAAGGTAAATCAAAACTTTTTTTTTAACGACCAGATTGTCAGGCATCTAGACTAATTATTATAGGACTAGGTGCAACGCTTAAAGTTTCATAAATTATGATATATCCCAAATTTATTTAGAGTGACGTTTTTAGTACTTGTCTATAACAACATGAGTGAAAATTGCATTTTTATAAGGTAAATCAAAACTTTTTTTTTAACGACCAGATTGTCGGGCATCTAGACTAATTATTATAGGACTAGGTGCAATGCTTAAAGTTTCATAAATTATGATATATCCCAAATTTATTTAGAGTAGCGTTTTTAGTACTTGTCTATGACAACATATGTGAAAATTGCATTTTTATAAGGTAAATCAAAAAATTTTTTTTTAACGACCAGATTGTCGGGCATCTAGACTAATTATTATAGGACTAGGTGCAATGCTTAAAGTTTCATAAATTATGATATATTCCAAATTTATTTAGAGTAGCGTTTTTAGTACTTGTCTATGACAACATATGTGAAAATCGCATTTTTATAAGTTAAATCAAAAAAATTTTCTTTAACGACCAGATTGTCGGGCATCTAGACTAATTATTATAGGACTAGGTGCAATGCTTAAAGTTTCATAAATTATGATATATCCCAAATTTATTTAGAGTAGCGTTTTTAGTACTTGTCTATGACAACATATGTGAAAATTGCATGTTTATAAGGTAAATCAAACATTTTTTTTTAACGCCCGGATTGTCGGGCATCTAGACTAATTATTATAGGACTAGGTGCAATGCTTAAAGTTTCATAAATTATGATATATACCAAATTTATTTAGAGTAGCATTTTTAGTACTTGTCTATGACAACATAAGTGAAAATTGCATTTTTATAAGTTAAATCAAAAAAAATTTTTTTAACGACCAGATTGTCGGGCATCTAGACTAATTATTATAGGACTAGGTGTAATGGTTAAAGTTTCATAAATTTTGATATATCCCAAATTTATTTAGAGTGACGTTTTTAGTACTTGTCTATAACAACATGAGTGAAAATTGCATTTTTATAAGGTAAATCAACAATTTTTTTTTAACGACCACATTGTCGGGCATCTAGACTAATTATTATAGGACCAGGTGCAATGCTTAAAGTTTCATAAATTATGATATATCCCAAATTTATTTAGAGTGACGTTTTTAGTACTTGTCTATAACAACATATGTGAAAATTGCATTTTTATAAGGTAAATCAAAACTTTTTTTTTAACGACCAGATTGTCAGGCATCTAGACTAATTATTATAGGACTAGGTGCAACGCTTAAAGTTTCATAAATTATGATATATCCCAAATTTATTTAGAGTGACGTTTTTAGTACTTGTCTATAACAACATGAGTGAAAATTGCATTTTTATAAGGTAAATCAAAACTTTTTTTTTAACGACCAGATTGTCGGGCATCTAGACTAATTATTATAGGACTAGGTGCAATGCTTAAAGTTTCATAAATTATGATATATCCCAAATTTATTTAGAGTAGCGTTTTTAGTACTTGTCTATGACAACATATGTGAAAATTGCATTTTTATAAGGTAAATCAAAAAATTTTTTTTTAACGACCAGATTGTCGGGCATCTAGACTAATTATTATAGGACTAGGTGCAATGCTTAAAGTTTCATAAATTATGATATATTCCAAATTTATTTAGAGTAGCGTTTTTAGTACTTGTCTATGACAACATATGTGAAAATCGCATTTTTATAAGTTAAATCAAAAAAATTTTCTTTAACGACCAGATTGTCGGGCATCTAGACTAATTATTATAGGACTAGGTGCAATGCTTAAAGTTTCATAAATTATGATATATCCCAAATTTATTTAGAGTAGCGTTTTTAGTACTTGTCTATGACAACATATGTGAAAATTGCATGTTTATAAGGTAAATCAAACATTTTTTTTTAACGACCGGATTGTCGGGCATCTAGACTAATTATTATAGGACTAGGTGCAATGCTTAAAGTTTCATAAATTATGATATATCCCAAATTTATTTAGAGTAGCGTTTTTAGTACTTGTCTATGACAACATATGTGAAAATTGCATGTTTATAAGGTAAATCAAACATTTTTTTTTAACGCCCGGATTGTCGGGCATCTAGACTAATTATTATAGGACTAGGTGCAATGCTTAAAGTTTCATAAATTATGATATATACCAAATTTATTTAGAGTAGCATTTTTAGTACTTGTCTATGACAACATAAGTGAAAATTTCATTTTTATAAGTTAAATCAAAAAAAATTTTTTTAACGACCAGATTGTCGGGCATCTAGACTAATTATTATAGGACTAGGTGCAATGCTTAAAGTTTCATAATATGATATATCCCAAATTTATTTAGAGTAGCGTTTTTAGTACTTGTCTATGACAACATAAGTGAAAATTGCATTTTTATAAGGTAAATCAAAAAAATTTTTTTTAACGACCAGATTGTCGGGCATCTAGACTAATTATTATAGGACTAGGTGCAATGCTTAAAGTTTCATAAATTATGATATATCCCAAATTTATTTAGAGTAGCGTTTTTAGTACTTGTCTATGACAACATATGTGAAAATTGCATTTTTATAAGGTAAATCAAAAAAATTTTTTTTTACGACCAGATTGTCGGGCATCTAGACTAATTATTATAGGACTAGGTGCAATGCTTAAAGTTTCATAAATTATGATATATCCCAAATTTATTTAGAGTAGCGTTTTTAGTACTTGTCTATGACAACATATGTGAAAATTGCATTTTTATAAGGTAAATCAAACATTTTTTTTTAACGACCGGATTGTCGGGCATCTAGACTAATTATTATAGGACTAGGTGCAATGCTTAAAGTTTCATAAATTATGATATATCTCAAATTTATTTAGAGTAGCGTTTTTAGTTCTTGTCTATGACAACATATGTGAAAATTGCATTTTTATAAGGTAAATCAAAAAAATTTTTTTTAACGACCAGATTGTCGGGCATCTAGACTAATTATTATAGGACTAGGTGCAATGCTTAAAGTTTCATAAATTATGATATATCCCAAATTTATTTAGAGTAGCGTTTTTAGTACTTGTCTATGACAACATATGTGAAAATTGCATTTTTATAAGGTAAATCAAACATTTTTTTTTAACGACCGGATTGTCGGGCATCTAGACTAATTATTATAGGACTAGGTGCAATGCTTAAAGTTTCATAAATTATGATATATCCCAAATTTATTTAGAGTAGCGTTTTTAGTACTTGTCTATGACAACATATGTGAAAATTGCATTTTTATAAGGTAAATCAAATATTTTTTTTTAACGCCCGGATTGTCGGGCATCTAGACTAATTATTATAGGACTAGGTGCAATGCTTAAAGTTTCATAAATTATGATATATACCAAATTTATTTAGAGTAGCATTTTTAGTACTTGTCTATGACAACATAAGTGAAAATTGCATTTTTATAAGTTAAATCAAAAAAAATTTTTTTAACGACCAGATTGTCGGGCATCTAGACTAATTATTATAGGACTAGGTGCAATGCTTAAAGTTTCATAATATGATATATCCCAAATTTATTTAGAGTAGCGTTTTTAGTACTTGTCTATGACAACATAAGTGAAAATTGCATTTTTATAAGGTAAATCAAAAAAATTTTTTTTAACGACCAGATTGTCGGGCATCTAGACTAATTATTATAGGACTAGGTGCAATGCTTAAAGTTTCATAAATTATGATATATCCCAAATTTATTTAGAGTAGCGTTTTTAGTACTTGTCTATGACAACATATGTGAAAATTGCATTTTTATAAGGTAAATCAAAAAAATTTTTTTTTACGACCAGATTGTCGGGCATCTAGACTAATTATTATAGGACTAGGTGCAATGCTTAAAGTTTCATAAATTATGATATATCCCAAATTTATTTAGAGTAGCGTTTTTAGTACTTGTCTATGACAACATATGTGAAAATTGCATTTTTATAAGGTAAATCAAAGAAAATTTTTTTAACGACCAGATTGTCGGGCATCTAGACTAATTATTGTAGGACTAGGTGCAATGCTTATAGTTTCATAAATTATGATATATCCCAAATTTATTTAGAGTAGCGTTTTTAGTACTGTCTATGACAACATATGTGAAAATTGCATTTTAATAAGGTAAATCAAAAAAATTTTTTTTTAACGACCAGATTGTCGGGCATCTAGACTAATTATTATAGGACTAGGTGCAATGCTTAAAGTTTCATAAATTATGATATATCCCAAATTTATTTAGAGTAGCGTTTTTAGTACTTGTCTATGACAACATATGTGAAAATTGCATTTTTATAAGGTAAATCAAACATTTTTTTTTAACGACCGGATTGTCGGGCATCTAGACTAATTATTATAGGACTAGGTGCAATGCTTAAAGTTTCATAAATTATGATATATCTCAAATTTATTTAGAGTAGCGTTTTTAGTTCTTGTCTATGACAACATATGTGAAAATTGCATTTTTATAAGGTAAATCAAAAAAATTTTTTTTAACCACCAGATCGTCGGGCATCTAGACTAATTATTATAGGACTAGATGCAATGCTTAAAGTTTCATAAATTATGATATATCCCAAATTTATTTAGAGTAGCGTTTTTAGCACTTGTCTATGACAACATATGTGAAAATTGCATTTTTATAAGGTAAATCAACAATTTTTTTTTAACGACCACATTGTCGGGCATCTAGACTAATTATTATAGGACCAGGTGCAATGCTTAAAGTTTCATAAATTATGATATATCCCAAATTTATTTAGAGTGACGTTTTTAGTACTTGTCTATAACAACATATGTGAAAATTGCATTTTTATAAGGTAAATCAAAACTTTTTTTTTAACGACCAGATTGTCGGGCATCTAGACTAATTATTATAGGACTAGGTGCAACGCTTAAAGTTTCATAAATTATGATATATCCCAAATTTATTTAGAGTGACGTTTTTAGTACTTGTCTATAACAACATGAGTGAAAATTGCATTTTTATAAGGTAAATCAAAACTTTTTTTTTAACGACCAGATTGTCGGGCATCTAGACTAATTATTATAGGACTAGGTGCAATGCTTAAAGTTTCATAAATTATGATATATCCCAAATTTATTTAGAGTAGCGTTTTTAGTACTTGTCTATGACAACATATGTGAAAATTGCATTTTTATAAGGTAAATCAAAAAATTTTTTTTTAACGACCAGATTGTCGGGCATCTAGACTAATTATTATAGGACTAGGTGCAATGCTTAAAGTTTCATAAATTATGATATATTCCAAATTTATTTAGAGTAGCGTTTTTAGTACTTGTCTATGACAACATATGTGAAAATCGCATTTTTATAAGTTAAATCAAAAAAATTTTCTTTAACGACCAGATTGTCGGGCATCTAGACTAATTATTATAGGACTAGGTGCAATGCTTAAAGTTTCATAAATTATGATATATACCAAATTTATTTAGAGTAGCGTTTTTAGTACTTGTCTATGGCAACATATGCGAAAATTGCATTTTTATAAGGTAAATCAAAAAAATTTTTTTTAACGACCAGATTGTCGGGCATCTAGACTAATTATTATAGGACTAGGTGCAATGCTTAAAGTTTCATAAATTATGATATATCCCAAATTTATTTAGAGTAGCGTTTTTAGTACTTGTCTATGACAACATATGTGAAAATCGCATTTTTATAAGGTAAATCAAAAAAATTTTTTTTAACGACCAGATTGTCGGGCATCTAGACTAATTATTGTAGGACTAGGTGCAATGCTTAAAGTTTCATAAATTATGATATATCCCAAATTTATTTAGAGTAGCGTTTTTAGTACTTGTATATGACAACATATGTGAAAATCGCATTTTTATAAGTTAAATCAAACATTTTTTTTTTAATGACCGGATTGTCGGGCATCTAGACTAATTATTATAGGACTAGATGCAATGCTTAAAGTTTCATAAATTATGATATATCCCAAATTTATTTAGAGTAGCGTTTTCAGTACTTGTCTATGACAACATATGTAAAAATTGCATTTTTATAAGTTAAATCAAAAAAATTTTCTTTAACGACCAGATTGTCGGGCATCTAGACTAATTATTATAGGACTAGGTGCAATGCTTAAAGTTTCATAAATTAGGATACATCCCAAATTTATTTACAGTAGCGTTTTTAGTACTTGTCTATGACAACATATGAGAAAATCGCATTTTTATAAGTTAAATCAAAAAAATTTTTTTTAACGACCAGATTGTCGGGCATCTAGACTAATTATTATAGGACTATGTGCAATGCTTAAAGTTTCATAAATTATGATATATACCAAATTTATTTAGAGTAGCATTTTTAGTACTTGTCTATGACAACATATGTGAAAATTGAATTTTTATAAGGTAAATCAAAAAATTTTTTTTAACGACCAGATTGTCGGGCATCTAGACTAATTATGATAGGACTAGGTGCAATGCTTAAAGTTTCATAAATTATGATATATCCCAAATTTATTTAGAGTAGCGTTTTTAGTACTTGTCTATGACAACATATGTGAAAATTGCATTTTTATAAGGTAAATCAAAAAAAAATTTTTTAACGACCAGATTGTCGGGCATCTAGACTAATTATTATAGGACTAGGTGCAATGCTTAAAGTTTCATAAATTATGATATATCCCAAATTTATTTAGAGTAGCGTTTTTAGCACTTGTCTATGACAACATATGTGAAAATTGCATTTTTATAAGGTAAATCAACAATTTTTTTTTAACGACCACATTGTCGGGCATCTAGACTAATTATTATAGGACCAGGTGCAATGCTTAAAGTTTCATAAATTATGATATATCCCAAATTTATTTAGAGTGACGTTTTTAGTACTTGTCTATGACAACATATGTGAAAATTGCATTTTTATAAGGTAAATCAAACATTTTTTTTTTAACGACCGGATTGTCGGGCATCTAGACTAATTATTATAGGACTAGGTGCAATGCTTAAAGTTTCATAAATTATGATATATCTCAAATTTATTTAGAGTAGCGTTTTTAGTTCTTGTCTATGACAACATATGTGAAAATTGCATTTTTATAAGGTAAATCAAAAAAATTTTTTTTAACCACCAGATCGTCGGGCATCTAGACTAATTATTATAGGACTAGATGCAATGCTTAAAGTTTCATAAATTATGATATATCCCAAATTTATTTAGAGTAGCGTTTTTAGCACTTGTCTATGACAACATATGTGAAAATTGCATTTTTATAAGGTAAATCAACAATTTTTTTTTAACGACCACATTGTCGGGCATCTAGACTAATTATTATAGGACCAGGTGCAATGCTTAAAGTTTCATAAATTATGATATATCCCAAATTTATTTAGAGTGACGTTTTTAGTACTTGTCTATAACAACATATGTGAAAATTGCATTTTTATAAGGTAAATCAAAACTTTTTTTTTAACGACCAGATTGTCAGGCATCTAGACTAATTATTATAGGACTAGGTGCAACGCTTAAAGTTTCATAAATTATGATATATCCCAAATTTATTTAGAGTGACGTTTTTAGTACTTGTCTATAACAACATGAGTGAAAATTGCATTTTTATAAGGTAAATCAAAACTTTTTTTTTAACGACCAGATTGTCGGGCATCTAGACTAATTATTATAGGACTAGGTGCAATGCTTAAAGTTTCATAAATTATGATATATCCCAAATTTATTTAGAGTAGCGTTTTTAGTACTTGTCTATGACAACATATGTGAAAATTGCATTTTTATAAGGTAAATCAAAAAATTTTTTTTTAACGACCAGATTGTCGGGCATCTAGACTAATTATTATAGGACTAGGTGCAATGCTTAAAGTTTCATAAATTATGATATATACCAAATTTATTTAGAGTAGCGTTTTTAGTACTTGTCTATGACAACATATGTGAAAATTGCATTTTTATAAGGTAAATCAAAAAAAAATTTTTTAACGACCAGATTGTCGGGCATCTAGACTAATTATTATAGGACTAGGTGCAATGCTTAAAGTTTCATAAATTATGATATATCCCAAATTTATTTAGAGTAGCGTTTTTAGTACTTGTCTATGACAACATATGTGAAAATTGCATTTTTATAAGGTAAATCAAACATTTTTTTTTAACGACCGGATTGTCGGGCATCTAGACTAATTATTATAGGACTAGGTGCAATGCTTAAAGTTTCATAAATTATGATATATCCCAAATTTATTTAGAGTAGCGTTTTTAGTACTTGTCTATGACAACATATGTGAAAATTGCATGTTTATAAGGTAAATCAAACATTTTTTTTTAACGCCCGGATTGTCGGGCATCTAGACTAATTATTATAGGACTAGGTGCAATGCTTAAAGTTTCATAAATTATGATATATACCAAATTTATTTAGAGTAGCATTTTTAGTACTTGTCTATGACAACATAAGTGAAAATTGCATTTTTATAAGTTAAATCAAAAAAAATTTTTTTAACGACCAGATTGTCGGGCATCTAGACTAATTATTATAGGACTAGGTGCAATGCTTAAAGTTTCATAATATGATATATCCCAAATTTATTTAGAGTAGCGTTTTTAGTACTTGTCTATGACAACATAAGTGAAAATTGCATTTTTATAAGGTAAATCAAAAAAATTTTTTTTAACGACCAGATTGTCGGGCATCTAGACTAATTATTATAGGACTAGGTGCAATGCTTAAAGTTTCATAAATTATGATATATACCAAATTTATTTAGAGTAGCGTTTTTAGTACTTGTCTATGGCAACATATGCGAAAATTGCATTTTTATAAGGTAAATCAAAAAAATTTTTTTTAACGACCAGATTGTCGGGCATCTAGACTAATTATTATAGGACTAGGTGCAATGCTTAAAGTTTCATAAATTATGATATATACCAAATTTATTTAGAGTAGCGTTTTTAGTACTTGTCTATGGCAACATATGCGAAAATTGCATTTTTATAAGGTAAATCAAAAAAATTTTTTTTAACGACCAGATTGTCGGGCATCTAGACTAATTATTATAGGACTAGGTGCAATGCTTAAAGTTTCATAAATTATGATATATCCCAAATTTATTTAGAGTAGCGTTTTTAGTACTTGTCTATGACAACATATGTGAAAATTGCATTTTTATAAGGTAAATCAAACATTTTTTTTTAACGACCGGATTGTCGGGCATCTAGACTAATTATTATAGGACTAGGTGCAATGCTTAAAGTTTCATAAATTATGATATATCCCAAATTTATTTAGAGTAGCGTTTTTAGTACTTGTCTATGACAACATATGTGAAAATTGCATGTTTATAAGGTAAATCAAACATTTTTTTTTAACGCCCGGATTGTCGGGCATCTAGACTAATTATTATAGGACTAGGTGCAATGCTTAAAGTTTCATAAATTATGATATATACCAAATTTATTTAGAGTAGCATTTTTAGTACTTGTCTATGACAACATAAGTGAAAATTGCATTTTTATAAGTTAAATCAAAAAAAATTTTTTTAACGACCAGATTGTCGGGCATCTAGACTAATTATTATAGGACTAGGTGCAATGCTTAAAGTTTCATAATATGATATATCCCAAATTTATTTAGAGTAGCGTTTTTAGTACTTGTCTATGACAACATAAGTGAAAATTGCATTTTTATAAGGTAAATCAAAAAAATTTTTTTTAACGACCAGATTGTCGGGCATCTAGACTAATTATTATAGGACTAGGTGCAATGCTTAAAGTTTCATAAATTATGATATATCCCAAATTTATTTAGAGTAGCGTTTTTAGTACTTGTCTATGACAACATATGTGAAAATTGCATTTTTATAAGGTAAATCAAAAAAATTTTTTTTTACGACCAGATTGTCGGGCATCTAGACTAATTATTATAGGACTAGGTGCAATGCTTAAAGTTTCATAAATTATGATATATCCCAAATTTATTTAGAGTAGCGTTTTTAGTACTTGTCTATGACAACATATGTGAAAATTGCATTTTTATAAGGTAAATCAAAGAAAATTTTTTTAACGACCAGATTGTCGGGCATCTAGACTAATTATTGTAGGACTAGGTGCAATGCTTAAAGTTTCATAAATTATGATATATCCCAAATTTATTTAGAGTAGCGTTTTTAGTACTGTCTATGACAACATATGTGAAAATTGCATTTTAATAAGGTAAATCAAAAAAAATTTTTTTTAACGACCAGATTGTCGGGCATCTAGACTAATTATTATAGGACTAGGTGCAATGCTTAAAGTTTCATAAATTATGATATATCCCAAATTTATTTAGAGTAGCGTTTTTAGTACTTGTCTATGACAACATATGTGAAAATTGCATTTTTATAAGGTAAATCAAACATTTTTTTTTAACGACCGGATTGTCGGGCATCTAGACTAATTATTATAGGACTAGGTGCAATGCTTAAAGTTTCATAAATTATGATATATCTCAAATTTATTTAGAGTAGCGTTTTTAGTTCTTGTCTATGACAACATATGTGAAAATTGCATTTTTATAAGGTAAATCAAAAAAATTTTTTTTAACCACCAGATCGTCGGGCATCTAGACTAATTATTATAGGACTAGATGCAATGCTTAAAGTTTCATAAATTATGATATATCCCAAATTTATTTAGAGTAGCGTTTTTAGCACTTGTCTATGACAACATATGTGAAAATTGCATTTTTATAAGGTAAATCAACAATTTTTTTTTAACGACCACATTGTCGGGCATCTAGACTAATTATTATAGGACCAGGTGCAATGCTTAAAGTTTCATAAATTATGATATATCCCAAATTTATTTAGAGTGACGTTTTTAGTACTTGTCTATAACAACATATGTGAAAATTGCATTTTTATAAGGTAAATCAAAACTTTTTTTTTAACGACCAGATTGTCGGGCATCTAGACTAATTATTATAGGACTAGGTGCAACGCTTAAAGTTTCATAAATTATGATATATCCCAAATTTATTTAGAGTGACGTTTTTAGTACTTGTCTATAACAACATGAGTGAAAATTGCATTTTTATAAGGTAAATCAAAACTTTTTTTTTAACGACCAGATTGTCGGGCATCTAGACTAATTATTATAGGACTAGGTGCAATGCTTAAAGTTTCATAAATTATGATATATCCCAAATTTATTTAGAGTAGCGTTTTTAGTACTTGTCTATGACAACATATGTGAAAATTGCATTTTTATAAGGTAAATCAAAAAATTTTTTTTTAACGACCAGATTGTCGGGCATCTAGACTAATTATTATAGGACTAGGTGCAATGATTAAAGTTTCATAAATTATGATATATTCCAAATTTATTTAGAGTAGCGTTTTTAGTACTTGTCTATGACAACATATGTGAAAATCGCATTTTTATAAGTTAAATCAAAAAAATTTTCTTTAACGACCAGATTGTCGGGCATCTAGACTAATTATTATAGGACTAGGTGCAATGCTTAAAGTTTCATAAATTATGATATATACCAAATTTATTTAGAGTAGCGTTTTTAGTACTTGTCTATGGCAACATATGCGAAAATTGCATTTTTATAAGGTAAATCAAAAAAATTTTTTTTAACGACCAGATTGTCGGGCATCTAGACTAATTATTATAGGACTAGGTGCAATGCTTAAAGTTTCATAAATTATGATATATTCCAAATTTATTTAGAGTAGCGTTTTTAGTACTTGTCTATGACCACATATGTGAAAATCGCATTTTTATAAGTCTTTTATAGGACTAGGTGCAATGCTTAAAGTTTCATAAATTATGATATATACCAAATTTATTTAGAGTAGCATTTTTAGTACTTGTCTATGACAACATATGTGAAAATTGCATTTTTATAAGGTAAATAAAAAAAATTTTTTTTAACGACCAGATTGTCGGGCATCTAGACTAATTATTATAGGACTAGGTGCAATGCTTAAAGTATCATAAATTATGATATATCCCAAATTTATTTAGAGTGACGTTTTTAGTACTTGTCTATAACAACATGAGTGAAAATTGCATTTTTATAAGGTAAATCAAAAAAATTTTTTTTTACGACCAGATTGTCGGGCATCTAGACTAATTATTATAGGACTAGGTGCAATGCTTAAAGTTTCATAAATTATGATATATATCAAATTTATTTAGAGTAGCATTTTTAGTACTTGTCTATGACAACATATGTGAAAATTGCATTTTTATAAGGTAAATCAAAAAAAAATTTTTTAACGACCAGATTGTCGGGCATCTAGACTAATTATTATAGGACTAGGTGCAATGGTTAAAGTTTCATAAATTTTGAGATATCCCAAATTTATTTAGAGTAGCGTTTTTAGTACTTGTCTATGACAACATATGTGAAAATTGCATTTTTATAAGGTAAATCAAAAAATTTTTTTTTAACGACCAGATTGTCGGGCATCTAGACTAATTATTATAGGACTAGGTGCAATGCTTAAAGTTTCATAAATTATGATATATCCCAAATTTATTTAGAGTAGCGTTTTTAGTACTTGTCTATGACAACATATGTGAAAATTGCATTTTTATAAGGTAAATCAAAAAAATTTTTTTTTCGACCAGATTGTCGGGCATCTAGACTAATTATTATAGGACTAGGTGCAATGCTTAAAGTTTCATAAATTATGAAATATCCCAAATTTATTTAGAGTAGCGTTTTTAGTACTTGTCTATGACAACATATGTGAAAATTGCATTTTTATAAGGTAAATCAAACATTTTTTTTTAACGACCGGATTGTCGGGCATCTAGACTAATTATTATAGGACTAGGTGCAATGCTTAAAGTTTCATAAATTATGATATATCCCAAATTTATTTAGAGTAGCGTTTTTAGTACTTGTCTATGACAACATATGTGAAAATTGCATGTTTATAAGGTAAATCAAACATTTCTTTTTAACGCCCGGATTGTCGGGCATCTAGACTAATTATTATAGGACTAGGTGCAATGCTTAAAGTTTCATAAATTATGATATATACCAAATTTATTTAGAGTAGCATTTTTAGTACTTGTCTATGACAACATAAGTGAAAATTGCATTTTTATAAGTTAAATCAAAAAAAATTTTTTTAACGACCAGATTGTCGGGCATCTAGACTAATTATTATAGGACTAGGTGCAATGCTTAAAGTTTCATAATATGATATATCCCAAATTTATTTAGAGTAGCGTTTTTAGTACTTGTCTATGACAACATAAGTGAAAATTGCATTTTTATAAGGTAAATCAAAAAAATTTTTTTTAACGACCAGATTGTCGGGCATCTAGACTAATTATTATAGGACTAGGTGCAATGCTTAAAGTTTCATAAATTATGATATATCCCAAATTTATTTAGAGTAGCGTTTTTAGTACTTGTCTATGACAACATATGTGAAAATTGCATTTTTATAAGGTAAATCAAAAAAATTTTTTTTTACGACCAGATTGTCGGGCATCTAGACTAATTATTATAGGACTAGGTGCAATGCTTAAAGTTTCATAAATTATGATATATCCCAAATTTATTTAGAGTAGCGTTTTTAGTACTTGTCTATGACAACATATGTGAAAATTGCATTTTTATAAGGTAAATCAAAGAAAATTTTTTTAACGACCAGATTGTCGGGCATCTAGACTAATTATTGTAGGACTAGGTGCAATGCTTAAAGTTTCATAAATTATGATATATCCCAAATTTATTTAGAGTAGCGTTTTTAGTACTGTCTATGACAACATATGTGAAAATTGCATTTTAATAAGGTAAATCAAAAAAATTTTTTTTTAACGACCAGATTGTCGGGCATCTAGACTAATTATTATAGGACTAGGTGCAATGCTTAAAGTTTCATAAATTATGATATATCCCAAATTTATTTAGAGTAGCGTTTTTAGCACTTGTCTATGACAACATATGTGAAAATTGCATTTTTATAAGGTAAATCAACAATTTTTTTTTAACGACCACATTGTCGGGCATCTAGACTAATTATTATAGGACCAGGTGCAATGCTTAAAGTTTCATAAATTATGATATATCCCAAATTTATTTAGAGTGACGTTTTTAGTACTTGTCTATGACAACATATGTGAAAATTGCATTTTTATAAGGTAAATCAAACATTTTTTTTTTAACGACCGGATTGTCGGGCATCTAGACTAATTATTATAGGACTAGGTGCAATGCTTAAAGTTTCATAAATTATGATATATCTCAAATTTATTTAGAGTAGCGTTTTTAGTACTTGTCTATGACAACATATGTGAAAATTGCATTTTTATAAGGTAAATAAAAAAAATTTTTTTTAACGACCAGATTGTCGGGCATCTAGACTAATTATTATAGGACTAGGTGCAATGCTTAAAGTATCATAAATTATGATATATCCCAAATTTATTTAGAGTAGCGTTTTTAGTACTTGTCTATGACAACATATGTGAAAATTGCATTTTTATAAGGTAAATCAAAAAAAATTTTTTTTTCGACCAGATTGTCGGGCATCTAGACTAATTATTATAGGACTAGGTGCAATGCTTAAAGTTTCATAAATTATGATATATCCCAAATTTATTTAGAGTAGCGTTTTTAGTACTTGTCTATGACAACATATGTGAAAATTGCATTTTTATAAGGTAAATCAAAAAAAATTTTTTTTTCGACCAGATTGTCGGGCATCTAGACTAATTATTATAGGACTAGGTGCAATGCTTAAAGTTTCATAAATTATGATATATCCCAAATTTATTTAGAGTAGCGTTTTTAGTACTTGTCTATGACAACATATGTGAAAATTGCATTTTTATAAGGTAAATAAAAAAAATTTTTTTTAACGACCAGATTGTCGGGCATCTAGACTAATTATTATAGGACTAGGTGCAATGCTTAAAGTATCATAAATTATGATATATCCCAAATTTATTTAGAGTAGCGTTTTTAGTACTTGTCTATGACAACATATGTGAAAATTGCATTTTTATAAGGTAAATCAAAAAATTTTTTTTAACAACAAGATTGTCGGGCATCTAGACTAATTATTATAGGACTAGGTGCAATGCTTGAAGTTTCATAAATTATGATATATTCCAAATTTATTTAGAGTAGCGTTTTTAGTACTTGTCTATGACCACATATGTGAAAATCGCATTTTTATAAGTCTTTTATAGGACTAGGTGCAATGCTTAAAGTTTCATAAATTATGATATATCTCAAATTTATTTAGAGTAGCGTTTTTAGTACTTGTCTATGACAACATATGTGAAAATTGCATTTTTATAAGGTAAATAAAAAAAATTTTTTTTAACGACCAGATTGTCGGGCATCTAGACTAATTATTATAGGACTAGGTGCAATGCTTAAAGTTTCATAAATTATGATATATCTCAAATTTATTTAGAGTAGCGTTTTTAGTACTTGTCTATGACAACATATGTGAAAATTGCATTTTTATAAGGTAAATCAAAAAATTTTTTTTTAACGACCAGATTGTCGGGCATCTAGACTAATTATTATAGGACCAGGTGCAATGCTTAAAGTTTCATAAATTATGATATATCCCAAATTTATTTAGAGTAGCGTTTTTAGTACTTGTCTATGACAACATATGTGAAAATTGCATTTTTATAAGGTAAATCAAAAAAAATTTTTTTTTCGACCAGATTGTCGGGCATCTAGACTAATTATTATAGGACTAGGTGCAATGCTTAAAGTTTCATAAATTATGATATATCCCAAATTTATTTAGAGTAGCGTTTTTAGTACTTGTCTATGACAACATATGTGAAAATTGCATTTTTATAAGGTAAATAAAAAAAATTTTTTTTAACGACCAGATTGTCGGGCATCTAGACTAATTATTATAGGACTAGGTGCAATGCTTAAAGTATCATAAATTATGATATATCCCAAATTTATTTAGAGTAGCGTTTTTAGTACTTGTCTATGACAACATATGTGAAAATTGCATTTTTATAAGGTAAATCAAAAAATTTTTTTTAACAACAAGATTGTCGGGCATCTAGACTAATTATTATAGGACTAGGTGCAATGCTTGAAGTTTCATAAATTATGATATATTCCAAATTTATTTAGAGTAGCGTTTTTAGTACTTGTCTATGACCACATATGTGAAAATCGCATTTTTATAAGTCTTTTATAGGACTAGGTGCAATGCTTAAAGTTTCATAAATTATGATATATACCAAATTTATTTAGAGTAGCATTTTTAGTACTTGTCTATGACAACATATGTGAAAATTGCATTTTTATAAGGTAAATCAAAAAAAATTTTTTTAACGACCAGATTGTCGGGCATCTAGACTAATTATTATAGGACTAGGTGCAATGCTTAAAGTTTCATAAATTATGATATATCCCAAATTTATTTAGAGTAGCGTTTTTAGTACTTGTCTATGACAACATATGTGAAAATTGCATTTTTATAAGGTAAATCAAACATTTTTTTTTAACGACCGGATTGTCGGGCATCTAGACAAATTATTATAGGACTAGGTGCAATGCTTAAAGTTTCATAAATTATGATATATACCAAATTTATTTAGAGTAGCATTTTTAGTACTTGTCTATGACAACATATGTGAAAATTGCATTTTTATAAGGTAAATCAAAAAAAATTTTTTTAACGACCAGATTGTCGGGCATCTAGACTAATTATTATAGGACTAGGTGCAATGGTTAAAGTTTCATAAATTTTGATATATCCCAAATTTATTTAGAGTAGCGTTTTTAGTACTTGTCTATGACAACATATGTGAAAATTGCATTTTTATAAGGTAAATCAAAAAAAATTTTTTTTTCGACCAGATTGTCGGGCATCTAGACTAATTATTATAGGACTAGGTGCAATGCTTAAAGTTTCATAAATTATGATATATCCCAAATTTATTTAGAGTAGCGTTTTTAGTACTTGTCTATGACAACATATGTGAAAATTGCATTTTTATAAGGTAAATCAAACATTTTTTTTTAACGACCGGATTGTCGGGCATCTAGACTAATTATTATAGGACTAGGTGCAATGCTTAAAGTTTCATAAATTATGATATATCCCAAATTTATTTAGAGTAGCGTTTTTAGTACTTGTCTATGACAACATATGTGAAAATTGCATGTTTATAAGGTAAATCAAATATTTTTTTTTAACGCCCGGATTGTCGGGCATCTAGACTAATTATTATAGGACTAGGTGCAATGCTTAAAGTTTCATAAATTATGATATATACCAAATTTATTTAGAGTAGCATTTTTAGTACTTGTCTATGACAACATAAGTGAAAATTGCATTTTTATAAGTTAAATCAAAAAAAATTTTTTTAACGACCAGATTGTCGGGCATCTAGACTAATTATTATAGGACTAGGTGCAATGCTTAAAGTTTCATAATATGATATATCCCAAATTTATTTAGAGTAGCGTTTTTAGTACTTGTCTATGACAACATAAGTGAAAATTGCATTTTTATAAGGTAAATCAAAAAAATTTTTTTTAACGACCAGATTGTCGGGCATCTAGACTAATTATTATAGGACTAGGTGCAATGCTTAAAGTTTCATAAATTATGATATATCCCAAATTTATTTAGAGTAGCGTTTTTAGTACTTGTCTATGACAACATATGTGAAAATTGCATTTTTATAAGGTAAATCAAAAAAATTTTTTTTTACGACCAGATTGTCGGGCATCTAGACTAATTATTATAGGACTAGGTGCAATGCTTAAAGTTTCATAAATTATGATATATCCCAAATTTATTTAGAGTAGCGTTTTTAGTACTTGTCTATGACAACATATGTGAAAATTGCATTTTTATAAGGTAAATCAAAGAAAATTTTTTTAACGACCAGATTGTCGGGCATCTAGACTAATTATTGTAGGACTAGGTGCAATGCTTAAAGTTTCATAAATTATGATATATCCCAAATTTATTTAGAGTAGCGTTTTTAGTACTGTCTATGACAACATATGTGAAAATTGCATTTTAATAAGGTAAATCAAAAAAATTTTTTTTTAACGACCAGATTGTCGGGCATCTAGACTAATTATTATAGGACTAGGTGCAATGCTTAAAGTTTCATAAATTATGATATATCCCAAATTTATTTAGAGTAGCGTTTTTAGTACTTGTCTATGACAACATATGTGAAAATTGCATTTTTATAAGGTAAATCAAACATTTTTTTTTAACGACCGGATTGTCGGGCATCTAGACTAATTATTATAGGACTAGGTGCAATGCTTAAAGTTTCATAAATTATGATATATCTCAAATTTATTTAGAGTAGCGTTTTTAGTTCTTGTCTATGACAACATATGTGAAAATTGCATTTTTATAAGGTAAATCAAAAAAATTTTTTTTAACCACCAGATCGTCGGGCATCTAGACTAATTATTATAGGACTAGATGCAATGCTTAAAGTTTCATAAATTATGATATATCCCAAATTTATTTAGAGTAGCGTTTTTAGCACTTGTCTATGACAACATATGTGAAAATTGCATTTTTATAAGGTAAATCAACAATTTTTTTTTAACGACCACATTGTCGGGCATCTAGACTAATTATTATAGGACCAGGTGCAATGCTTAAAGTTTCATAAATTATGATATATCCCAAATTTATTTAGAGTGACGTTTTTAGTACTTGTCTATAACAACATATGTGAAAATTGCATTTTTATAAGGTAAATCAAAACTTTTTTTTTAACGACCAGATTGTCAGGCATCTAGACTAATTATTATAGGACTAGGTGCAACGCTTAAAGTTTCATAAATTATGATATATCCCAAATTTATTTAGAGTGACGTTTTTAGTACTTGTCTATAACAACATGAGTGAAAATTGCATTTTTATAAGGTAAATCAAAACTTTTTTTTTAACGACCAGATTGTCGGGCATCTAGACTAATTATTATAGGACTAGGTGCAATGCTTAAAGTTTCATAAATTATGATATATCCCAAATTTATTTAGAGTAGCGTTTTTAGTACTTGTCTATGACAACATATGTGAAAATTGTATTTTTATAAGGTAAATCAAAAAATTTTTTTTTAACGACCAGATTGTCGGGCATCTAGACTAATTATTATAGGACTAGGTGCAATGCTTAAAGTTTCATAAATTATGATATATTCCAAATTTATTTAGAGTAGCGTTTTTAGTACTTGTCTATGACAACATATGTGAAAATCGCATTTTTATAAGTTAAATCAAAAAAATTTTCTTTAACGACCAGATTGTCGGGCATCTAGACTAATTATTATAGGACTAGGTGCAATGCTTAAAGTTTCATAAATTATGATATATACCAAATTTATTTAGAGTAGCGTTTTTAGTACTTGTCTATGGCAACATATGCGAAAATTGCATTTTTATAAGGTAAATCAAAAAAATTTTTTTTAACGACCAGATTGTCGGGCATCTAGACTAATTATTATAGGACTAGGTGCAATGCTTAAAGTTTCATAAATTATGATATATCCCAAATTTATTTAGAGTAGCGTTTTTAGTACTTGTCTATGACAACATATGTGAAAATTGCATTTTTATAAGGTAAATCAAACATTTTTTTTTAACGACCGGATTGTCGGGCATCTAGACTAATTATTATAGGACTAGGTGCAATGCTTAAAGTTTCATAAATTATGATATATCCCAAATTTATTTAGAGTAGCGTTTTTAGTACTTGTCTATGACAACATATGTGAAAATTGCATGTTTATAAGGTAAATCAAACATTTTTTTTTAACGCCCGGATTGTCGGGCATCTAGACTAATTATTATAGGACTAGGTGCAATGCTTAAAGTTTCATAAATTATGATATATACCAAATTTATTTAGAGTAGCATTTTTAGTACTTGTCTATGACAACATAAGTGAAAATTGCATTTTTATAAGTTAAATCAAAAAAAATTTTTTTAACGACCAGATTGTCGGGCATCTAGACTAATTATTATAGGACTAGGTGCAATGCTTAAAGTTTCATAATATGATATATCCCAAATTTATTTAGAGTAGCGTTTTTAGTACTTGTCTATGACAACATAAGTGAAAATTGCATTTTTATAAGGTAAATCAAAAAAATTTTTTTTAACGACCAGATTGTCGGGCATCTAGACTAATTATTATAGGACTAGGTGCAATGCTTAAAGTTTCATAAATTATGATATATCCCAAATTTATTTAGAGTAGCGTTTTTAGTACTTGTCTATGACAACATATGTGAAAATTGCATTTTTATAAGGTAAATCAAACATTTTTTTTTAACGACCGGATTGTCGGGCATCTAGACTAATTATTATAGGACTAGGTGCAATGCTTAAAGTTTCATAAATTATGATATATCTCAAATTTATTTAGAGTAGCGTTTTTAGTTCTTGTCTATGACAACATATGTGAAAATTGCATTTTTATAAGGTAAATCAAAAAAATTTTTTTTAACCACCAGATCGTCGGGCATCTAGACTAATTATTATAGGACTAGATGCAATGCTTAAAGTTTCATAAATTATGATATATACCAAATTTATTTAGAGTAGCGTTTTTAGCACTTGTCTATGACAACATATGTGAAAATTGCATTTTTATAAGGTAAATCAACAATTTTTTTTTAACGACCACATTGTCGGGCATCTAGACTAATTATTATAGGACCAGGTGCAATGCTTAAAGTTTCATAAATTATGATATATCCCAAATTTATTTAGAGTGACGTTTTTAGTACTTGTCTATAACAACATATGTGAAAATTGCATTTTTATAAGGTAAATCAAAACTTTTTTTTTAACGACCAGATTGTCAGGCATCTAGACTAATTATTATAGGACTAGGTGCAACGCTTAAAGTTTCATAAATTATGATATATCCCAAATTTATTTAGAGTGACGTTTTTAGTACTTGTCTATAACAACATGAGTGAAAATTGCATTTTTATAAGGTAAATCAAAACTTTTTTTTTAACGACCAGATTGTCGGGCATCTAGACTAATTATTATAGGACTAGGTGCAATGCTTAAAGTTTCATAAATTATGATATATCCCAAATTTATTTAGAGTAGCGTTTTTAGTACTTGTCTATGACAACATATGTGAAAATTGCATTTTTATAAGGTAAATCAAAAAATTTTTTTTTAACGACCAGATTGTCGGGCATCTAGACTAATTATTATAGGACTAGGTGCAATGCTTAAAGTTTCATAAATTATGATATATTCCAAATTTATTTAGAGTAGCGTTTTTAGTACTTGTCTATGACAACATATGTGAAAATTGCATTTTTATAAGGTAAATCAAAAAAATTTTTTTTTACGACCAGATTGTCGGGCATCTAGACTAATTATTATAGGACTAGGTGCAATGCTTAAAGTTTCATAAATTATGATATATCCCAAATTTATTTAGAGTAGCGTTTTTAGTACTTGTCTATGACAACATATGTGAAAATCGCATTTTTATAAGGTAAATCAAAGAAAATTTTTTTAA
The DNA here is from genome assembly GCA_949710015.1 of Crataerina pallida. Classification (NCBI taxonomy): domain Eukaryota; kingdom Metazoa; phylum Arthropoda; class Insecta; order Diptera; family Hippoboscidae; genus Crataerina; species Crataerina pallida. The sequence goes on from OX453291.1 coordinate 11,908,720, forward strand.
CGACCAGATTGTCGGGCATCTAGACTAATTATGATAGGACTAGGTGCAATGCTTAAAGTTTCATAAATTATGATATATCCCAAATTTATTTAGAGTAGCGTTTTTAGTACTGTCTATGACAACATATGTGAAAATTGCATTTTAATAAGGTAAATCAAAAAAATTTTTTTTTAACGACCAGATTGTCGGGCATCTAGACTAATTATTATAGGACTAGGTGCAATGCTTAAAGTTTCATAAATTATGATATATCCCAAATTTATTTAGAGTAGCGTTTTTAGTACTTGTCTATGTCAACATATGTGAAAATTGCATTTTTATAAGGTAAATCAAACATTTTTTTTTAACGACCGGATTGTCGGGCATCTAGACTAATTATTATAGGACTAGGTGCAATGCTTAAAGTTTCATAAATTATGATATATCTCAAATTTATTTAGAGTAGCGTTTTTAGTTCTTGTCTATGACAACATATGTGAAAATTGCATTTTTATAAGGTAAATCAAAAAAATTTTTTTTAACCACCAGATCGTCGGGCATCTAGACTAATTATTATAGGACTAGATGCAATGCTTAAAGTTTCATAAATTATGATATATCCCAAATTTATTTAGAGTAGCGTTTTTAGCACTTGTCTATGACAACATATGTGAAAATTGCATTTTTATAAGGTAAATCAACAATTTTTTTTTAACGACCACATTGTCGGGCATCTAGACTAATTATTATAGGACCAGGTGCAATGCTTAAAGTTTCATAAATTATGATATATCCCAAATTTATTTAGAGTGACGTTTTTAGTACTTGTCTATAACAACATATGTGAAAATTGCATTTTTATAAGGTAAATCAAAACTTTTTTTTTAACGACCAGATTGTCAGGCATCTAGACTAATTATTATAGGACTAGGTGCAACGCTTAAAGTTTCATAAATTATGATATATCCCAAATTTATTTAGAGTGACGTTTTTAGTACTTGTCTATAACAACATGAGTGAAAATTGCATTTTTATAAGGTAAATCAAAACTTTTTTTTTAACGACCAGATTGTCGGGCATCTAGACTAATTATTATAGGACTAGGTGCAATGCTTAAAGTTTCATAAATTATGATATATCCCAAATTTATTTAGAGTAGCGTTTTTAGTACTTGTCTATGACAACATATGTGAAAATTGCATTTTTATAAGGTAAATCAAAAAATTTTTTTTTAACGACCAGATTGTCGGGCATCTAGACTAATTATTATAGGACTAGGTGCAATGCTTAAAGTTTCATAAATTATGATATATTCCAAATTTATTTAGAGTAGCGTTTTTAGTACTTGTCTATGACAACATATGTGAAAATCGCATTTTTATAAGTTAAATCAAAAAAATTTTCTTTAACGACCAGATTGTCGGGCATCTAGACTAATTATTATAGGACTAGGTGCAATGCTTAAAGTTTCATAAATTATGATATATACCAAATTTATTTAGAGTAGCGTTTTTAGTACTTGTCTATGGCAACATATGCGAAAATTGCATTTTTATAAGGTAAATCAAAAAAATTTTTTTTAACGACCAGATTGTCGGGCATCTAGACTAATTATTATAGGACTAGGTGCAATGCTTAAAGTTTCATAAATTATGATATATCCCAAATTTATTTAGAGTAGCGTTTTTAGTACTTGTCTATGACAACATATGTGAAAATCGCATTTTTATAAGGTAAATCAAAAAAATTTTTTTTAACGACCAGATTGTCGGGCATCTAGACTAATTATTGTAGGACTAGGTGCAATGCTTAAAGTTTCATAAATTATGATATATCCCAAATTTATTTAGAGTAGCGTTTTTAGTACTTGTATATGACAACATATGTGAAAATCGCATTTTTATAAGTTAAATCAAACATTTTTTTTTTAATGACCGGATTGTCGGGCATCTAGACTAATTATTATAGGACTAGATGCAATGCTTAAAGTTTCATAAATTATGATATATCCCAAATTTATTTAGAGTAGCGTTTTCAGTACTTGTCTATGACAACATATGTAAAAATTGCATTTTTATAAGTTAAATCAAAAAAATTTTCTTTAACGACCAGATTGTCGGGCATCTAGACTAATTATTATAGGACTAGGTGCAATGCTTAAAGTTTCATAAATTAGGATACATCCCAAATTTATTTACAGTAGCGTTTTTAGTACTTGTCTATGACAACATATGAGAAAATCGCATTTTTATAAGTTAAATCAAAAAAATTTTTTTTAACGACCAGATTGTCGGGCATCTAGGCTAATTATTATAGGACTATGTGCAATGCTTAAAGTTTCATAAATTATGATATATACCAAATTTATTTAGAGTAGCATTTTTAGTACTTGTCTATGACAACATATGTGAAAATTGAATTTTTATAAGGTAAATCAAAAAATTTTTTTTAACGACCAGATTGTCGGGCATCTAGACTAATTATGATAGGACTAGGTGCAATGCTTAAAGTTTCATAAATTATGATATATCCCAAATTTATTTAGAGTAGCGTTTTTAGTACTTGTCTATGACAACATATGTGAAAATTGCATTTTTATAAGGTAAATCAAAAAAATTTTTTTTAACGACCAGATTGTCGGGCATCTAGACTAATTATGATAGGACTAGGTGCAATGCTTAAAGTTTCATAAATTATGATATATCCCAAATTTATTTAGAGTAGCGTTTTTAGTACTTGTCTATGACAACATATGTGAAAATTGCATTTTAATAAGGTAAATCAAAAAAATTTTTTTTTAACGACCAGATTGTCGGGCATCTAGACTAATTATTATAGGACTAAGTGCAATGCTTAAAGCTTCATAAATTATGAATTATACCAAATTTATTTAGAGTAGCGTTTTTAGTACTTGTCTATGACAACATATGTGAAAATTGCATTTTTATAAGGTAAATCAAACACTTTTTTTTAACGATCGAATTGTCGGGCATCTAGACTAATTATGATAGGACTAGGTGCAATGCTTAAAGTTTCATAAATTATGATATATCCCAAATTTATTTAGAGTAGCGTTTTTAGTACTTGTCTATGACAACATATGTGAAAATTGCATTTTAATAAGGTAAATCAAAAAAATTTTTTTTTAACGACCAGATTGTCGGGCATCTAGACTAATTATTATAGGACTAAGTGCAATGCTTAAAGTTTCATAAATTATGAATTATACCAAATTTATTTAGAGTAGCGTTTTTAGTACTTGTCTATGACAACATATGTGAAAATTGCATTTTTATAAGGTAAATCAAAAAATTTTTTTTTAACGACCAGATTGTCGGGCATCTAGACTAATTATTATAGGACTGGGTGCAATGCTTAAAGTTTCATAAATTATGAATTATACCAAATTTATTTAGAGTAGCGTTTTTAGTACTTGTCTATGACAACATATGTGAAAATTGCATTTTTATAAGGTAAATCAAAAAATTTTTTTTTAACGACCAGATTGTCGGGCATCTAGACTAATTATTATAGGACTAAGTGCAATGCTTAAAGTTTCATAAATTATGAATTATACCAAATTTATTTAGAGTAGCGTTTTTAGTACTTGTCTATGACAACATATGTGAAAATTGCATTTTTATAAGGTAAATCAAAGAAAATTTTTTTAACGACCAGATTGTCGGGCATCTAGACTAATTATTGTAGGACTAGGTGCAATGCTTAAAGTTTCATAAATTATGATATATCCCAAATTTATTTAGAGTAGCGTTTTTAGTACTTGTCTATGACAACATATGTGAAAATTGCATTTTTATAAGGTAAATCAAAAAATTTTTTTTAACGACCAGATTGTCGGGCATCTAGACTAATTATTATAGGACTAGGTGCAATGCTTAAAGTTTCATAAATTATGATATATTCCAAATTTATTTAGAGTAGCGTTTTTAGTACTTGTCTATGACAACATATGTGAATATCGTATTTTTATAAGTTAAATCAAAAAAATTTTCTTTAACGACCAGATTGTCGGGCATCTAGACTAATTATTATAGGACTAGGTGCAATGCTTAAAGTTTCATAAATTATGATATATACCAAATTTATTTAGAGTAGCGTTTTTAGTACTTGTCTATGACAACATATGTGAAAATCGCATTTTTATAAGTTAAATCAAAAAAATTTTCTTTAACGACCAGATTGTCGGGCATCTAGACTAATTATTATAGGACTAGGTGCAATGCTTAAAGTTTCATAAATTATGATATATACCAAATTTATTTAGAGTAGCGTTTTTAGTACTTGTCTATGGCAACATAAGCGAAAATTGCATTTTTATAAGGTAAATCAAAAAAATTTTTTTTAACGACCAGATTGTCGGGCATCTAGACTAATTATTATAGGACTAGGTGCAATGCTTAAAGTTTCATAAATTATGATATATCCCAAATTTATTTAGAGTAGCGTTTTTAGTACTTGTCTATGAAAACATATGTGAAAATCGCATTTTTATAAGGTAAATCAAAAAAATTTTTTTTAACGACCAGATTGTCGGGCATCTAGACTAATTATTGTAGGACTAGGTGCAATGCTTAAAGTTTCATAAATTATGATATATCCCAAATTTATTTAGAGTAGCGTTTTTAGTACTTGTATATGACAACATATGTGAAAATCGCATTTTTATACGTTAAATCAAACATTTTTTTTTTAATGACCGGATTGTCGGGCATCTAGACTAATTAGTAGCGTTTTCAGTACTTGTCTATGACAACATATGTAAAAATTGCATTTTTATAAGTTAAATCAAAAAAATTTTCTTTAACGACCAGATTGTCGGGCATCTAGACTAATTATTATAGGACTAGGTGCAATGCTTAAAGTTTCATAAATTAGGATATATCCCAAATTTATTTACAGTAGCGTTTTTAGTACTTGTCTATGACCACATATGAGAAAATCGCATTTTTATAAGTTAAATCAAAAAAATTTTTTTTAACGACCAGATTGTCGGGCATCTAGACTAATTATTATAGGACTATGTGCAATGCTTAAAGTTTCATAAATTATGATATATACCAAATTTATTTAGAGTAGCATTTTTAGTACTTGTCTATGACAACATATGTGAAAATTGAATTTTTATAAGGTAAATCAAAAATTTTTTTTTAACGACCAGATTTCATAAATTATGATATATCCCAAATTTATTTAGAGTAGCGTTTTTAGTACTTTTCTATGACAACATATGTGAAAATTGCATTTTTATAAGGTAAATCAAAAAAATTTTTTTTAACGACCAGATTGTCGGGCATCTAGACTAATTATGATAGGACTAGGTGCAATGCTTAAAGTTTCATAAATTATGATATATCCCAAATTTATTTTTTAGTACTTGTCTATGACAACATATGTGAAAATTGCATTTTAATAAGGTAAATCAAAAAAATTTTTTTTTAACGACCAGATTGTCGGGCATCTAGACTAATTATTATAGGACTAAGTGCAATGCTTAAAGTTTCATAAATTATGAATTATACCAAATTTATTTAGAGTAGCGTTTTTAGTACTTGTCTATGACAACATATGTGAAAATTGCATTTTTATAAGGTAAATCAAACACTTTTTTTTAACGATCGAATTGTCGGGCATCTAGACTAATTATGATAGGACTAGGTGCAATGCTTAAAGTTTCATAAATTATGATATATCCCAAATTTATTTAGAGTAGCGTTTTTAGTACTTGTCTATGACAACATATGTGAAAATTGCATTTTAATAAGGTAAATCAAAAAAATTTTTTTTTAACGACCAGATTGTCGGGCATCTAGACTAATTATTATAGGACTAAGTGCAATGCTTAAAGTTTCATAAATTATGATATATCCCAAATTTATTTAGAGTAGCGTTTTTAGTACTTGTCTATGACAACATATGTGAAAATTGCATTTTTATAAGGTAAATCAAAAAATTTTTTTTTAACGACCAGATTGTCGGGCATCTAGACTAATTATTATAGGACTAGGTGCAATGCTTAAAGTTTCATAAATTATGATATATCCCAAATTTATTTAGAGTAGCGTTTTTAGTACTTGTCTATGAAAACATATGTGAAAATTGCATTTTTATAAGGTAAATCAAAAAAATTTTTTTTAACGACCAGATTGTCGGGCATCTAGACTAATTATTATAGGACTAGGTGCAATGCTTAAAGTTTCATAAATTATGATATATCCCAAATTTATTTAGAGTAGCGTTTTTAGTACTTGTCTATGACAACATATGTGAAAATTGCATTTTTATAAGGTAAATCAAAAAAAAATTTTTTAACGACCAGATTGTCGGGCATCTAGACTAATTATTGTAGGACTAGGTCCAATGCTTAAAGTTTCATAAATTATGATATATCCCAAATTTATTTAGAGTAGCGTTTTTAGTACTTGTCTATGACAACATATGAGAAAATCGCATTTTTATAAGTTAAATCAAAAAAATTTTTTTTTAACGACCAGATTGTCGGGCATCTAGACTAATTATTATAGGACTAGGTGCAATGCTTAAAGTTTCATAAATTATGATATATGCCAAATTTATTTAGAGTAGCGTTTTTAGTACTTGTCTATGACAACATATGTGAAAATTGCATTTTTATAAGGTAAATCAAAAAAAATTTTTTTAACGACCAGATTGTCGGGCATCTAGACTAATTATTATAGGACTAAGTGCAATGCTTAAAGTTTCATAAATTATGAATTATACCAAATTTATTTAGAGTAGCGTTTTTAGTACTTGTCTATGACAACATATGTGAAAATTGCATTTTTATAAGGTAAATCAAACACTTTTTTTTAACGATCGAATTGTCGGGCATCTAGACTAATTATGATAGGACTAGGTGCAATGCTTAAAGTTTCATAAATTATGATATATCCCAAATTTCTTTAGAGTAGCGTTTTTAGTACTTGTCTATGACAACATATGAGAAAATCGCATTTTTATAAGTTAAATCAAAAAAATTTTTTTTAACGACCGGATTGTCGGGCATCTAGACTAATTATTATAGGACTAGGTGCAATGCTTAAAGTTTCATAAATTATGATATATCCCAAATTTATTTAGAGTAGCGTTTTTAGTACATGTCTATGACAACATATGTGAAAATTGCATTTTAATAAGGTAAATCAAAAAAATTTTTTTTTAACGACCAGATTGTCGGGCATCTAGACTAATTATTATAGGACTAAGTGCAATGCTTAAAGTTTCATAAATTATGAATTATACCAAATTTATTTAGAGTAGCGGTTTTAGTACTTGTCTATGACAACATATGTGAAAATTGCATTTTTATAAGGTAAATCAAAAAATTTTTTTTTAACCACCAGATCGTCGGGCATCTAGACTAATTATTATAGGACTAGGTGCAATGCCTAAAGTTTCATAAATTATGATATATCCCAAATTTATTTAGAGTAGCGTTTTTAGTACTTGTCTATGACAACATATGTGAAAATTGCATTTTAATAAGGTAAATCAAAAAAATTTTTTTTAACGACCAGATTGTCGGTCATCTAGGCTAATTATTATAGGACTAGGTGCAATGCTTAAAGTTTCATAAATTATGATATATCCCAAATTTATTTAGAGTAGCGTTTTTAGTACTTGTCTATGACAACATATGAGAAAATCGCATTTTTATAAGTTAAATCAAAAAAAATTTTTTTAACGACCAGATTGTCAGTCATCTAGACTAATTATTATAGGACTAGGTGCAATGCTTAAAGTTTCATAAATTATGATATATACCAAATTTATTTAGAGTAGCATTTTTAGTACTTGTCTATGACAACATATGTGAAAATTGCATTTTTATAAGGTAAATCAAAAATTTTTTTTTTAACGACCAGATTGTCGGGCATCTAGACTAATTATGATAGGACTAGGTGCAATGCTTAAAGTTTCATAAATTATGATATATCCCAAATTTATTTAGAGTAGCGTTTTTAGTACTTGTCTATGACAACATATGTGAAAATTGCATTTTTATAAGGTAAATCAAAAAATTTTTTTTTAACGACCGGATTGTCGGGCATCTAGACTAATTATTATAGGACTAGGTGCAATGCTTAAAGTTTCATAAATTATGATATATCCCAAATTTATTTAGAGTAGCGTTTTTAGTACTTGTCTATGACAACATATGTGAAAATTGCATTTTAATAAGGTAAATCAAAATAATTTTTTTTTAACGACCAGATTGTCGGGCATCTAGACTAATTATTATAGGACTAAGTGCAATGCTTAAAGTTTCATAAATTATGAATTATACCAAATTTATTTAGAGTAGCGTTTTTAGTACTTGTCTATGACAACATATGTGAAAATTACATTATTATAAGGTAAATCAAAAAATTTTTTTTTAACCACCAGATCGTCGGGCATCGAGACTAATTATTATAGGACTAGGTGCAATGCTTAAAGTTTCATAAATTATGATATATCCCAAATTTATTTAGAGTAGCGTTTTTAGTACTTGTCTATGACAACATATGTGAAAATTGCATTTTTATAAGGTAAATCAAAAAAAATTTTTTTAATGACCAGATTGTCGGGCATGTAGACTAATTATTGTAGGACTAGGTGCAATGCTTAAAGTTTCATAAATTATGATATATCCCAAATTTATTTAGAGTAGCGTTTTTAGTACTTGTCTATGACAACATATGTGAAAATTGCATTTTTATAAGGTAAATCAAAAAATTTTTTTTTAACGACCAGATTGTCGGGCATCTAGACTAATTATTATAGGACTAAGTGCAATGCTTAAAATTTCATAAATTATGAATTATACCAAATTTATTTAGAGTAGCGTTTTTAGTACTTGTCTATGACAACATATGTGAAAATTGCATTTTTATAAGGTAAATCAAAAAATTTTTTTTTAACGACAAGATTGTCGGGCATCTAGACTAATTATTATAGGACTAGGTGCAATCCTTAAAGTTTCATAAATTATGATATATCCCAAATTTATTTAGAGTAGCGTTTTTAGTACTTGTCTATGACAACATATGTGAAAATTGCATTTTTATAAGGTAAATCAAAAAATTTTTTTTTAACGACCAGATTGTCGGGCATCTAGACTAATTATTATAGGACTAGGTGCAATGCTTAAAGTTTCATAAATTATGATATATCCCAAATTTATTTAGAGTAGCGTTTTTAGTACTTGTCTATGACATCATATGTGAAAATCGCATTTTTATAAGTTAAATCAAACATTTTTTTTTTAACGACCGGATTGTCGGGCATCTAGACTAATTATTATAGGACTAGGTGCAATGCTTAAAGTTTCATAAATTATGATATATCCCAAATTTATTTAGAGTAGCGTTTTTAGTACTTGTCTATGACAACATATGTGAAAATTGCATTTTTATAAGGTAAATCAAAAAATTTTTTTTTAACGACCAGATTGTCGGGCATCTAGACTAATTATTATAGGACTAGGTGCAATGCTTAAAGTTTCATAAATGATGATATATCCCAAATTTATTTAGAGTAGCGTTTTTAGTACTTGTCTATGACAACATATGTGAAAATCGCATTTTTATAAGTTAAATCAAAAAAATTTTTTTTAACGACCAGATTGTCGGGCATCTAGACTAATTATTATAGGACTAGGTGCAATGCTTAAAGTTTCATAAATTATGATATATACCAAATTTATTTAGAGTAGCATTTTTAGTACTTGTCTATGACAACATATGTGAAAATTGCATTTTTATAAGGTAAATCAAAAAATTTTTTTTTAACGACCAGATTGTCGGGCATCTAGACTAATTATGATAGGACTAGGTGCAATGCTTAAAGTTTCATAAATCATAATATATCCCAAATTTATTTAGAGTAGCGTTTTTAGTACTTGTCTATGACAACATATGTGAAAATTGCATTTTTATAAGGTAAATCAAAAAATTTTTTTTTAACGACCAGATTGTCGGGCATCTAGACTAATTATGATAGGACTAGGTGCAATGCTTAAAGTTTCATAAATTATGATATATCCCAAATTTATTTAGAGTAGCGTTTTTAGTACTTGTCTATGACAACATATGTGAAAATTGCATTTTAATAAGGTAAATCAAAAAAAATTTTTTTAACGACCAGATTGTCGGGCATCTAGACTAATTATTGTAGGACTAGGTGCAATGCTTAAAGTTTCATAAATTATGATATATCCCAAATTTATTTAGAGTAGCGTTTTTAGTACTTGTCTATGACAACATATGTGAAAATTGCATTTTTATAAGGTAAATCAAAAAATTTTTTTTTAACGACCAGATTGTCGGGCATCTAGACTAATTATTATAGGACTAGGTGCAATGCTTAAAGTTTCATAAATTATGATATATATCAAATTTATTTAGAGTAGCGTTTTTAGTACTTGTCTATGACAACATATGTGAAAATTGCATTTTTATAAGGTAAATCAAAAAATTTTTTTTTAACGACCAGATTGTCGGGCATCTAGACTAATTATTATAGGACTAGGTGCAATGCTTAAAGTTTCATAAATTATGATATATCCCAAATTTATTTAGAGTAGCGTTTTTAGTACTTGTCTATGACAACATATGTGAAAATTGCATTTTAATAAGGTAAATCAAAAAAAATTTTTTTAACGACCGGATTGTCGGGCATCTAGACTAATTATTGTAGGACTAGGTGCAATGCTTAAAGTTTCATAAATGATGATATATCCCAAATTTATTTAGAGTAGCGTTTTTAGTACTTGTCTATGACAACATATGTGAAAATTGCATTTTTATAAGGTAAATCAAAAAATTTTTTTTTAACGACCAGATTGTCGGGCATCTAGACTAATTATTATAGGACTAGGTGCAATGCTTAAAGTTTCATAAATTATGATATATATCAAATTTATTTAGAGTAGCGTTTTTAGTGCTTGTCTATGGCAACATATGTGAAAATTGCATTTTTATAAGGTAAATCAAAAAAATTTTTTTTAACGACCAGATTGTCGGGCATCTAGACTAATTATTATAGGACTGTTAATCATATATACCTATATATGTATCAAACAAAGCATTCAATAATTATTATGTCAATGTTCAATGTATCATAAGTTAGTTTAATAAAAACTCCAATAGGTTATGGCACCAGCTCTCTGATATTACTGCCAAATAAAGAAAAAGAAAAATTTTCCTTAACAAGAAATTTTCTTCATATAAAAAAAAAAAAAAAAGGAAAAAATTTTCTGTAACAAGAAATTTCCTTCAAATAAAGAACCTCTAAGAAAATGAGTATCGCCGTCAAAATCGAACCTCTCACAAGAGAAAATTACGAAACCTGGAAAATTCAGGTGAAAGCCTTACTCATAAAAAATGAATCGTGGAAATACGTATCCGGCAAATGCATCAAGCCAAACGAACCACCTGAAGATGTAATACGTTGGGAAGAAAACGACGAAAAGGCCAAAGCAGACCTTATCCTTGCAATAAGCCCATCCGAACTCCAACAAATTAAAAAATGTGATACATCGAAAAATGTATGGGATAAACTAAAATCAATTTATCAATCCAAAGGTCCAGCCAGGCAAGCAATGCTACTAAAATCACTAATTTTATCGAAAATGCAATGCGGAGATGACATGGGTCAACACATCCAAAAATTCTTTGAAATAGTAGACAAATTGAACGAGCTAGATTTGGTTATAATAGATGAACTTTTAACCATCATCCTCCTGTACAGTATCCCAGACGAATATGAAACATTTAGAATTGCCATTGAATCACAAGAAAAACTTCCTACCAGCGAAACATTAAAAGTCAAACTTATGGAAGAATTTCACGCTCGAAATAGGAATATAAATCGAGGAGCAGAAGGCGCGATGTACCTTAACAAAAACACCAAGCCAAATAAACAATTCAAGAATACCCAAAAGAAGAAATTTAAATTTACATGCCATACCTGTGGCAAAGTGGGTCATATGGCAAAAGAATGTAAATCTAAATATTTCCATAAAAACGAACCGTTACGTAAAAATGAAAGATCCTGTAATATTAACGAAACCGTTCTAAATATAAACAACAGTACGGAAAAAGAAGTGTGGTGCTTAGATTCAGGTGCGTCTTCACACATGTGCAACAAGAAAGAACAATTTATACACGTAGAAGAAACTACAAATAGAAAACTCGCACTAGCTAACGACAATTCAACAAACATCCTGGGTCGAGGTATAGTGAAGTTCCAAGCAAGTACTGGGCGACGAATAGAATTAAAGGATACATTATTTGTACCCGATTTACGCACCAATCTCCTTTCAGTATCCAAGGTAACAAATAACGGATTCGAAGTACTTTTCAAAAAGAATCACGCCCTTATTCGAAACCCTCAAACAAGAGAGATAATATTCTCAGCAATTAGAAAGGGAGATTTATATTACGTTAACGAACAAATCAACTATGCAAATATAACAACGTCGAAAAGAAATATACAAGATTGGCACGAAATACTCGGACACTTAAACGAAAAAGATCTAAAACTTCTAATGAAAACCATAGAAATTAAAGCCGAAGGTACTTTACAACAATGCGAAGCATGCATTCAAGGAAAGCAGTCACAAAAACCATTCGACTCATCCGAACGAAAAAGCAACGAAATCTTAGAATTGATCCATTCTGATGTTTGCGGTCCCATGCGGACACCATCACATGCTGGATCAAGATATTTCGTCACATTCATAGACGACAAAAGTAGGTGGTGTGAAACTTATTTCATCAAAACCAAAAATGAAGTAACAGAAAAATTCAAGGAATACAAGAGTATGGTAGAACGTAAAACCGGTTTCAAAATTAAATGTCTTCGAAGCGACAACGGTACCGAATATGTTAACAACAACATGAAAATCTCACTAAAAGGTGAAGGTATTAAACATGAATTGTCAATCGAATACACTCCACAACAAAACGGAGTTGCCGAACGTAAAAACCGTACACTTCTAGAAATGGCAAGGTGCATGTTGATCCAATCAGGACTACCACCCTCATTTTGGGCAGAAGCCATCAACACAGCAAATTTTATTAGAAACCGATGTCCTTCACAAAGCTTAAAAGGAAAAATTCCATACGAGATATGGGCAGGGCATAAACCAAAGGCAACTTTCATGCAAAAGTTTGGAAGTACCGCATACATGCTTGATAAAAAGAAAGGTAAAGGAAAGTTCGAACCCAAATCTAAAAAATGTATATTTGTAGGCTACTCCGAAATATCTAAAGGTTATCGCCTTTGGGACCCCGAAGCCAGAAGAATACATCGTAGTCGAGACGTAGTATTTCTCAACACAAATAATAGACAACAATACGAAGAATTTATGCATACACCATTAGAAATTCAATTAAATAACTCAGGTTCAAAATACTTCAAAAACCCAACCGATGATAATAACCAAAGTACTGGGGAAAACGAACCAAACCAGATAGATGATGAAAATCGAAATGTAAACGATAAAGGCGATAGAGGCCGAGGACGCCCAAGACGATTATTAACAGGAAAGAGGGGGCGACCACGCAAACTATATACTAGAAATACAAGAACGCATAACAAAAATACATATACAACATTAGAAAGCGGAACAAGTAACGAAGAAAACCAAACAGCTAATCTGAGTATACATGAAGACCCTAAATCCAGTCGAGAAGCTTTATCAAGCGCCGAAGCAAATGAGTGGAAGAAAGCCATGTTAACCGAATATGAAACCTTAACTAAAAACGGTACATGGGTCATCGTAGACCGACCACACGACAAAAAAATCGTAAAATCAAAATGGACTCTTAGAACGAAGTATAATGCCAATGGTACAATAGAGCGTAGGAAAGCACGGCTCGTGGCCAAAGGGTTTACTCAAACACCTGGAATAGATTACGATGAAACTTTCGCTCCAGTAGCAAGGCTAAGCTCCATCCGTACATTATTAGCAATAGCAGCAGAAATGCAGTTAGAATTACATCAGCTAGACTTCGTTGGTGCTTATTTGAATGGTGAAGCGGACAAAGAAATTTATATGGAAATACCACCTGATCTAAAGGAAATTGTTAATTCAGATGAAGCCGCTAAGTACGAAAAAAAGGTTTGTCTTTTAAAGAAAGCACTTTACGGATTAAAACAATCGGGAAGATTATGGTACAAAAAACTGGACGAAAAACTAAGAAATATGAAAATGGTACCATCCGAATGCGATCCATGTCTGTACTACTATAAAAATAATGAGTACATTTTAATCATCTCTATCTACGTGGATGACCTCATCATAGCCTGCAACAACCGCACAGCTCTAGAAAGTACGAAAAACGAATTATCCAAAACATTTGAAATGAAAGACTTAGGTCCTTTAACGTATTGCCTAGGTATAGAATTTAAACAAGATTTAGAAACGAATACTATAACCATGTCACAGTCTAAATATATAAGCGAAGTATTGGAAAAGTTCAAAATGTCAGACTGTAAATCAGTGAAAACACCAATAAACACAAGTATAAAGTTGAGCAAGGAAACAACAACAGAAGAAAGTGACAAAGACCTACCATATCAGAACTTCATCGGTTCAATCATGTACTTAGCTACTTCAACGAGGCCAGACATAGCACACGCCGTAAGTGTATTAAGCCAGTTTAATACGTGCTATGGTCAACAACATTGGATAGCAGCAAAGCGAGTCTTAAGGTATCTTAAAGAAACACACAACGTGGGACTCGTGTTTACAAAATCAAATAAACCTATAGTAGGTTTTGCAGATGCCGATTGGGGAACAAATATAGACGACCGAAAATCCTATACAGGTTATGTTTTTAAATATGCAGGTGCCGCTATCAACTGGGAGTCCAGGAAGCAAAAAACAGTGGCACTGTCAACCACCGAAGCCGAATATATGGCATTATCCGATTCAGCAAAAGAAGCCATATATCTCCGAAGACTTCTAAAAGAACTAATCGGAAAAGAAGAGAAAATCAATATATATAATGATAATCAAAGTTCAGAGAAACTTTGCAAAAATCCAGTTTTCCACAATAGGACGAAACATGTCGATATCAGGCATCACTTCATACGAAATTCAGTGGAAAACGGCGAAGTAGACATATTATACATGAAAACGGAAGATATGCCTGCAGGCTTTTTAACCAAAGGGTTAAACGCTCCAAAACATTTCAACTGCATGAAAAACCTTGGAGTTCAAATCGTGATCAACAACCAGTAATGCAGCGACAAACACCCGAAATTTTATTTTATTTTACTTTTGTACCAATGCCTTGTTTGAGGGGAGGTGTTAATCATATATACCTATATATGTATCAAACAAAGCATTCAATAATTATTATGTCAATGTTCAATGTATCATAAGTTAGTTTAATAAAAACTCCAATAAGGACTAGGTGCAATGCTTAAAGTTTCATAAATTATGATATATACCAAATTTATTTAGAGTAGCGTTTTTAGTACTTGTCTATGGCAACATATGTAAAAATAGCATTTTTATAAGGTAAATCAAAAAAAATTTTTTTAACGACCAGATTGTCGGGCATCTAGACTAATTATTATAGGACTAGGTGCAATGCTTAAAGTTTCATAAATTATGATATATCCCAAATTTATTTAGAGTAGCGTTTTTAGTACTTGTCTATGACAACATATGTGAAAATCGCATTTTTATAAGTTAAATCAAACATTTTTTTTTTAACGACCAGATTGTCGGGCATCTAGACTAATTATTATAGGACTAGGTGCAATGCTTAAAGTTTCATAAATTATGATATATACCAAATTTATTTAGAGTAGCGTTTTTAGTACTTGTCTATGACAACATATGTGAAAATTGCATTTTTATAAGGTAAATTAAACATTTTTTTTTTTACGACCGGATTGTCGGGCATCTAGACTAATTATTATAGGACTAGGTGCAATACTTAAAGTTTCATAAATTATGATATATCCCAAATTTATTTAGAGTAGCGTTTTTAGTACTTGTCTATGATAACATATGTGAAAATTGCATTTTTATAAGGTAAATCAAAAAATTTTTTTTAACGACAAGATTGTCGGGCATCTAGACTAATTATTATAGGACTAGGTGTAATGGTTAAAGTTTCATAAATTTTGATATATCCCAAATTTATTTAGAGTAGCGTTTTTAGTACTTGTCTATGACAACATATGTGAAAATTGCATTTTTATAAGGTAAATCAAAAAAATTTTTTTAACGACAAGATTGTCGGGCATCTAGACTAATTATTATAGGACTAGGTGTAATGGTTAAAGTTTCATAAATTTTGATATATCCCAAATTTATTTAGAGTAGCGTTTTTAGTACTTGTCTATGACAACATATGTGAAAATTGCATTTTTATAAGGTAAATCAAAAAATTTTTTTTAACGACAAGATTGTCGGGCATCTAGACTAATTATTATAGGACTAGGTGTAATGGTTAAAGTTTCATAAATTTTGATATATCCCAAATTTATTTAGAGTAGCGTTTTTAGTACTTGTCTATGACAACATATGTGAAAATTGCATTTTTATAAGGTAAATCAAAAAATTTTTTTTAACGACAAGATTGTCGGGCATCTAGACTAATTATTATAGGACTAGGTGTAATGGTTAAAGTTTCATAAATTTTGATATATCCCAAATTTATTTAGAGTAGCGTTTTTAGTACTTGTCTATGACAACATATGTGAAAATTGCATTTTTATAAGGTAAATCAAAAATTTTTTTTTTAACGACCAGATTGTCGGGCATCTAGACTAATTATTATAGGACTAGGTGCAATGCTTAAAGTTTCATAAATTATGATATATACCAAATTTATTTAGAGTAGCATTTTTAGTACTTGTCTATGACAACATATGTGAAAATTGCATTTTTATAAGGTAAATCAAACATTTTTTTTTTAACGACCGGATTGTCGGGCATCTAGACTAATTATTATAGGACTAGGTGCAATGCTTAAAGTTTCATAAATTATGATATATCTCAAATTTATTTAGAGTAGCGTTTTTAGTACTTGTCTATGACAACATATGTGAAAATTGCATTTGTATAAGGTAAATAAAAAAAATTTTTTTTAACGACCAGATTGTCGGGCATCTAGACTAATTATTATAGGACTAGGTGCAATGCTTAAAGTATCATAAATTATGATATATCCCAAATTTATTTAGAGTAGCGTTTTTAGTACTTGTCTATGACAACATATGTGAAAATTGCATTTTTATAAGGTAAATCAAAAAATTTTTTTTAACAACAAGATTGTCGGGCATCTAGACTAATTATTATAGGACTAGGTGCAATGCTTAAAGTTTCATAAATTATGATATATTCCAAATTTATTTAGAGTAGCGTTTTTAGTACTTGTCTATGACAACATATGTGAAAATCGCATTTTTATAAGTCTTTTATAGGACTAGGTGCAATGCTTAAAGTTTCATAAATTATGATATATCCCAAATTTATTTAGAGTAGCGTTTTTAGTACTTGTCTATGACAACATATGTGAAAATTGCATTTTTATAAGGTAAATCAAAAAAAATTTTTTTAACGACCAGATTGTCGGGCATCTAGACTAATTATTATAGGACTAGGTGCAATGCTTAAAGTTTCATAAATTATGATATATCCCAAATTTATTTAGAGTAGCGTTTTTAGTACTTGTCTATGACAACATATGTGAAAATTGCATTTTTATAAGGTAAATCAAAAAAAATTTTTTTTACGACCAGATTGTCGGGCATCTAGACTAATTATTATAGGACTAGGTGCAATGCTTAAAGTTTCATAAATTATGATATATCCCAAATTTATTTAGAGTAGCGTTTTTAGTACTTGTCTATGACAACATATGTGAAAATTGCATTTTTATAAGGTAAATCAAACATTTTTTTTTAACGACCGGATTGTCGGGCATCTAGACAAATTATTATAGGACTAGGTGCAATGCTTAAAGTTTCATAAATTATGATATATACCAAATTTATTTAGAGTAGCATTTTTAGTACTTGTCTATGACAACATATGTGAAAATTGCATTTTTATAAGGTAAATCAAAAAAATTTTTTTGTAACGACCAGATTGTCGGGCATCTAGACTAATTATTATAGGACTAGGTGCAATGCTTAAAGTTTCATAAATTATGATATATCCCAAATTTATTTAGAGTAGCGTTTTTAGTACTTGTCTATGACAACATATGTGAAAATTGCATTTTTATAAGGTAAATCAAAAAATTTTTTTTAACGACAAGATTGTCGGGCATCTAGACTAATTATTATAGGACTAGGTGTAATGGTTAAAGTTTCATAAATTTTGATATATCCCAAATTTATTTAGAGTAGCGTTTTTAGTACTTGTCTATGACAACATATGTGAAAATTGCATTTTTATAAGGTAAATCAAAAAATTTTTTTTTAACGACCAGATTGTCGGGCATCTAGACTAATTATTATAGGACTAGGTGCAATGCTTAAAGTTTCATAAATTATGATATATACCAAATTTATTTAGAGTAGCATTTTTAGTACTTGTCTATGACAACATATGTGAAAATTGCATTTTTATAAGGTAAATCAAATTTTTTTTTTTTAACGACCAGATTGTCGGGCATCTAGACTAATTATTATAGGACTAGGTGCAATGCTTAAAGTTTCATAAATTATGATATATCCCAAATTTATTTAGAGTAGCGTTTTTAGTACTTGTCTATGACAACATATGTGAAAATTGCATTTTAATAAGGTAAATCAAAAAAATTTTTTTTTAACGACCAGATTGTCGGGCATCTAGACTAATTATTATAGGACTAGGTGCAATGCTTAAAGTTTCATAAATTATGATATATACCAAATTTATTTAGAGTAGCGTTTTTAGTACTTGTCTATGACAACATATGTGAAAATTGCATTTTTATAAGGTAAATCAAAAAATTTTTTTTTAACGACCAGATTGTCGGGCATCTAGACTAATTATTATAGGACTAGGTGCAATGCTTAAAGTTTCATAAATTATGATATATGCCAAATTTATTTAGAGTAGCGTTTTTAGTACTTGTCTATGACAACATATGTGAAAATTGCATTTTTATAAGGTAAATCAAAAAAAATTTTTTTAACGACCAGATTGTCGGGCATCTAGACTAATTATTATAGGACTAAGTGCAATGCTTAAAGTTTCATAAATTATGAATTATACCAAATTTATTTAGAGTAGCGTTTTTAGTACTTGTCTATGACAACATATGTGAAAATTGCATTTTTATAAGGTAAATCAAACACTTTTTTTTAACGATCGAATTGTCGGGCATCTAGACTAATTATGATAGGACTAGGTGCAATGCTTAAAGTTTCATAAATTATGATATATCCCAAATTTCTTTAGAGTAGCGTTTTTAGTACTTGTCTATGACAACATATGAGAAAATCGCATTTTTATAAGTTAAATCAAAAAAATTTTTTTTAACGACCAGATTGTCGGGCATCTAGACTAATTATTATAGGACTAGGTGCAATGCTTAAAGTTTCATAAATTATGATATATCCCAAATTTATTTAGAGTAGCGTTTTTAGTACATGTCTATGACAACATATGTGAAAATTGCATTTTAATAAGGTAAATCAAAAAAATTTTTTTTTAACGACCAGATTGTCGGGCATCTAGACTAATTATTATAGGACTAAGTGCAATGCTTAAAGTTTCATAAATTATGAATTATACCAAATTTATTTAGAGTAGCGGTTTTAGTACTTGTCTATGACAACATATGTGAAAATTGCATTTTTATAAGGTAAATCAAAAAATTTTTTTTTAACCACCAGATCGTCGGGCATCTAGACTAATTATTATAGGACTAGGTGCAATGCCTAAAGTTTCATAAATTATGATATATCCCAAATTTATTTAGAGTAGCGTTTTTAGTACTTGTCTATGACAACATATGTGAAAATTGCATTTTAATAAGGTAAATCAAAAAAATTTTTTTTAACGACCAGATTGTCGGTCATCTAGGCTAATTATTATAGGACTAGGTGCAATGCTTAAAGTTTCATAAATTATGATATATCCCAAATTTATTTAGAGTAGCGTTTTTAGTACTTGTCTATGACAACATATGAGAAAATCGCATTTTTATAAGTTAAATCAAAAAAAATTTTTTTAACGACCAGATTGTCAGTCATCTAGACTAATTATTATAGGACTAGGTGCAATGCTTAAAGTTTCATAAATTATGATATATACCAAATTTATTTAGAGTAGCATTTTTAGTACTTGTCTATGACAACATATGTGAAAATTGCATTTTTATAAGGTAAATCAAAAATTTTTTTTTTAACGACCAGATTGTCGGGCATCTAGACTAATTATGATAGGACTAGGTGCAATGCTTAAAGTTTCATAAATTATGATATATCCCAAATTTATTTAGAGTAGCGTTTTTAGTACTTGTCTATGACAACATATGTGAAAATTGCATTTTTATAAGGTAAATCAAAAAATTTTTTTTTAACGACCGGATTGTCGGGCATCTAGACTAATTATTATAGGACTAGGTGCAATGCTTAAAGTTTCATAAATTATGATATATCCCAAATTTATTTAGAGTAGCGTTTTTAGTACTTGTCTATGACAACATATGTGAAAATTGCATTTTAATAAGGTAAATCAAAATAATTTTTTTTTAACGACCAGATTGTCGGGCATCTAGACTAATTATTATAGGACTAAGTGCAATGCTTAAAGTTTCATAAATTATGAATTATACCAAATTTATTTAGAGTAGCGTTTTTAGTACTTGTCTATGACAACATATGTGAAAATTACATTTTTATAAGGTAAATCAAAAAATTTTTTTTTAACCACCAGATCGTCGGGCATCTAGACTAATTATTATAGGACTAGGTGCAATGCTTAAAGTTTCATAAATTATGATATATCCCAAATTTATTTAGAGTAGCGTTTTTAGTACTTGTCTATGACAACATATGTGAAAATTGCATTTTTATAAGGTAAATCAAAAAAAATTTTTTTAATGACCAGATTGTCGGGCATGTAGACTAATTATTGTAGGACTAGGTGCAATGCTTAAAGTTTCATAAATTATGATATATCCCAAATTTATTTAGAGTAGCGTTTTTAGTACTTGTCTATGACAACATATGTGAAAATTGCATTTTTATAAGGTAAATCAAAAAATTTTTTTTTAACGACCAGATTGTCGGGCATCTAGACTAATTATTATAGGACTAAGTGCAATGCTTAAAATTTCATAAATTATGAATTATACCAAATTTATTTAGAGTAGCGTTTTTAGTACTTGTCTATGACAACATATGTGAAAATTGCATTTTTATAAGGTAAATCAAAAAATTTTTTTTTAACGACAAGATTGTCGGGCATCTAGACTAATTATTATAGGACTAGGTGCAATCCTTAAAGTTTCATAAATTATGATATATCCCAAATTTATTTAGAGTAGCGTTTTTAGTACTTGTCTATGACAACATATGTGAAAATTGCATTTTTATAAGGTAAATCAAAAAATTTTTTTTTAACGACCAGATTGTCGGGCATCTAGACTAATTATTATAGGACTAGGTGCAATGCTTAAAGTTTCATAAATTATGATATATCCCAAATTTATTTAGAGTAGCGTTTTTAGTACTTGTCTATGACATCATATGTGAAAATCGCATTTTTATAAGTTAAATCAAACATTTTTTTTTTAACGACCGGATTGTCGGGCATCTAGACTAATTATTATAGGACTAGGTGCAATGCTTAAAGTTTCATAAATTATGATATATCCCAAATTTATTTAGAGTAGCGTTTTTAGTACTTGTCTATGACAACATATGTGAAAATCGCATTTTTATAAGTTAAATCAAAAAAATTTTCTTTAACGACCAGATTGTCGGGCATCTAGACTAATTATTATAGGACTAGGTGCAATGCTTAAAGTTTCATAAATTATGATATATCCCAAATTTATTTAGAGTAGCGTTTTTAGTACTTGTCTATGACAACATATGTGAAAATCGCATTTTTATAAGTTAAATCAAAAAAATTTTTTTTAACGACCAGATTGTCGGGCATCTAGACTAATTATTATAGGACTAGGTGCAATGCTTAAAGTTTCATAAATTATGATATATACCAAATTTATTTAGAGTAGCATTTTTAGTACTTGTCTATGACAACATATGTGAAAATTGCATTTTTATAAGGTAAATCAAAAAATTTTTTTTTAACGACCAGATTGTCGGGCATCTAGACTAATTATGATAGGGCTAGGTGCAATGCGTAAAGTTTCATAAATCATAATATATCCCAAATTTATTTAGAGTAGCGTTTTTAGTACTTGTCTATGACAACATATGTGAAAATTGCATTTTTATAAGGTAAATCAAAAAAATTTTTTTTTAACGACCAGATTGTCGGGCATCTAGACTAATTATGATAGGACTAGGTGCAATGCTTAAAGTTTCATAAATGATGATATATCCCAAATTTATTTAGAGTAGCGTTTTTAGTACTTGTCTATGACAACATATGTGAAAATCGCATTTTTATAAGGTAAATCAAAAAAATTTTTTTTAACGACCAGATTGTCGGGCATCTAGACTAATTATTATAGGACTAGGTGCAATGCTTAAAGTTTCATAAATTATGATATATACCAAATTTATTTAGAGTAGCATTTTTAGTACTTGTCTATGACAACATATGTGAAAATTGCATTTTTATAAGGTAAATCAAAAAATTTTTTTTTAACGACCAGATTGTCGGGCATCTAGACTAATTATGATAGGACTAGGTGCAATGCTTAAAGTTTCATAAATCATAATATATCCCAAATTTATTTAGAGTAGCGTTTTTAGTACTTGTCTATGACAACATATGTGAAAATTGCATTTTTATAAGGTAAATCAAAAAATTTTTTTTTAACGACCAGATTGTCGGGCATCTAGACTAATTATGATAGGACTAGGTGCAATGCTTAAAGTTTCATAAATGATGATATATCCCAAATTTATTTAGAGTAGCGTTTTTAGTACTTGTCTATGACAACATATGTGAAAATTGCATTTTAATAAGGTAAATCAAAAAAAATTTTTTTAACGACCAGATTGTCGGGCATCTAGACTAATTATTGTAGGACTAGGTGCAATGCTTAAAGTCTCATAAATTATGATATATCCCAAATTTATTTAGAGTAGCGTTTTTAGTACTTGTCTATGACAACATATGTGAAAATTGCATTTTTATAAGGTAAATCAAAAAATTTTTTTTAACGACCAGATTGTCGGGCATCTAGACTAATTATTATAGGACTAGGTGCAATGCTTAAAGTTTCATAAATTATGATATATATCAAATTTATTTAGAGTAGCGTTTTTAGTACTTGTCTATGACAACATATGTGAAAATTGCATTTTTATAAGGTAAATCAAAAAATTTTTTTTTAACGACCAGATTGTCGGGCATCTAGACTAATTATTATAGGACTAGGTGCAATGCTTAAAGTTTCATAAATTATGATATATCCCAAATTTATTTAGAGTAGCGTTTTTAGTACTTGTCTATGACAACATATGTGAAAATTGCATTTTAATAAGGTAAATCAAAAAAAATTTTTTTAACGACCAGATTGTCGGGCATCTAGACTAATTATTGTAGGACTAGGTGCAATGCTTAAAGTTTCATAAATGATGATATATCCCAAATTTATTTAGAGTAGCGTTTTTAGTACTTGTCTATGACAACATATGTGAAAATTGCATTTTTATAAGGTAAATCAAAAAATTTTTTTTTAACGACCAGATTGTCGGGCATCTAGACTAATTATTATAGGACTAGGTGCAATGCTTAAAGTTTCATAAATTATGATATATATCAAATTTATTTAGAGTAGCGTTTTTAGTGCTTGTCTATGGCAACATATGTGAAAATTGCATTTTTATAAGGTAAATCAAAAAAATTTTTTTTAACGACCAGATTGTCGGGCATCTAGACTAATTATTATAGGACTGTTAATCATATATACCTATATATGTATCAAACAAAGCATTCAATAATTATTATGTCAATGTTCAATGTATCATAAGTTAGTTTAATAAAAACTCCAATAGGTTATGGCACCAGCTCTCTGATATTACTGCCAAATAAAGAAAAAGAAAAATTTTCCTTAACAAGAAATTTTCTTCATATAAAAAAAAAAAAAAAAGGAAAAAATTTTCTGTAACAAGAAATTTCCTTCAAATAAAGAACCTCTAAGAAAATGAGTATCGCCGTCAAAATCGAACCTCTCACAAGAGAAAATTACGAAACCTGGAAAATTCAGGTGAAAGCCTTACTCATAAAAAATGAATCGTGGAAATACGTATCCGGCAAATGCATCAAGCCAAACGAACCACCTGAAGATGTAATACGTTGGGAAGAAAACGACGAAAAGGCCAAAGCAGACCTTATCCTTGCAATAAGCCCATCCGAACTCCAACAAATTAAAAAATGTGATACATCGAAAAATGTATGGGATAAACTAAAATCAATTTATCAATCCAAAGGTCCAGCCAGGCAAGCAATGCTACTAAAATCACTAATTTTATCGAAAATGCAATGCGGAGATGACATGGGTCAACACATCCAAAAATTCTTTGAAATAGTAGACAAATTGAACGAGCTAGATTTGGTTATAATAGATGAACTTTTAACCATCATCCTCCTGTACAGTATCCCAGACGAATATGAAACATTTAGAATTGCCATTGAATCACAAGAAAAACTTCCTACCAGCGAAACATTAAAAGTCAAACTTATGGAAGAATTTCACGCTCGAAATAGGAATATAAATCGAGAAGCAGAAGGCGCGATGTACCTTAACAAAAACACCAAGCCAAATAAACAATTCAAGAATACCCAAAAGAAGAAATTTAAATTTACATGCCATACCTGTGGCAAAGTGGGTCATATGGCAAAAGAATGTAAATCTAAATATTTCCATAAAAACGAACCGTTACGTAAAAATGAAAGATCCTGTAATATTAACGAAACCGTTCTAAATATAAACAACAGTACGGAAAAAGAAGTGTGGTGCTTAGATTCAGGTGCGTCTTCACACATGTGCAACAAGAAAGAACAATTTATACACGTAGAAGAAACTACAAATAGAAAACTCGCACTAGCTAACGACAATTCAACAAACATCCTGGGTCGAGGTATAGTGAAGTTCCAAGCAAGTACTGGGCGACGAATAGAATTAAAGGATACATTATTTGTACCCGATTTACGCACCAATCTCCTTTCAGTATCCAAGGTAACAAATAACGGATTCGAAGTACTTTTCAAAAAGAATCACGCCCTTATTCGAAACCCTCAAACAAGAGAGATAATATTCTCAGCAATTAGAAAGGGAGATTTATATTACGTTAACGAACAAATCAACTATGCAAATATAACAACGTCGAAAAGAAATATACAAGATTGGCACGAAATACTCGGACACTTAAACGAAAAAGATCTAAAACTTCTAATGAAAACCATAGAAATTAAAGCCGAAGGTACTTTACAACAATGCGAAGCATGCATTCAAGGAAAGCAGTCACAAAAACCATTCGACTCATCCGAACGAAAAAGCAACGAAATCTTAGAATTGATCCATTCTGATGTTTGCGGTCCCATGCGGACACCATCACATGCTGGATCAAGATATTTCGTCACATTCATAGACGACAAAAGTAGGTGGTGTGAAACTTATTTCATCAAAACCAAAAATGAAGTAACAGAAAAATTCAAGGAATACAAGAGTATGGTAGAACGTAAAACCGGTTTCAAAATTAAATGTCTTCGAAGCGACAACGGTACCGAATATGTTAACAACAACATGAAAATCTCACTAAAAGGTGAAGGTATTAAACATGAATTGTCAATCGAATACACTCCACAACAAAACGGAGTTGCCGAACGTAAAAACCGTACACTTCTAGAAATGGCAAGGTGCATGTTGATCCAATCAGGACTACCACCCTCATTTTGGGCAGAAGCCATCAACACAGCAAATTTTATTAGAAACCGATGTCCTTCACAAAGCTTAAAAGGAAAAATTCCATACGAGATATGGGCAGGGCATAAACCAAAGGCAACTTTCATGCAAAAGTTTGGAAGTACCGCATACATGCTTGATAAAAAGAAAGGTAAAGGAAAGTTCGAACCCAAATCTAAAAAATGTATATTTGTAGGCTACTCCGAAATATCTAAAGGTTATCGCCTTTGGGACCCCGAAGCCAGAAGAATACATCGTAGTCGAGACGTAGTATTTCTCAACACAAATAATAGACAACAATACGAAGAATTTATGCATACACCATTAGAAATTCAATTAAATAACTCAGGTTCAAAATACTTCAAAAACCCAACCGATGATAATAACCAAAGTACTGGGGAAAACGAACCAAACCAGATAGATGATGAAAATCGAAATGTAAACGATAAAGGCGATAGAGGCCGAGGACGCCCAAGACGATTATTAACAGGAAAGAGGGGGCGACCACGCAAACTATATACTAGAAATACAAGAACGCATAACAAAAATACATATACAACATTAGAAAGCGGAACAAGTAACGAAGAAAACCAAACAGCTAATCTGAGTATACATGAAGACCCTAAATCCAGTCGAGAAGCTTTATCAAGCGCCGAAGCAAATGAGTGGAAGAAAGCCATGTTAACCGAATATGAAACCTTAACTAAAAATCGTAGACCGACCACACGACAAAAAAATCGTAAAATCAAAATGGACTCTTAGAACGAAGTATAATGCCAATGGTACAATAGAGCGTAGGAAAGCACGGCTCGTGGCCAAAGGGTTTACTCAAACACCTGGAATAGATTACGATGAAACTTTCGCTCCAGTAGCAAGGCTAAGCTCCATCCGTACATTATTAGCAATAGCAGCAGAAATGCAGTTAGAATTACATCAGCTAGACTTCGTTGGTGCTTATTTGAATGGTGAAGCGGACAAAGAAATTTATATGGAAATACCACCTGATCTAAAGGAAATTGTTAATTCAGATGAAGCCGCTAAGTACGAAAAAAAGGTTTGTCTTTTAAAGAAAGCACTTTACGGATTAAAACAATCGGGAAGATTATGGTACAAAAAACTGGACGAAAAACTAAGAAATATGAAAATGGTACCATCCGAATGCGATCCATGTCTGTACTACTATAAAAATAATGAGTACATTTTAATCATCTCTATCTACGTGGATGACCTCATCATAGCCTGCAACAACCGCACAGCTCTAGAAAGTACGAAAAACGAATTATCCAAAACATTTGAAATGAAAGACTTAGGTCCTTTAACGTATTGCCTAGGTATAGAATTTAAACAAGATTTAGAAACGAATACTATAACCATGTCACAGTCTAAATATATAAGCGAAGTATTGGAAAAGTTCAAAATGTCAGACTGTAAATCAGTGAAAACACCAATAAACACAAGTATAAAGTTGAGCAAGGAAACAACAACAGAAGAAAGTGACAAAGACCTACCATATCAGAACTTCATCGGTTCAATCATGTACTTAGCTACTTCAACGAGGCCAGACATAGCACACGCCGTAAGTGTATTAAGCCAGTTTAATACGTGCTATGGTCAACAACATTGGATAGCAGCAAAGCGAGTCTTAAGGTATCTTAAAGAAACACACAACGTGGGACTCGTGTTTACAAAATCAAATAAACCTATAGTAGGTTTTGCAGATGCCGATTGGGGAACAAATATAGACGACCGAAAATCCTATACAGGTTATGTTTTTAAATATGCAGGTGCCGCTATCAACTGGGAGTCCAGGAAGCAAAAAACAGTGGCACTGTCAACCACCGAAGCCGAATATATGGCATTATCCGATTCAGCAAAAGAAGCCATATATCTCCGAAGACTTCTAAAAGAACTAATCGGAAAAGAAGAGAAAATCAATATATATAATGATAATCAAAGTTCAGAGAAACTTTGCAAAAATCCAGTTTTCCACAATAGGACGAAACATGTCGATATCAGGCATCACTTCATACGAAATTCAGTGGAAAACGGCGAAGTAGACATATTATACATGAAAACGGAAGATATGCCTGCAGGCTTTTTAACCAAAGGGTTAAACGCTCCAAAACATTTCAACTGCATGAAAAACCTTGGAGTTCAAATCGTGATCAACAACCAGTAATGCAGCGACAAACACCCGAAATTTTATTTTATTTTACTTTTGTACCAATGCCTTGTTTGAGGGGAGGTGTTAATCATATATACCTATATATGTATCAAACAAAGCATTCAATAATTATTATGTCAATGTTCAATGTATCATAAGTTAGTTTAATAAAAACTCCAATAAGGACTAGGTGCAATGCTTAAAGTTTCATAAATTATGATATATACCAAATTTATTTAGAGTAGCGTTTTTAGTACTTGTCTATGGCAACATATGTAAAAATAGCATTTTTATAAGGTAAATCAAAAAAAATTTTTTTAACGACCAGATTGTCGGGCATCTAGACTAATTATTATAGGACTAGGTGCAATGCTTAAAGTTTCATAAATTATGATATATCCCAAATTTATTTAGAGTAGCGTTTTTAGTACTTGTCTATGACAACATATGTGAAAATCGCATTTTTATAAGTTAAATCAAACATTTTTTTTTTAACGACCAGATTGTCGGGCATCTAGACTAATTATTATAGGACTAGGTGCAATGCTTAAAGTTTCATAAATTATGATATATACCAAATTTATTTAGAGTAGCGTTTTTAGTACTTGTCTATGACAACATATGTGAAAATTGCATTTTTATAAGGTAAATTAAATATTTTTTTTTTTACGACCGGATTGTCGGGCATCTAGACTAATTATTATAGGACTAGGTGCAATGCTTAAAGTTTCATAAATTATGATATATCCCAAATTTATTTAGAGTAGCGTTTTTAGTACTTGTCTATGATAACATATGTGAAAATTGCATTTTTATAAGGTAAATCAAAAAAAATTTTTTTAACGACCAGATTGTCGGGCATCTAGACTAATTATTATAGGACTAGGTGCAATGCTTAAAGTTTCATAAATTATGATATATACCAAATTTATTTAGAGTAGCGTTTTTAGTACTTGTCTATGACAACATATGTGAAAATTGCATTTTTATAAGGTAAATCAAAAAAAATTTTTTTAACGACCAGATTGTCGGGCATCTAGACTAATTATTATAGGACTAGGTGCAATGCTTAAAGTTTCATAAATTATGATATATACCAAATTTATTTAGAGTAGCATTTTTAGTACTTGTCTATGACAACATATGTGAAAATTGAATTTTTATAAGGTAAATAAAAAAAAAATTATTTCAACGACCAGATTGTAGGGCATCTAGACTAATTATTATAGGACTAGGTGCAATGCTTAAAGTTTCATAAATTATGATATATCCCAAATTTATTTAGAGTAGCGTTTTTAGTACTTGTCTATGACAACATATGTGAAAATTGCATTTTTATAAGGTAAATCAAACATTTTTTTTTAACGACCGGATTGTCGGGCATCTAGACTAATTATTATAGGACTAGGTGCAATGCTTAAAGTTTCATAAATTATGATATATCCCAAATTTATTTAGAGTAGCGTTTTTAGTACTTGTCTATGACAACATATGAGAAAATCGCATTTTTATAAGGTAAATCAAACATTTTTTTTTTAACGACCGGATTGTCGGGCATCTAGACTAATTATTATAGGACTAGGTGCAATGCTTAAAGTTTCATAAATTATGATATATCCCAAATTTATTTAGAGTAGCGTTTTTAGTACTTGTCTATGACAACATATGTGAAAATTGCATTTTTATAAGGTAAATCAAACATTTTTTTTTAACGACCGGATTGTCGGGCATCTAGACTAATTATTATAGGACTAGGTGCAATGCTTAAAGTTTCATAAATTATGATATATCCCAAATTTATTTAGAGTAGCGTTTTTAGTACTTGTCTATGACAACATATGTGAAAATTGCATTTTTATAAGGTAAATCAAAAAATTTTTTTTTAACGACCAGATTGTCGGGCATCTAGACTAATTATTATAGGACTAGGTGCAATGCTTAAAGTTTCATAAATTATGATATATCCCAAATTTATTTAGAGTAGCGTTTTTAGCACTTGTCTATGACAAAATATGTGAAAATTGCATTTTTATAAGGTAAATCAAAAATTTTTTTTAACGACCAGATTGTCGGGCATCTAGACTAATTATTATAGGACTAGGTGCAATGCTTAAAGTTTCATAAATTATGATATATCCCAAATTTATTTAGAGTAGCGTTTTTAGTACTTGTCTATGAAAACATATGAGAAAATCGCATTTTTATAAGTTAAATCAAAAAAATTTTTTTTAACGACCAGATTGTCGGTCATCTAGACTAATTATTATAGGACTAGGTGCAATGCTTAAAGTTTCATAAATTATGATATATCCCAAATTTATTTAGAGTAGCGTTTTTAGTAGTTGTCTATGACAACATATGTGAAAATTGCATTTTTATAAGGTAAATCAAAAAATTTTTTTTTAACGACCAGATTGTCGGGCATCTAGACTAATTATGATAGAACTAGATGCAATGCTTAAAGTTTCATAAATTATGATATATCCCAAATTTATTTAGAGTAGCGTTTTTAGTAGTTGTCTATGACAACATATGTGAAAATTGCATTTTTATAAGGTAAATCAAACATTTTTTTTTAACCGGATTGTCGGGCATCTAGACTAATTATTATAGGACTAGGTGCAATGCTTAAAGTTTCATAAATTATGATATATCCCAAATTTATTTAGAGTAGCGTTTTTAGTACTTGTCTATGACAAAATATGTGAAAATTGCATTTTAATAAGGTAAATGAAAAAAAAATTTTTTTAACGACCAGATTGTCGGGCATCTAGACTAATTATTATAGGACAAGGTGCAATGCTTAAAGTTTCATAAATTATGATATATCCCAAATTTATTTAGAGTAGCGTTTTTAGTACTTGTCTATGACAAAATATGTGAAAATTGCATTTTAATAAGGTAAATGAAAAAAAAATTTTTTTAACGACCAGATTGTCGGGCATCTAGACTAATTATTATAGGACAAGGTGCAATGCTTAAAGTTTCATAAATTATGATATATCCCAAATTTATTTAGAGTAGCGTTTTTAGTACTTGTCTATGACAACATATGTGAAAATCGCATTTTTATAAGGTAAATCAAAAAATTTTTTTTTAACGACCAGATTGTCGGGCATCTAGACTAATTATTATAGGACTAGGTGCAATGCTTAAAGTTTCATAAATTATGATATATCCCAAATTTATTTAGAGTAGCGTTTTTAGTACTTGTCTATGACAAAATATGTGAAAATTGCATTTTAATAAGGTAAATGAAAAAAAAATTTTTTTAACGACCAGATTGTCGGGCATCTAGACTAATTATTATAGGACAAGGTGCAATGCTTAAAGTTTCATAAATTATGATATATCCCAAATTTATTTAGAGTAGCGTTTTTAGTACTTGTCTATGACAACATATGTGAAAATCGCATTTTTATAAGTTAAATCAAACATTTTTTTTTTAACGACCGGATTGTCGGGCATCTAGACTAATTATTATAGGACTAGGTGCAATGCTTAAAGTTTCATAAATTATGATATATCCCAAATTTATTTAGAGTAGCGTTTTTAGTACTTGTCTATGACAACATATGTGAAAATCGCATTTTTATAAGGTAAATCAAAAAATTTTTTTTTAACGACCAGATTGTCGGGCATCTAGACTAATTATTATAGGACTAGGTGCAATGCTTAAAGTTTCATAAATTATGATATATACCAAATTTATTTAGAGTAGCGTTTTTAGTACTTGTCTATGACAACATATGTGAAAATTGCATTTTTATAAGGTAAATCAAACATTTTTTTTTTAACGACCGGATTGTCGGGCATCTAGACTAATTATTACAGGACTAGGTGCAATGCTTAAAGTTTCATAAATTATGATATATCCCAAATTTATTTAGAGTAGCGTTTTTAGTACTTGTCTATGACAACATATGAGAAAATCGCATTTTTATAAGTTAAATCAAAAAAATTTTTTTTAACGACCAGATTGTCGGGCATCTAGACTAATTATTATAAGACTAGGTGCAATGCTTAAAGTTTCATAAATTATGATATATACCAAATTTATTTAGAGTAGCATTTTTAGTACTTGTCTATGACAACATATGTGAAAATTGCATTTTTATAAGGTAAATCAAAAATTTTTTTTTTAACGACCAGATTGTCGGGCATCTAGACTAATTATGATAGGACTAGGTGCAATGCTTAAAGTTTCATAAATTATGATATATCCCAAATTTATTTAGAGTAGCGTTTTTAGTACTTGTCTATGACAACATATGTGAAAATTGCATTTTTATAAGGTAAATCAAAAAATTTTTTTTTAACGACCAGATTGTCGGGCATCTAGACTAATTATGATAGGACTAGGTGCAATGCTTAAAGTTTCATAAATTATGATATATCCCAAATTTATTTAGAGTAGCGTTTTTAGTACTTGTCTATGACAATATATGTGAAAATTGCATTTTTATAAGGTAAATCAAAAAATTTTTTTTTAACGACCAGATTGTCGGGCATCTAGACTAATTATTATAGGACTAGGTGCAATGCTTAAAGTTTCATAAATTATGATATATCCCAAATTTATTTAGAGTAGCGTTTTTAGTACTTGTCTATGACAACATATGTGAAAATTGCATTTTTATAAGGTAAATCAAAAAAATTTTTTTTTAACGACCAGATTGTCGGGCATCTAGACTAATTATTATAGGACTAGGTGTAATGCTTAAAGTTTCATAAATTATGATATATTCCAAATTTATTTAGAGTAGCATTTTTAGTACTTGTCTATGACAACATATGTGAAAATTGCATTTTTATAAGGTAAATCAAAAAAAATTTTTTTAACGACCAGATTGTCGGGCATCTAGACTAATTATTGTAGGACTAGGTGCAATGCTTAAAGTTTCATAAATTATGATATATCCCAAATTTATTTAGAGTAGCGTTTTTAGTACTTGTCTATGACAACATATGTGAAAATTGCATTTTTATAAGGTAAATCAAAAAATTTTTTTTTAACGACCAGATTGTCGGGCATCTAGACTAATTATTATAGGACTAGGTGCAATGCTTAAAGTTTCATAAATTATGATATATACCAAATTTATTTAGAGTAGCGTTTTTAGTACTTGTCTATGACAACATATGTGAAAATTGCATTTTTATAAGGTAAATCAAAAAAATTTTTTTTAACGACCAGATTGTCGGGCATCTAGACTAATTATTATAGGACTAGGTGCAATGCTTAAAGTTTCATAAATTATGATATATCCCAAATTTATTTAGAGTAGCGTTTTTAGTACTTGTCTATGACAACATATGTGAAAATCGCATTTTTATAAGTTAAATCAAACATTTTTTTTTTAACGACCAGATTGTCGGGCATCTAGACTAATTATTATAGGATTAGGTGCAATGCTTAAAGTTTCATAAATTATGATATATCCCAAATTTATTTAGAGTAGCGTTTTTAGTACTTGTCTATGACAACATATATGAAAATCGCATTTTTATAAGTTAAATCAAAAAAATTTTCTTTAACGACCAGATTGTCGGGCATCTACACTAATTATTATAGGACTAGGTGCAATGCTTAAAGTTTCATAAATTATGATATATCCCAAATTTATTTAGAGTAGCGTTTTTAGTACTTGTCTATGACAACATATGTGAAAATTGCATTTTTATAAGGTAAATCAAAAAATTTTTTTTTAACGACCAGATTGTCGGGCATCTAGACTAATTATTGTAGGACTAGGTGCAATGCTTAAAGTTTCATAAATTATGATATATCCCAAATTTATTTAGAGTAGCGTTTTTAGTACTTGTCTATGACAACATATGTGAAAATCGCATTTTTATAAGTTAAATCAAACATTTTTTTTTAAACGACCGGATTGTCGGGCATCTAGACTAATTATTATAGGACTAGGTGCAATGCTTAAAGTTTCATAAATTATGATATATCCCAAATTTATTTAGAGTAGCGTTTTTAGTACTTGTCTATGACAACATATGTGAAAATCGCATTTTTATAAGTTAAATCAAAAAAATTTTCTTTAACGACCAGATTGTCGGGCATCTAGACTAATTATTATAGGACTAGGTGCAATGCTTAAAGTTTCATAAATTATGATATATCCCAAATTTATTTAGAGTAGCGTTTTTAGTACTTGTCTATGACAACATATGTGAAAATCGCATTTTTATAAGTTAAATCAAACATTTTTTTTTTTAACGACCAGATTGTCGGGCATCTAGACTAATTATTATAGGACTAGGTGCAATGCTTAAAGTTTCATAAATTATGATATATCCCAAATTTATTTAGAGTAGCGTTTTTAGTACTTGTCTATGACAACATATGTGAAAATTGCATTTTTATAAGGTAAATCCAAAAATTTTTTTTTAACGACCAGATTGTCGGGCATCTAGACTAATTATTATAGGATTAGGTGCAATGCTTAAAGTTTCATAAATTATGATATATATCAAATTTATTTAGAGTAGCGTTTTTAGTACTTGTCTATGGCAACATATGTGAAAATTGCATTTTTATAAGGTAAATCAAAAAAATTTTTTTTAACGACCAGATTGTCGGGCATCTAGACTAATTATTATAGGACTAGGTGCAATGCTTAAAGTTTCATAAATTATGATATATACCAAATTTATTTAGAGTAGCGTTTTTAGTACTTGTCTATGGCAACATATGTGAAAATTGCATTTTTATAAGGTAAATCAAAAAAAATTTTTTTAACGACCAGATTGTCGGGCATCTAGACTAATTATGATAGGACTAGGTGCAATGCTTAAAGTTTCATAAATTATGATATATCCCAAATTTATTTAGAGTAGCGTTTTTAGTACTTGTCTATGACAACATATGTGAAAATTGCATTTTTATAAGGTAAATCAAAAAATTTTTTTTTAACGACCAGATTGTCGGGCATCTAGACTAATTATGATAGGACTAGGTGCAATGCTTAAAGTTTCATAAATTATGATATATCCCAAATTTATTTAGAGTAGCGTTTTTAGCACTTGTCTATGACAACATATGTGAAAATTGCATTTTTATAAGGTAAATCAAAAATTTTTTTTTAACGACCAGATTGTCGGGCATCTAGACTAATTATTATAGGACTAGGTGCAAATGCTTAAAGTTTCATAAATTATGATATATCCCAAATTTATTAAGAGTAGCGTTTTTAGCACTTGTCTATGACAACATATGTGAAAATTGCATTTTTATAAGGTAAATCAAAAATTTTTTTTTAACGACCAGATTGTCGGGCATCTAGACTAATTATTATAGGACTAGGTGCAATGCTTAAAGTTTCATAAATTATGATATATCCCAAATTTATTTAGAGTAGCGTTTTTAGTACTTGTCTATGATAACATATGTGAAAATTGCATTTTTATAAGGTAAATCAAAAAAATTTTTTTTAACGAACAGATTGTCGGGCATCTAGACTAATTATGATAGGACTAGGTGCAATGCTTAAAGTTTCATAAATTATGATATATCCCAAATTTATTTAGAGTAGCGTTTTTAGTACTTGTCTATGACAACATATGTGAAAATTGCATTTTTATAAGGTAAATCAAAAAAAATTTTTTTAACGACCAGATTGTCGGGCATCTAGACTAATTATTATAGGACTAGGTGCAATGCTTAAAGTTTCATAAATTATGATATATACCAAATTTATTTAGAGTAGCGTTTTTAGTACTTGTCTATGACAACATATGTGAAAATTGCATTTTTATAAGGTAAATCAAAAAAAATTTTTTTAACGACCAGATTGTCGGGCATCTAGACTAATTATTATAGGACTAGGTGCAATGCTTAAAGTTTCATAAATTATGATATATACCAAATTTATTTAGAGTAGCATTTTTAGTACTTGTCTATGACAACATATGTGAAAATTGCATTTTTATAAGGTAAATAAAAAAAAAAATATTTTAACGACCAGATTGTAGGGCATCTAGACTAATTATTATAGGACTAGGTGCAATGCTTAAAGTTTCATAAATTATGATATGTCCCAAATTTATTTAGAGTAGCGTTTTTAGTACTTGTCTATGACAACATATGTGAACATTGCATTTTTATAAGGTAAATCAAACATTTTTTTTTAACGACCGGATTGTCGGGCATCTAGACTAATTATTATAGGACTAGGTGCAATGCTTAAAGTTTCATAAATTATGATATATCCCAAATTTATTTAGAGTAGCGTTTTTAGTACTTGTCTATGACAACATATGAGAAAATCGCATTTTTATAAGGTAAATCAAACATTTTTTTTTTAACGACCGGATTGTCGGGCATCTAGACTAATTATTATAGGACTAGGTGCAATGCTTAAAGTTTCATAAATTATAATATATCCCAAATTTATTTAGAGTAGCGTTTTTAGTACTTGTCTATGACAACATATGTGAAAATTGCATTTTTATAAGGTAAATCAAAAAATTTTTTTTTAACGACCAGATTGTCGGGCATCTAGACTAATTATGATAGGACTAGGTGCAATGCTTAAAGTTTCATAAATTATGATATATCCCAAATTTATTTAGAGTAGCGTTTTTAGTACTTGTCTATGACAACATATGTGAAAATTGCATTTTTATAAGGTAAATCAAAAAAATTTTTTTTAACGACCAGATTGTCGGGCATCTAGACTAATTATTATAGGACTAGGTGCAATGCTTTAAGTTTCATAAATTATGATATATCCCAAATTTATTTAGAGTAGCGTTTTTAGTACTTGTCTATGACAAAATATGTGAAAATTGCATTTTAATAAGGTAAATGAAAAAAAATTTTTTTTAACGACCAGATTGTCGGGCATCTAGACTAATTATTATAGGACAAGGTGCAATGCTTAAAGTTTCATAAATTATGATATATCCCAAATTTATTTAGAGTAGCGTTTTTAGTACTTGTCTATGACAACATATGTGAAAATCGCATTTTTATAAGTTAAATCAAACATTTTTTTTTTAACGACCGGATTGTCGGGCATCTAGACTAATTATTACAGGACTAGGTGCAATGCTTAAAGTTTCATAAATTATGATATATCCCAAATTTATTTAGAGTAGCGTTTTTAGTACTTGTCTATGACAACATATGTGAAAATCGCATTTTT
Organism: Crataerina pallida; assembly: GCA_949710015.1. Lineage (NCBI taxonomy): Eukaryota > Metazoa > Arthropoda > Insecta > Diptera > Hippoboscidae > Crataerina > Crataerina pallida. The sequence goes on from OX453291.1 coordinate 11,946,129, forward strand.
ATAAGGTAAATCAAACATTTTTTTTTTAACGACCGGATTGTCGGGCATCTAGACTAATTATTACAGGACTAGGTGCAATGCTTAAAGTTTCATAAATTATGATATATCCCAAATTTATTTAGAGTAGCGTTTTTAGTACTTGTCTATGACAACATATGTGAAAATCGCATTTTTATAAGGTAAATCAAAAAATTTTTTTTTAACGACCAGATTGTCGGGCATCTAGACTAATTATTATAGGACTAGGTGCAATGCTTAAAGTTTCATAAATTATGATATATCCCAAATTTATTTAGAGTAGCGTTTTTAGTACTTGTCTATGACAACATATGTGAAAATCGCATTTTTATAAGGTAAATCAAACATTTTTTTTTTTAACGACCGGATTGTCGGGCATCTAGACTAATTATTACAGGACTAGGTGCAATGCTTAAAGTTTCATAAATTATGATATATCCCAAATTTATTTAGAGTAGCGTTTTTAGTACTTGTCTATGACAACATATGTGAAAATCGCATTTTTATAAGGTAAATCAAAAAATTTTTTTTTAACGACCAGATTGTCGGGCATCTAGACTAATTATTATAGGACTAGGTGCAATGCTTAAAGTTTCATAAATTATGATATATACCAAATTTATTTAGAGTAGCGTTTTTAGTACTTGTCTATGACAACATATGTGAAAATCGCAATTTTATAAGTTAAATCAAACATTGTTTTTTTAACGACCGGATTGTCGGGCATCTAGACTAATTATTATAGGACTAGGTGCAATGCTTAAAGTTTCATAAATTATGATATATCCCAAATTTATTTAGAGTAGCGTTTTTAGTACTTGTCTATGACAACATATGTGAAAATCGCATTTTTATAAGTTAAATCAAACATTTTTTTTTTAACGACCGGATTGTCGGGCATCTAGACTAATTATTATAGGACTAGGTGCAATGCTTAAAGTTTCATAAATTATGATATATCCCAAATTTATTTAGAGTAGCGTTTTTAGTACTTGTCTATGACAACATATGTGAAAATCGCATTTTTATAAGGTAAATCAAAAAATTTTTTTTTAACGACCAGATTGTCGGGCATCTAGACTAATTATTATAAGACTAGGTGCAATGCTTAAAGTTTCATAAATTATGATATATACCAAATTTATTTAGAGTAGCATTTTTAGTACTTGTCTATGACAACATATGTGAAAATTGCATTTTTATAAGGTAAATCAAAATTTTTTTTTTTAACGACCAGATTGTCGGGCATCTAGACTAATTATGATAGGACTAGGTGCAATGCTTAAAGTTTCATAAATTATGATATATCCCAAATTTATTTAGAGTAGCGTTTTTAGTACTTGTCTATGACAACATATGTGAAAATTGCATTTTTATAAGGTAAATCAAAAAATTTTTTTTTAACGACCAGATTGTCGGGCATCTAGACTAATTATGATAGGACTAGGTGCAATGCTTAAAGTTTCATAAATTATGATATACCCCAAATTTATTTAGAGTAGCGTTTTTAGTACTTGTCTATGACAATATATGTGAAAATTGCATTTTTATAAGGTAAATCAAAAAATTTTTTTTTAACGACCAGATTGTCGGGCATCTAGACTAATTATTATAGGACTAGGTGCAATGCTTAAAGTTTCATAAATTATGATATATCCCAAATTTATTTAGAGTAGCGTTTTTAGTACTTGTCTATGACAACATATGTGAAAATTGCATTTTTATAAGGTAAATCAAAAAAATTTTTTTTTAACGACCAGATTGTCGGGCATCTAGACTAATTATTATAGGACTAAGTGCAATGCTTAAAGTTTCATAAATTATGAATTATACCATATTTATTTAGAGTAGCGTTTTTAGTACTTGTCTATGACAACATATGTGAAAATCGCATTTTTATAAGTTAAATCAAAAAAATTTTCTTTAACGACCAGATTGTCGAGCATCTAGACTAATTATTACAGGACTAGGTGCAATGCTTAAAGTTTCATAAACTATGATATATCCCAAATTTATTTAGAGTAGCGTTTTTAGTACTTGTCTATGACAACATATGTGAAAATTGCATTTTTATAAGGTAAATCAAAAAAATTTTTTTTAACGACCAGATTGTCGGGCATTTAGACTAATTATTGTAGGACTAGGTGCAATGCTTAAAGTTTCATAAATTATGATATATCCCAAATTTATTTAGAGTAGCGTTTTTAGTACTTGTCTATGACAACATATGTGAAAATCGCATTTTTATAAGTTAAATCAAACATTTTTTTTTTAATGACCGGATTGTCGGGCATCTAGACTAATTATTATAGGACTAGGTGCAATGCTTAAAGTTTCATAAATTATGATATATCCCAAATTTATTTAGAGTAGCGTTTTTAGTACTTGTCTATGACAACATATGTGAAAATTGCATTTTTATAAGGTAAATCAAAAAAATTTTTTTTAACGACCAGATTGTCGGGCATCTAGACTAATTATTATAGGACTAGGTGCAATGCTTAAAGTTTCATAAATTATGATATATCCCAAATTTATTTAGAGTAGCATTTTTAGTACTTGTCTATGACAACATATGTGAAAATTGCATTTTTATAAGGTAAATAAAAAAAAATTATTTTAACGACCAGATTGTCGGGCATCTAGACTAATTATTATAGGACTAGGTGCAATGCTTAAAGTTTCATAAATTATGATATATCCCAAATTTATTTAGAGTAGCGTTTTTAGTACTTGTCTATGACAACATATGTGAAAATTGCATTTTTATAAGGTAAATCAAAAAAAATTTTTTTAACGACCAGATTGTCGGGCATCTAGACTAATTATTATAGGACTAGGTGCAATGCTTAAAGTTTCATAAATTATGATATATCCCAAATTTATTTAGAGTAGCGTTTTTAGTACTTGTCTATGACAACATATGTGAAAATTGCATTTTTATAAGGTAAATCAAACATTTTTTTTTTAACGACCGGATTGTCGGGCATCTAGACTAATTATTATAGGACTAGGTGCAATGCTTAAAGTTTCATAAATTATAATATATCCCAAATTTATTTAGAGTAGCGTTTTTAGTACTTGTCTATGAAAACATATGAGAAAATCGCATTTTTAAAAGTTAAATCAAAAAAATTTTTTTTAACGACCAGATTGTCGGTCATCTAGACTAATTATTATAGGACTAGGTGCAATGCTTAAAGTTTCATAAATTATGATATATCCCAAACTTATTTAGAGTAGCATTTTTAGTACTTGTCTATGACAACATATGTGAAAATTGCATTTTTATAAGGTAAATAAAAAAAAAATTATTTTAACGACCAGATTGTAGGGCATCTAGACTAATTATTATAGGACTAGGTGCAATGCTTAAAGTTTCATAAATTATGATATGTCCCAAATTTATTTAGAGTAGCGTTTTTAGTACTTGTCTATGACAACATATGTGAACATTGCATTTTTATAAGGTAAATCGAACATTTTTTTTTTAACGACCGGATTGTCGGGCATCTAGACTAATTATTATAGGACTAGGTGCAATGCTTAAAGTTTCATAAATTATGATATATCCCAAATTTATTTAGAGTAGCGTTTTTAGTACTTGTCTATGACAACATATGAGAAAATCGCATTTTTATAAGGTAAATCAAACATTTTTTTTTTAACGACCGGATTGTCGGGCATCTAGACTAATTATTATAGGACTAGGTGCAATGCTTAAAGTTTCATAAATTATAATATATCCCAAATTTATTTAGAGTAGCGTTTTTAGTACTTGTCTATGACAACATATGTGAAAATTGCATTTTTATAAGGTAAATCAAAAAATTTTTTTTTAACGACCAGATTGTCGGGCATCTAGACTAATTATGATAGGACTAGGTGCAATGCTTAAAGTTTCATAAATTATGATATATCCCAAATTTATTTAGAGTAGCGTTTTTAGTACTTGTCTATGACAACATATGTGAAAATTGCATTTTTATAAGGTAAATCAAAAAAATTTTTTTTAACGACCAGATTGTCGGGCATCTAGACTAATTATTATAGGACTAGGTGCAATGCTTAAAGTTTCATAAATTATGATATATCCCAAATTTATTTAGAGTAGCGTTTTTAGTACTTGTCTATGACAAAATATGTGAAAATTGCATTTTAATAAGGTAAATGAAAAAAAATTTTTTTTAACGACCAGATTGTCGGGCATCTAGACTAATTATTATAGGACAAGGTGCAATGCTTAAAGTTTCATAAATTATGATATATCCCAAATTTATTTAGAGTAGCGTTTTTAGTACTTGTCTATGACAACATATGTGAAAATCGCATTTTTATAAGTTAAATCAAACATTTTTTTTTTAACGACCGGATTGTCGGGCATCTAGACTAATTATTACAGGACTAGGTGCAATGCTTAAAGTTTCATAAATTATGATATATCCCAAATTTATTTAGAGTAGCGTTTTTAGTACTTGTCTATGACAACATATGTGAAAATCGCATTTTTATAAGGTAAATCAAAAAATTTTTTTTTAACGACCAGATTGTCGGGCATCTAGACTAATTATTATAGGACTAGGTGCAATGCTTAAAGTTTCATAAATTATGATATATACCAAATTTATTTAGAGTAGCATTTTTAGTACTTGTCTATGACAACATATGTGAAAATTGCATTTTTATAAGGTAAATAAAAAAAAATTATTTTAACGACCAGATTGTCGGGCATCTAGACTAATTATTATAGGACTAGGTGCAATGCTTAAAGTTTCATAAATTATGATATATCCCAAATTTATTTAGAGTAGCGTTTTTAGTACTTGTCTATGACAACATATGTGAAAATTGCATTTTTATAAGGTAAATCAAACATTTTTTTTTTAACGACCGGATTGTCGGGCATCTAGACTAATTATTACAGGACTAGGTGCAATGCTTAAAGTTTCATAAATTATGATATATCCCAAATTTATTTAGAGTAGCGTTTTTAGTACTTGTCTATGACAACATATGAGAAAATCGCATTTTTATAAGTTAAATCAAAAAAATTTTTTTTAACGACTAGATTGTCGGGCATCTAGACTAATTATTATAAGACTAGGTGCAATGCTTAAAGTTTCATAAATTATGATATATACCAAATTTATTTAGAGTAGCATTTTTAGTACTTGTCTATGACAACATATGTGAAAATTGCATTTTTATAAGGTAAATCAAAATTTTTTTTTTTAACGACCAGATTGTCGGGCATCTAGACTAATTATGATAGGACTAGGTGCAATGCTTAAAGTTTCATAAATTATGATATATCCCAAATTTATTTAGAGTAGCGTTTTTAGTACTTGTCTATGACAACATATGTGAAAATTGCATTTTTATAAGGTAAATCAAAAAATTTTTTTTTAACGACCAGATTGTCGGGCATCTAGACTAATTATGATAGGACTAGGTGCAATGCTTAAAGTTTCATAAATTATGATATATCCCAAATTTATTTAGAGTAGCGTTTTTAGTACTTGTCTATGACAATATATGTGAAAATTGCATTTTTATAAGGTAAATCAAAAAATTTTTTTTTAACGACCAGATTGTCGGGCATCTAGACTAATTATTATAGGACTAGGTGCAATGCTTAAAGTTTCATAAATTATGATATATCCCAAATTTATTTAGAGTAGCGTTTTTAGTACTTGTCTATGACAACATATGTGAAAATTGCATTTTTATAAGGTAAATCAAAAAAATTTTTTTTTAACGACCAGATTGTCGGGCATCTAGACTAATTATTATAGGACTAGGTGTAATGCTTAAAGTTTCATAAATTATGATATATTCCAAATTTATTTAGAGTAGCGTTTTTAGTACTTGTCTATGACAACATATGTGAAAATCGCATTTTTATAAGTTAAATCAAAAAAATTTTCTTTAACGACCAGATTGTCGAGCATCTAGACTAATTATTACAGGACTAGGTGCAATGCTTAAAGTTTCATAAACTATGATATATCCCAAATTTATTTAGAGTAGCGTTTTTAGTACTTGTCTATGACAACATATATGAAAATTGCATTTTTATAAGGTAAATCAAAAAAATTTTTTTTAACGACCAGATTGTCGGGCATTTAGACTAATTATTGTAGGACTAGGTGCAATGCTTAAAGTTTCATAAATTATGATATATCCCAAATTTATTTAGAGTAGCGTTTTTAGTACTTGTCTATGACAACATATGTGAAAATCGCATTTTTATAAGTTAAATCAAACATTTTTTTTTTAATGACCGGATTGTCGGGCATCTAGACTAATTATTATAGGACTAGGTGCAATGCTTAAAGTTTCATAAATTATGATATATCCCAAATTTATTTAGAGTAGCGTTTTTAGTACTTGTCTATGACAACATATGTGAAAATTGCATTTTTATAAGGTAAATCAAAAAATTTTTTTTTAACGACCAGATTGTCGGGCATCTAGACTAATTATTATAGGACTAGGTGCAATGCTTAAAGTTTCATAAATTATGATATATACCAAATTTATTTAGAGTAGCATTTTTAGTACTTGTCTATGACAACATATGTGAAAATTGCATTTTTATAAGGTAAATAAAAAAAAATTATTTTAACGACCAGATTGTCGGGCATCTAGACTAATTATTATAGGACTAGGTGCAATGCTTAAAGTTTCATAAATTATGATATATCCCAAATTTATTTAGAGTAGCGTTTTTAGTACTTGTCTATGACAACATATGTGAAAATTGCATTTTTATAAGGTAAATCAAAAAAAATTTTTTTAACGACCAGATTGTCGGGCATCTAGACTAATTATTATAGGACTAGGTGCAATGCTTAAAGTTTCATAAATTATGATATATCCCAAATTTATTTAGAGTAGCGTTTTTAGTACTTGTCTATGACAACATATGTGAAAATTGCATTTTTATAAGGTAAATCAAACATTTTTTTTTTAACGACCGGATTGTCGGGCATCTAGACTAATTATTATAGGACTAGGTGCAATGCTTAAAGTTTCATAAATTATAATATATCCCAAATTTATTTAGAGTAGCGTTTTTAGTACTTGTCTATGAAAACATATGAGAAAATCGCATTTTTAAAAGTTAAATCAAAAAAATTTTTTTTAACGACCAGATTGTCGGTCATCTAGACTAATTATTATAGGACTAGGTGCAATGCTTAAAGTTTCATAAATTATGATATATCCCAAACTTATTTAGAGCAGCGTTTTTAGCACTTGTCTATGACAACATATGTGAAAATTGCATTTTTATAAGGTAAGTCAAAAAAATTTTTTTTAACGACCAGATTGTCGGGCATCTAGACTAATTATTATAGGACTAGGTGCAATGCTTAAAGTTTCATAAATTATGATATATCCCAAATTTATTTAGAGTAGCGTTTTTAGTACTTGTCTATGACAACATATGTGAAAATTGCATTTTTATAAGGTAAATCAAAAAAATTTTTTTTAACGACCAGATTGTCGGGCATCTAGACTAATTATTATAGGACTAGGTGCAATGCTTAAAGTTTCATAAATTATGATATATCCCAAATTTATTTAGAGTAGCATTTTTAGTACTTGTCTATGACAACATATGTGAAAATTGCATTTTTATAAGGTAAATAAAAAAAAATTATTTTAACGACCAGATTGTCGGGCATCTAGACTAATTATTATAGGACTAGGTGCAATGCTTAAAGTTTCATAAATTATAATATATCCCAAATTTATTTAGAGTAGCGTTTTTAGTACTTGTCTATGAAAACATATGAGAAAATCGCATTTTTAAAAGTTAAATCAAAAAAATTTTTTTTAACGACCAGATTGTCGGTCATCTAGACTAATTATTATAGGACTAGGTGCAATGCTTAAAGTTTCATAAATTATAATATATCCCAAATTTATTTAGAGTAGCGTTTTTAGCACTTGTCTATGACAAAATATGTGAAAATTGCATTTTTATAAGGTAAATCAAAAATTTTTTTTAACGACCAGATTGTCGGGTATCTAGACTAATTAATATAGGACTAGGTGCAATGCTTAAAGTTTCATAAATTATGATATATACCAAATTTATTTAGAGTAGCGTTTTTAGTACTTGTCTATGACAACATATGTGAAAATTGCATTTTTATAAGGTAAATCAAACATTTTTTTTTTAACGACCGGATTGTCGGGCATCTAGACTAATTATTATAGGACTAGGTGCAATGCTTAAAGTTTCATAAATTATGATATATCCCAAATTTATTTAGAGTAGCGTTTTTAGTACTTGTCTATGAAAACATATGTGAAAATTGCATTTTTATAAGGTAAATCAAAAAAATTTTTTTTAACGACCAGATTGTCGGGCATCTAGACTAATTATTATAGGACTAGGTGCAATGCTTAAAGTTTCATAAATTATGATATATCCCAAATTTATTTAGAGTAGCGTTTTTAGTACTTGTCTATGACAACATATGTGAAAATTGCATTTTTATAAGGTAAATCAAACATTTTTTTTTTAACGACCAGATTGTCGGGCATCTAGACTAATTATGATAGAACTAGATGCAATGCTTAAAGTTTCATAAATTATGATATATCCCAAATTTATTTAGAGTAGCGTTTTTAGTACTTGTCTATGACAACATATATGAAAATCGCATTTTTATAAGTTAAATCAAAAAAATTTTCTTTAACGACCAGATTGTCGGGCATCTACACTAATTATTATAGGACTAGGTGCAATGCTTAAAGTTTCATAAATTATGATATATACCAAATTTATTTAGAGTAGCATTTTTAGTACTTGTCTATGACAACATATGTGAAAATTGCATTTTTATAAGGTAAATCAAAAAATTTTTTTTTAACGACCAGATTGTCGGGCATCTAGACTAATTATGATAGGACTAGGTGCAATGCTTAAAGTTTCATAAATTATGATATATCCCAAATTTATTTAGAGTAGCGTTTTTAGTACTTGTCTATGACAACATATGTGAAAATTGCATTTTTATAAGGTAAATCAAAAAAATTTTTTTTAACGACCAGATTGTCGGGCATCTAGACTAATTATTATAGGACTAGGTGCAATGCTTTAAGTTTCATAAATTATGATATATCCCAAATTTATTTAGAGTAGCGTTTTTAGTACTTGTCTATGACAAAATATGTGAAAATTGCATTTTAATAAGGTAAATGAAAAAAAATTTTTTTTAACGACCAGATTGTCGGGCATCTAGACTAATTATTATAGGACAAGGTGCAATGCTTAAAGTTTCATAAATTATGATATATCCCAAATTTATTTAGAGTAGCGTTTTTAGTACTTGTCTATGACAACATATGTGAAAATCGCATTTTTATAAGTTAAATCAAACATTTTTTTTTTAACGACCGGATTGTCGGGCATCTAGACTAATTATTACAGGACTAGGTGCAATGCTTAAAGTTTCATAAATTATGATATATCCCAAATTTATTTAGAGTAGCGTTTTTAGTACTTGTCTATGACAACATATGTGAAAATCGCATTTTTATAAGGTAAATCAAACATTTTTTTTTTAACGACCGGATTGTCGGGCATCTAGACTAATTATTACAGGACTAGGTGCAATGCTTAAAGTTTCATAAATTATGATATATCCCAAATTTATTTAGAGTAGCGTTTTTAGTACTTGTCTATGACAACATATGTGAAAATCGCATTTTTATAAGGTAAATCAAAAAATTTTTTTTTAACGACCAGATTGTCGGGCATCTAGACTAATTATTATAGGACTAGGTGCAATGCTTAAAGTTTCATAAATTATGATATATCCCAAATTTATTTAGAGTAGCGTTTTTAGTACTTGTCTATGACAACATATGTGAAAATCGCATTTTTATAAGGTAAATCAAACATTTTTTTTTTTAACGACCGGATTGTCGGGCATCTAGACTAATTATTACAGGACTAGGTGCAATGCTTAAAGTTTCATAAATTATGATATATCCCAAATTTATTTAGAGTAGCGTTTTTAGTACTTGTCTATGACAACATATGTGAAAATCGCATTTTTATAAGGTAAATCAAAAAATTTTTTTTTAACGACCAGATTGTCGGGCATCTAGACTAATTATTATAGGACTAGGTGCAATGCTTAAAGTTTCATAAATTATGATATATACCAAATTTATTTAGAGTAGCGTTTTTAGTACTTGTCTATGACAACATATGTGAAAATCGCAATTTTATAAGTTAAATCAAACATTGTTTTTTTAACGACCGGATTGTCGGGCATCTAGACTAATTATTATAGGACTAGGTGCAATGCTTAAAGTTTCATAAATTATGATATATCCCAAATTTATTTAGAGTAGCGTTTTTAGTACTTGTCTATGACAACATATGTGAAAATCGCATTTTTATAAGTTAAATCAAACATTTTTTTTTTAACGACCGGATTGTCGGGCATCTAGACTAATTATTATAGGACTAGGTGCAATGCTTAAAGTTTCATAAATTATGATATATCCCAAATTTATTTAGAGTAGCGTTTTTAGTACTTGTCTATGACAACATATGTGAAAATCGCATTTTTATAAGGTAAATCAAAAAATTTTTTTTTAACGACCAGATTGTCGGGCATCTAGACTAATTATTATAAGACTAGGTGCAATGCTTAAAGTTTCATAAATTATGATATATACCAAATTTATTTAGAGTAGCATTTTTAGTACTTGTCTATGACAACATATGTGAAAATTGCATTTTTATAAGGTAAATCAAAATTTTTTTTTTTAACGACCAGATTGTCGGGCATCTAGACTAATTATGATAGGACTAGGTGCAATGCTTAAAGTTTCATAAATTATGATATATCCCAAATTTATTTAGAGTAGCGTTTTTAGTACTTGTCTATGACAACATATGTGAAAATTGCATTTTTATAAGGTAAATCAAAAAATTTTTTTTTAACGACCAGATTGTCGGGCATCTAGACTAATTATGATAGGACTAGGTGCAATGCTTAAAGTTTCATAAATTATGATATACCCCAAATTTATTTAGAGTAGCGTTTTTAGTACTTGTCTATGACAATATATGTGAAAATTGCATTTTTATAAGGTAAATCAAAAAATTTTTTTTTAACGACCAGATTGTCGGGCATCTAGACTAATTATTATAGGACTAGGTGCAATGCTTAAAGTTTCATAAATTATGATATATCCCAAATTTATTTAGAGTAGCGTTTTTAGTACTTGTCTATGACAACATATGTGAAAATTGCATTTTTATAAGGTAAATCAAAAAAATTTTTTTTTAACGACCAGATTGTCGGGCATCTAGACTAATTATTATAGGACTAAGTGCAATGCTTAAAGTTTCATAAATTATGAATTATACCATATTTATTTAGAGTAGCGTTTTTAGTACTTGTCTATGACAACATATGTGAAAATCGCATTTTTATAAGTTAAATCAAAAAAATTTTCTTTAACGACCAGATTGTCGAGCATCTAGACTAATTATTACAGGACTAGGTGCAATGCTTAAAGTTTCATAAACTATGATATATCCCAAATTTATTTAGAGTAGCGTTTTTAGTACTTGTCTATGACAACATATGTGAAAATTGCATTTTTATAAGGTAAATCAAAAAAATTTTTTTTAACGACCAGATTGTCGGGCATTTAGACTAATTATTGTAGGACTAGGTGCAATGCTTAAAGTTTCATAAATTATGATATATCCCAAATTTATTTAGAGTAGCGTTTTTAGTACTTGTCTATGACAACATATGTGAAAATCGCATTTTTATAAGTTAAATCAAACATTTTTTTTTTAATGACCGGATTGTCGGGCATCTAGACTAATTATTATAGGACTAGGTGCAATGCTTAAAGTTTCATAAATTATGATATATCCCAAATTTATTTAGAGTAGCGTTTTTAGTACTTGTCTATGACAACATATGTGAAAATTGCATTTTTATAAGGTAAATCAAAAAAATTTTTTTTAACGACCAGATTGTCGGGCATCTAGACTAATTATTATAGGACTAGGTGCAATGCTTAAAGTTTCATAAATTATGATATATCCCAAATTTATTTAGAGTAGCATTTTTAGTACTTGTCTATGACAACATATGTGAAAATTGCATTTTTATAAGGTAAATAAAAAAAAATTATTTTAACGACCAGATTGTCGGGCATCTAGACTAATTATTATAGGACTAGGTGCAATGCTTAAAGTTTCATAAATTATGATATATCCCAAATTTATTTAGAGTAGCGTTTTTAGTACTTGTCTATGACAACATATGTGAAAATTGCATTTTTATAAGGTAAATCAAAAAAAATTTTTTTAACGACCAGATTGTCGGGCATCTAGACTAATTATTATAGGACTAGGTGCAATGCTTAAAGTTTCATAAATTATGATATATCCCAAATTTATTTAGAGTAGCGTTTTTAGTACTTGTCTATGACAACATATGTGAAAATTGCATTTTTATAAGGTAAATCAAACATTTTTTTTTTAACGACCGGATTGTCGGGCATCTAGACTAATTATTATAGGACTAGGTGCAATGCTTAAAGTTTCATAAATTATAATATATCCCAAATTTATTTAGAGTAGCGTTTTTAGTACTTGTCTATGAAAACATATGAGAAAATCGCATTTTTAAAAGTTAAATCAAAAAAATTTTTTTTAACGACCAGATTGTCGGTCATCTAGACTAATTATTATAGGACTAGGTGCAATGCTTAAAGTTTCATAAATTATGATATATCCCAAACTTATTTAGAGTAGCATTTTTAGTACTTGTCTATGACAACATATGTGAAAATTGCATTTTTATAAGGTAAATAAAAAAAAAATTATTTTAACGACCAGATTGTAGGGCATCTAGACTAATTATTATAGGACTAGGTGCAATGCTTAAAGTTTCATAAATTATGATATGTCCCAAATTTATTTAGAGTAGCGTTTTTAGTACTTGTCTATGACAACATATGTGAACATTGCATTTTTATAAGGTAAATCGAACATTTTTTTTTTAACGACCGGATTGTCGGGCATCTAGACTAATTATTATAGGACTAGGTGCAATGCTTAAAGTTTCATAAATTATGATATATCCCAAATTTATTTAGAGTAGCGTTTTTAGTACTTGTCTATGACAACATATGAGAAAATCGCATTTTTATAAGGTAAATCAAACATTTTTTTTTTAACGACCGGATTGTCGGGCATCTAGACTAATTATTATAGGACTAGGTGCAATGCTTAAAGTTTCATAAATTATAATATATCCCAAATTTATTTAGAGTAGCGTTTTTAGTACTTGTCTATGACAACATATGTGAAAATTGCATTTTTATAAGGTAAATCAAAAAATTTTTTTTTAACGACCAGATTGTCGGGCATCTAGACTAATTATGATAGGACTAGGTGCAATGCTTAAAGTTTCATAAATTATGATATATCCCAAATTTATTTAGAGTAGCGTTTTTAGTACTTGTCTATGACAACATATGTGAAAATTGCATTTTTATAAGGTAAATCAAAAAAATTTTTTTTAACGACCAGATTGTCGGGCATCTAGACTAATTATTATAGGACTAGGTGCAATGCTTAAAGTTTCATAAATTATGATATATCCCAAATTTATTTAGAGTAGCGTTTTTAGTACTTGTCTATGACAAAATATGTGAAAATTGCATTTTAATAAGGTAAATGAAAAAAAATTTTTTTTAACGACCAGATTGTCGGGCATCTAGACTAATTATTATAGGACAAGGTGCAATGCTTAAAGTTTCATAAATTATGATATATCCCAAATTTATTTAGAGTAGCGTTTTTAGTACTTGTCTATGACAACATATGTGAAAATCGCATTTTTATAAGTTAAATCAAACATTTTTTTTTTAACGACCGGATTGTCGGGCATCTAGACTAATTATTACAGGACTAGGTGCAATGCTTAAAGTTTCATAAATTATGATATATCCCAAATTTATTTAGAGTAGCGTTTTTAGTACTTGTCTATGACAACATATGTGAAAATCGCATTTTTATAAGGTAAATCAAAAAATTTTTTTTTAACGACCAGATTGTCGGGCATCTAGACTAATTATTATAGGACTAGGTGCAATGCTTAAAGTTTCATAAATTATGATATATACCAAATTTATTTAGAGTAGCATTTTTAGTACTTGTCTATGACAACATATGTGAAAATTGCATTTTTATAAGGTAAATAAAAAAAAATTATTTTAACGACCAGATTGTCGGGCATCTAGACTAATTATTATAGGACTAGGTGCAATGCTTAAAGTTTCATAAATTATGATATATCCCAAATTTATTTAGAGTAGCGTTTTTAGTACTTGTCTATGACAACATATGTGAAAATTGCATTTTTATAAGGTAAATCAAACATTTTTTTTTTAACGACCGGATTGTCGGGCATCTAGACTAATTATTACAGGACTAGGTGCAATGCTTAAAGTTTCATAAATTATGATATATCCCAAATTTATTTAGAGTAGCGTTTTTAGTACTTGTCTATGACAACATATGAGAAAATCGCATTTTTATAAGTTAAATCAAAAAAATTTTTTTTAACGACTAGATTGTCGGGCATCTAGACTAATTATTATAAGACTAGGTGCAATGCTTAAAGTTTCATAAATTATGATATATACCAAATTTATTTAGAGTAGCATTTTTAGTACTTGTCTATGACAACATATGTGAAAATTGCATTTTTATAAGGTAAATCAAAATTTTTTTTTTTAACGACCAGATTGTCGGGCATCTAGACTAATTATGATAGGACTAGGTGCAATGCTTAAAGTTTCATAAATTATGATATATCCCAAATTTATTTAGAGTAGCGTTTTTAGTACTTGTCTATGACAACATATGTGAAAATTGCATTTTTATAAGGTAAATCAAAAAATTTTTTTTTAACGACCAGATTGTCGGGCATCTAGACTAATTATGATAGGACTAGGTGCAATGCTTAAAGTTTCATAAATTATGATATATCCCAAATTTATTTAGAGTAGCGTTTTTAGTACTTGTCTATGACAATATATGTGAAAATTGCATTTTTATAAGGTAAATCAAAAAATTTTTTTTTAACGACCAGATTGTCGGGCATCTAGACTAATTATTATAGGACTAGGTGCAATGCTTAAAGTTTCATAAATTATGATATATCCCAAATTTATTTAGAGTAGCGTTTTTAGTACTTGTCTATGACAACATATGTGAAAATTGCATTTTTATAAGGTAAATCAAAAAAATTTTTTTTTAACGACCAGATTGTCGGGCATCTAGACTAATTATTATAGGACTAGGTGTAATGCTTAAAGTTTCATAAATTATGATATATTCCAAATTTATTTAGAGTAGCGTTTTTAGTACTTGTCTATGACAACATATGTGAAAATCGCATTTTTATAAGTTAAATCAAAAAAATTTTCTTTAACGACCAGATTGTCGAGCATCTAGACTAATTATTACAGGACTAGGTGCAATGCTTAAAGTTTCATAAACTATGATATATCCCAAATTTATTTAGAGTAGCGTTTTTAGTACTTGTCTATGACAACATATATGAAAATTGCATTTTTATAAGGTAAATCAAAAAAATTTTTTTTAACGACCAGATTGTCGGGCATTTAGACTAATTATTGTAGGACTAGGTGCAATGCTTAAAGTTTCATAAATTATGATATATCCCAAATTTATTTAGAGTAGCGTTTTTAGTACTTGTCTATGACAACATATGTGAAAATCGCATTTTTATAAGTTAAATCAAACATTTTTTTTTTAATGACCGGATTGTCGGGCATCTAGACTAATTATTATAGGACTAGGTGCAATGCTTAAAGTTTCATAAATTATGATATATCCCAAATTTATTTAGAGTAGCGTTTTTAGTACTTGTCTATGACAACATATGTGAAAATTGCATTTTTATAAGGTAAATCAAAAAATTTTTTTTTAACGACCAGATTGTCGGGCATCTAGACTAATTATTATAGGACTAGGTGCAATGCTTAAAGTTTCATAAATTATGATATATACCAAATTTATTTAGAGTAGCATTTTTAGTACTTGTCTATGACAACATATGTGAAAATTGCATTTTTATAAGGTAAATAAAAAAAAATTATTTTAACGACCAGATTGTCGGGCATCTAGACTAATTATTATAGGACTAGGTGCAATGCTTAAAGTTTCATAAATTATGATATATCCCAAATTTATTTAGAGTAGCGTTTTTAGTACTTGTCTATGACAACATATGTGAAAATTGCATTTTTATAAGGTAAATCAAAAAAAATTTTTTTAACGACCAGATTGTCGGGCATCTAGACTAATTATTATAGGACTAGGTGCAATGCTTAAAGTTTCATAAATTATGATATATCCCAAATTTATTTAGAGTAGCGTTTTTAGTACTTGTCTATGACAACATATGTGAAAATTGCATTTTTATAAGGTAAATCAAACATTTTTTTTTTAACGACCGGATTGTCGGGCATCTAGACTAATTATTATAGGACTAGGTGCAATGCTTAAAGTTTCATAAATTATAATATATCCCAAATTTATTTAGAGTAGCGTTTTTAGTACTTGTCTATGAAAACATATGAGAAAATCGCATTTTTAAAAGTTAAATCAAAAAAATTTTTTTTAACGACCAGATTGTCGGTCATCTAGACTAATTATTATAGGACTAGGTGCAATGCTTAAAGTTTCATAAATTATGATATATCCCAAACTTATTTAGAGCAGCGTTTTTAGCACTT
The DNA here is from genome assembly GCA_949710015.1 of Crataerina pallida. Lineage (NCBI taxonomy): Eukaryota > Metazoa > Arthropoda > Insecta > Diptera > Hippoboscidae > Crataerina > Crataerina pallida. The sequence continues at coordinate 11,962,983 of OX453291.1, forward strand.
GTCTATGACAACATATGTGAAAATTGCATTTTTATAAGGTAAGTCAAAAAAATTTTTTTTAACGACCAGATTGTCGGGCATCTAGACTAATTATTATAGGACTAGGTGCAATGCTTAAAGTTTCATAAATTATGATATATCCCAAATTTATTTAGAGTAGCGTTTTTAGTACTTGTCTATGACAACATATGTGAAAATTGCATTTTTATAAGGTAAATCAAAAAAATTTTTTTTAACGACCAGATTGTCGGGCATCTAGACTAATTATTATAGGACTAGGTGCAATGCTTAAAGTTTCATAAATTATGATATATCCCAAATTTATTTAGAGTAGCATTTTTAGTACTTGTCTATGACAACATATGTGAAAATTGCATTTTTATAAGGTAAATAAAAAAAAATTATTTTAACGACCAGATTGTCGGGCATCTAGACTAATTATTATAGGACTAGGTGCAATGCTTAAAGTTTCATAAATTATAATATATCCCAAATTTATTTAGAGTAGCGTTTTTAGTACTTGTCTATGAAAACATATGAGAAAATCGCATTTTTAAAAGTTAAATCAAAAAAATTTTTTTTAACGACCAGATTGTCGGTCATCTAGACTAATTATTATAGGACTAGGTGCAATGCTTAAAGTTTCATAAATTATAATATATCCCAAATTTATTTAGAGTAGCGTTTTTAGCACTTGTCTATGACAAAATATGTGAAAATTGCATTTTTATAAGGTAAATCAAAAATTTTTTTTAACGACCAGATTGTCGGGTATCTAGACTAATTAATATAGGACTAGGTGCAATGCTTAAAGTTTCATAAATTATGATATATACCAAATTTATTTAGAGTAGCGTTTTTAGTACTTGTCTATGACAACATATGTGAAAATTGCATTTTTATAAGGTAAATCAAACATTTTTTTTTTAACGACCGGATTGTCGGGCATCTAGACTAATTATTATAGGACTAGGTGCAATGCTTAAAGTTTCATAAATTATGATATATCCCAAATTTATTTAGAGTAGCGTTTTTAGTACTTGTCTATGAAAACATATGTGAAAATTGCATTTTTATAAGGTAAATCAAAAAAATTTTTTTTAACGACCAGATTGTCGGGCATCTAGACTAATTATTATAGGACTAGGTGCAATGCTTAAAGTTTCATAAATTATGATATATCCCAAATTTATTTAGAGTAGCGTTTTTAGTACTTGTCTATGACAACATATGTGAAAATTGCATTTTTATAAGGTAAATCAAACATTTTTTTTTTAACGACCAGATTGTCGGGCATCTAGACTAATTATGATAGAACTAGATGCAATGCTTAAAGTTTCATAAATTATGATATATCCCAAATTTATTTAGAGTAGCGTTTTTAGTACTTGTCTATGACAACATATATGAAAATCGCATTTTTATAAGTTAAATCAAAAAAATTTTCTTTAACGACCAGATTGTCGGGCATCTACACTAATTATTATAGGACTAGGTGCAATGCTTAAAGTTTCATAAATTATGATATATACCAAATTTATTTAGAGTAGCATTTTTAGTACTTGTCTATGACAACATATGTGAAAATTGCATTTTTATAAGGTAAATCAAAAAATTTTTTTTTAACGACCAGATTGTCGGGCATCTAGACTAATTATGATAGGACTAGGTGCAATGCTTAAAGTTTCATAAATTATGATATATCCCAAATTTATTTAGAGTAGCGTTTTTAGTACTTGTCTATGACAAGATATGTGAAAATTGCATTTTTATAAGGTAAATCAAAAAAATTTTTTTAACGACCAGATTGTCGGGCATCTAGACTAATTATTATAGGACTAAGTGCAATGCTTAAAGTTTCATAAATTATGAATTATACCATATTTATTTAGAGTAGCGTTTTTAGTACTTGTCTATGACAACATATGTGAAAATTGCATTTTTATAAGGTAAATCAATTTTTTTTTTTTAACGACCAGATTGTCGGGCATCTAGACTAATTATTATAGGACTAGGTGCAATGCTTAAAGTTTCATAAATTATGATATATCCCAAATTTATTTAGAGTAGCGTTTTTAGTACTTGTCTATGACAAAATATGTGAAAATTGCATTTTAATAAGGTAAATGAAAAAAATTTTTTTTTTACGACCAGATTGTCGGGCATCTAGACTAATTATTATAGGACTAAGTGCAATGCTTAAAGTTTCATAAATTATGAATTATACCATATTTATTTAGAGTAGCGTTTTTAGTACTTGTCTATGACAACATATGTGAAAATTGCATTTTTATAAGGTAAATCAAACATTTTTTTTTTAACGACCGGATTGTCGGGCATCTAGACTAATTATTATAGGACTAGGTGCAATGCCTAAAGTTTCATAAATTATGATATATCCCAAATTTATTTAGAGTAGCGTTTTTAGTACTTGTCTATGAAAACATATGAGAAAATCGCATTTGTATAAGTTAAATCAAAAAAATTTTTTTTAACGACCAGATTGTCGGTCATCTAGACTAATTATTATAGGATTAGGTGCAATGCTTAAAGTTTCATAAATTATGATATATCCCAAATTTATTTAGAGTAGCGTTTTTAGTACTTGTCTATGACAACATATGTGAAAATTGCATTTTTATAAGGTAAATCAAAAAAATTTTTTTTAACGACCAGATTGTCGGGCATCTAGACTAATTATTATAGGACTAGGTGCAATGCTTAAAGTTTCATAAATTATGATATATCCCAAATTTATTTAGAGTAGCGTTTTTAGTACTTGTCTATGACAACATATGTGAAAATTGCATTTTTATAAGGTAAATCAAACATTTTTTTTTTAACGACCGGATTGTCGGGCATCTAGACTAATTATTATAGGACTAGGTGCAATGCTTAAAGTTTCATAAATTATGATATATCCCAAATTTATTTAGAGTAGCGTTTTTAGTACTTGTCTATGAAAACATATGTGAAAATTGCATTTTTATAAGGTAAATCAAAAAAAAATTTTTTAAGGACCAGATTGTCGGGCATCTAGACTAATTATTATAGGACTAGGTGCAATGCTTAAAGTTTCATAAATTATGATATATACCAAATTTATTTAGAGTAGCATTTTTAGTACTTGTCTATGACAACATATGTGAAAATTGCATTTTTATAAGGTAAATCAAAAAATTTTTTTTTAACGACCAGATTGTCGGGCATCTAGACTAATTATGATAGGACTAGGTGCAATGCTTAAAGTTTCATAAATTATGATATATCCCAAATTTATTTAGAGTAGCGTTTTTAGTACTTGTCTATGACAAGATATGTGAAAATTGCATTTTTATAAGGTAAATCCAAAAAATTTTTTTAACGACCAGATTGTCGGGTATCTAGACTAATTAATATAGGACTAGGTGCAATGCTTAAAGTTGCATAAATTATGATATATCCCAAATTTATTTAGAGTAGCGTTTTTAGCACTTGTCTATGACAAAATATGTGAAAATTGCATTTTTATAAGGTAAATCAAAAATTTTTTTTAACGACCAGATTGTCGGGTATCTAGACTAATTAATATAGGACTAGGTGCAATGCTTAAAGTTTCATAAATTATGATATATACCAAATTTATTTAGAGTAGCGTTTTTAGTACTTGTCTATGACAAGATATGTGAACATTGCATTTTTATAAGGTAAATCAAAAAAATTTTTTTAACGACCAGATTGTCGGGTATCTAGACTAATTAATATAGGACTAGGTGCAATGCTTAAAGTTGCATAAATTATGATATATCCCAAATTTATTTAGAGTAGCGTTTTTAGCACTTGTCTATGACAAAATATGTGAAAATTGCATTTTTATAAGGTAAATCAAAAATTTTTTTTAACGACCAGATTGTCGGGTATCTAGACTAATTAATATAGGACTAGGTGCAATGCTTAAAGTTTCATAAATTATGATATATACCAAATTTATTTAGAGTAGCGTTTTTAGTACTTGTCTATGACAAGATATGTGAAAATTGCATTTTTATAAGGTAAATCAAAAAAATTTTTTTAACGACCAGATTGTCGGTCATCTAGACTAATTATTATAGGACTAGGTGCAATGCTTAAAGTTTCATAAATTATGATATATCCCAAATTTATTTAGAGTAGCGTTTTTAGTACTTGTCTATGACAACATATGTGAAAATTGCATTTTTATAAGGTAAATCAAAAAATTTTTTTAACGACCAGATTGTCGGGTATCTAGACTAATTAATATAGGACTAGGTGCAATGCTTAAAGTTTCATAAATTATGATATATCCCAAATTTATTTAGAGTAGCGTTTTTAGTACTTGTCTATGACAAGATATGTGAAAATTGCATTTTTATAAGGTAAATCAAAAAAATTTTTTTAACGACCAGATTGTCGGTCATCTAGACTAATTATTATAGGACTAGGTGCAATGCTTAAAGTTTCATAAATTATGATATATACCAAATTTATTTAGAGTAGCGTTTTTAGTACTTGTCTATGACAAGATATGTGAAAATTGCATTTTTATAAGGTAAATCAAAAAAATTTTTTTAACGACCAGATTGTCGGTCATCTAGACTAATTATTATAGGACTAGGTGCAATGCTTAAAGTTTCATAAATTATGATATATACCAAATTTATTTAGAGTAGCGTTTTTAGTACTTGTCTATGACAAGATATGTGAAAATTGCATTTTTATAAGGTAAATCAAAAAAATTTTTTTAACGACCAGATTGTCGGGTATCTAGACTAATTAATATAGGACTAGGTGCAATGCTTAAAGTTGCATAAATTATGATATATCCCAAATTTATTTAGAGTAGCGTTTTTAGCACTTGTCTATGACAAAATATGTGAAAATTGCATTTTTATAAGGTAAATCAAAAATTTTTTTTAACGACCAGATTGTCGGGTATCTAGACTAATGAATATAGGACTAGGTGCAATGCTTAAAGTTTCATAAATTATGATATATACCAAATTTATTTAGAGTAGCGTTTTTAGTACTTGTCTATGACAAGATATGTGAAAATTGCATTTTTATAAGGTAAATCAAAAAAATTTTTTTAACGACCAGATTGTCGGTCATCTAGACTAATTATTATAGGACTAGGTGCAATGCTTAAAGTTTCATAAATTATGATATATCCCAAATTTATTTAGAGTAGCGTTTTTAGTACTTGTCTATGACAACATATGTGAAAATTGCATTTTTATAAGGTAAATTAAATATTTTTTTTTTTACGACCGGATTGTCGGGCATCTAGACTAATTATTATAGGACTAGGTGCAATGCTTAAAGTTTCATAAATTATGATATATCCCAAATTTATTTAGAGTAGCGTTTTTAGTACTTGTCTATGACAAGATATGTGAAAATTGCATTTTTATAAGGTAAATCAAAAAAATTTTTTTAACGACCAGATTGTCGGTCATCTAGACTAATTATTATAGGACTAGGTGCAATGCTTAAAGTTTCATAAATTATGATATATACCAAATTTATTTAGAGTAGCGTTTTTAGTACTTGTCTATGACAAGATATGTGAAAATTGCATTTTTATAAGGTAAATCAAAAAAATTTTTTTAACGACCAGATTGTCGGTCATCTAGACTAATTATTATAGGACTAGGTGCAATGCTTAAAGTTTCATAAATTATGATATATCCCAAATTTATTTAGAGTAGCGTTTTTAGCACTTGTCTATGACAAAATATGTGAAAATTGCATTTTTATAAGGTAAATCAAAAATTTTTTTTAACGACCAGATTGTCGGGTATCTAGACTAATTAATATAGGACTAGGTGCAATGCTTAAAGTTTCATAAATTATGATATATACCAAATTTATTTAGAGTAGCGTTTTTAGTACTTGTCTATGACAAGATATGTGAAAATTGCATTTTTATAAGGTAAATCCAAAAAATTTTTTTAACGACCAGATTGTCGGGTATCTAGACTAATTAATATAGGACTAGGTGCAATGCTTAAAGTTGCATAAATTATGATATATCCCAAATTTATTTAGAGTAGCGTTTTTAGCACTTGTCTATGACAAAATATGTGAAAATTGCATTTTTATAAGGTAAATCAAAAATTTTTTTTAACGACCAGATTGTCGGGTATCTAGACTAATTAATATAGGACTAGGTGCAATGCTTAAAGTTTCATAAATTATGATATATACCAAATTTATTTAGAGTAGCGTTTTTAGTACTTGTCTATGACAAGATATGTGAAAATTGCATTTTTATAAGGTAAATCAAAAAAATTTTTTTAACGACCAGATTGTCGGTCATCTAGACTAATTATTATAGGACTAGGTGCAATGCTTAAAGTTTCATAAATTATGATATATCCCAAATTTATTTAGAGTAGCGTTTTTAGTACTTGTCTATGACAACATATGTGAAAATTGCATTTTTATAAGGTAAATCAAAAAATTTTTTTTTAACGACCAGATTGTCGGGCATCTAGACTAATTATGATAGAACTAGATGCAATGCTTAAAGTTTCATAAATTATGATATATCCCAAATTTATTTAGAGTAGCGTTTTTAGTAGTTGTCTATGACAACATATGTGAAAATTGCATTTTAATAAGGTAAATGAAAAAAATTTTTTTTTACGACCAGATTGTCGGGCATCTAGACTAATTATTATAGGACTAAGTGCAATGCTTAAAGTTTCATAAATTATGAATTATACCATATTTATTTAGAGTAGCGTTTTTAGTACTTGTCTATGACAACATATGTGAAAATTGCATTTTTATAAGGTAAATCAAAAAAAAATTTTTTAACGACCAGATTGTCGAACATCTAGACTAATTATTATAGGACTAGGTGCAATGCTTAAAGTTTCATAAATTATGATATATCCCAAATTTATTTAGAGTAGCGTTTTTAGTAGTTGTCTATGACAAAATATGTGAAAATTGCATTTTTATAAGGTAAATCAAAAAATTTTTTTTTAACGACCAGATTGTCGGGCATCTAGACTAATTATGATAGAACTAGATGCAATGCTTAAAGTTTCATAAATTATGATATATCCCAAATTTATTTAGAGTAGCGTTTTTAGTAGTTGTCTATGACAACATATGTGAAAATTGCATTTTAATAAGGTAAATGAAAAAAATTTTTTTTTTACGACCAGATTGTCGGGCATCTAGACTAATTATTATAGGACTAAGTGCAATGCTTAAAGTTTCATAAATTATGAATTATACCATATTTATTTAGAGTAGCGTTTTTAGTACTTGTCTATGACAACATATGTGAAAATTGCATTTTTATAAGGTAAATCAAAAAAAAATTTTTTAACGACCAGATTGTCGAACATCTAGACTAATTATTATAGGACTAGGTGCAATGCTTAAAGTTTCATAAATTATGATATATCCCAAATTTATTTAGAGTAGCGTTTTTAGCACTTGTCTATGACAAAATATGTGAAAATTGCATTTTTATAAGGTAAATCAAAAATTTTTTTTAACGACCAGATTGTCGGGCATCTAGACTAATTATTATAGGACTAGGTGCAATGCTTAAAGTTTCATAAATTATGATATATCCCAAATTTATTTAGAGTAGCGTTTTTAGTACTTGTCTATGAAAACATATGAGAAAATCGCATTTTTATAAGTTAAATCAAAAAAATTTTTTTTAACGACCAGATTGTCGGTCATCTAGACTAATTATTATAGGACTAGGTGCAATGCTTAAAGTTTCATAAATTATGATATATCCCAAATTTATTTAGAGTAGCGTTTTTAGTAGTTGTCTATGACAACATATGTGAAAATTGCATTTTTATAAGGTAAATCAAAAAATTTTTTTTTAACGACCAGATTGTCGGGCATCTAGACTAATTATGATAGAACTAGATGCAATGCTTAAAGTTTCATAAATTATGATATATCCCAAATTTATTTAGAGTAGCGTTTTTAGTAGTTGTCTATGACAACATATGTGAAAATTGCATTTTTATAAGGTAAATCAAACATTTTTTTTTAACCGGATTGTCGGGCATCTAGACTAATTATTATAGGACTAGGTGCAATGCTTAAAGTTTCATAAATTATGATATATCCCAAATTTATTTAGAGTAGCGTTTTTAGTACTTGTCTATGACAACATATGTGAAAATCGCATATTTATAAGTTAAATCAAAAAAATTTTTTTTAACGACCAGATTGTCGGGCATCTAGACTAATTATTATAGGACTAGGTGCAATGCTTAAAGTTTCATAAATTATGATATATCCCAAATTTATTTAGAGTAGCGTTTTTAGCACTTGTCTATGACAAAATATGTGAAAATTGCATTTTTATAAGGTAAATCAAAAATTTTTTTTAACGACCAGATTGTCGGGCATCTAGACTAATTATTATAGGACTAGGTGCAATGCTTAAAGTTTCATAAATTATGATATATCCCAAATTTATTTAGAGTAGCGTTTTTAGTACTTGTCTATGAAAACATATGAGAAAATCGCATTTTTATAAGTTAAATCAAAAAAATTTTTTTTAACGACCAGATTGTCGGTCATCTAGACTAATTATTATAGGACTAGGTGCAATGCTTAAAGTTTCATAAATTATGATATATCCCAAATTTATTTAGAGTAGCGTTTTTAGTAGTTGTCTATGACAACATATGTGAAAATTGCATTTTTATAAGGTAAATCAAAAAATTTTTTTTTAACGACCAGATTGTCGGGCATCTAGACTAATTATGATAGAACTAGATGCAATGCTTAAAGTTTCATAAATTATGATATATCCCAAATTTATTTAGAGTAGCGTTTTTAGTAGTTGTCTATGACAACATATGTGAAAATTGCATTTTTATAAGGTAAATCAAACATTTTTTTTTAACCGGATTGTCGGGCATCTAGACTAATTATTATAGGACTAGGTGCAATGCTTAAAGTTTCATAAATTATGATATATCCCAAATTTATTTAGAGTAGCGTTTTTAGTACTTGTCTATGACAACATATGTGAAAATCGCATTTTTATAAGTTAAATCAAAAAAATTTTTTTTAACGACCAGATTGTCGGGCATCTAGACTAATTATGATAGAACTAGATGCAATGCTTAAAGTTTCATAAATTATGATATATCCCAAATTTATTTAGAGTAGCGTTTTTAGTAGTTGTCTATGACAACATATGTGAAAATTGCATTTTAATAAGGTAAATGAAAAAAATTTTTTTTTTACGACCAGATTGTCGGGCATCTAGACTAATTATTATAGGACTAAGTGCAATGCTTAAAGTTTCATAAATTATGAATTATACCATATTTATTTAGAGTAGCGTTTTTAGTACTTGTCTATGACAACATATGTGAAAATTGCATTTTTATAAGGTAAATCAAAAAAAAATTTTTTAACGACCAGATTGTCGAACATCTAGACTAATTATTATAGGACTAGGTGCAATGCTTAAAGTTTCATAAATTATGATATATCCCAAATTTATTTAGAGTAGCGTTTTTAGCACTTGTCTATGACAAAATATGTGAAAATTGCATTTTTATAAGGTAAATCAAAAAATTTTTTTTTAACGACCAGATTGTCGGGCATCTAGACTAATTATGATAGAACTAGATGCAATGCTTAAAGTTTCATAAATTATGATATATCCCAAATTTATTTAGAGTAGCGTTTTTAGTAGTTGTCTATGACAACATATGTGAAAATTGCATTTTAATAAGGTAAATGAAAAAAAATTTTTTTTTACGACCAGATTGTCGGGCATCTAGACTAATTATTATAGGACTAAGTGCAATGCTTAAAGTTTCATAAATTATGAATTATACCATATTTATTTAGAGTAGCGTTTTTAGTACTTGTCTATGACAACATATGTGAAAATTGCATTTTTATAAGGTAAATCAAAAAATTTTTTTTAAACGACCAGATTGTCGAACATCTAGACTAATTATTATAGGACTAGGTGCAATGCTTAAAGTTTCATAAATTATGATATATCCCAAATTTATTTAGAGTAGCGTTTTTAGCACTTGTCTATGACAAAATATGTGAAAATTGCATTTTTATAAGGTAAATCAAAAATTTTTTTTAACGACCAGATTGTCGGGCATCTAGACTAATTATTATAGGACTAGGTGCAATGCTTAAAGTTTCATAAATTATGATATATCCCAAATTTATTTAGAGTAGCGTTTTTAGTACTTGTCTATGAAAACATATGAGAAAATCGCATTTTTATAAGTTAAATCAAAAAAATTTTTTTTAACGACCAGATTGTCGGTCATCTAGACTAATTATTATAGGACTAGGTGCAATGCTTAAAGTTTCATAAATTATGATATATCCCAAATTTATTTAGAGTAGCGTTTTTAGTAGTTGTCTATGACAACATATGTGAAAATTGCATTTTTATAAGGTAAATCAAAAAATTTTTTTTTAACGACCAGATTGTCGGGCATCTAGACTAATTATGATAGAACTAGATGCAATGCTTAAAGTTTCATAAATTATGATATATCCCAAATTTATTTAGAGTAGCGTTTTTAGTAGTTGTCTATGACAACATATGTGAAAATTGCATTTTTATAAGGTAAATCAAACATTTTTTTTTAACCGGATTTTCGGGCATCTAGACTAATTATTATAGGACTAGGTGCAATGCTTAAAGTTTCATAAATTATGATATATCCCAAATTTATTTAGAGTAGCGTTTTTAGTACTTGTCTATGACAACATATGTGAAAATCGCATTTTTATAAGTTAAATCATAAAAATTTTTTTTAACGACCAGATTGTCGGGCATCTAGACTAATTATTATAGGACTAGGTGCAATGCTTAAAGTTTCATAAATTATGATATATACCAAATTTATTTAGAGTAGCATTTTTAGTACTTGTCTATGACAACATATGTGAAAATTGCATTTTTATAAGGTAAATCAAAAAATTTTTTTTTAACGACCAGATTGTCGGGCATCTAGACTAATTATGATAGGACTAGGTGCAATGCTTAAAGTTTCATAAATTATGATATATCCCAAATTTATTTAGAGTAGCGTTTTTAGTACTTGTCTATGACAAGATATGTGAAAATTGCATTTTTATAAGGTAAATCAAAAAAATTTTTTTAACGACCAGATTGTCGGGTATCTAGACTAATTAATATAGGACTAGGTGCAATGCTTAAAGTTGCATAAATTATGATATATCCCAAATTTATTTAGAGTAGCGTTTTTAGCACTTGTCTATGACAAAATATGTGAAAATTGCATTTTTATAAGGTAAATCAAAAATTTTTTTTAACGACCAGATTGTCGGGTATCTAGACTAATTAATATAGGACTAGGTGCAATGCTTAAAGTTTCATAAATTATGATATATACCAAATTTATTTAGAGTAGCGTTTTTAGTACTTGTCTATGACAAGATATGTGAAAATTGCATTTTTATAAGGTAAATCAAAAAAATTTTTTTAACGACCAGATTGTCGGGTATCTAGACTAATTAATATAGGACTAGGTGCAATGCTTAAAGTTGCATAAATTATGATATATCCCAAATTTATTTAGAGTAGCGTTTTTAGCACTTGTCTATGACAAAATATGTGAAAATTGCATTTTTATAAGGTAAATCAAAAAATTTTTTTAACGACCAGATTGTCGGGTATCTAGACTAATTAATATAGGACTAGGTGCAATGCTTAAAGTTTCATAAATTATGATATATACCAAATTTATTTAGAGTAGCGTTTTTAGTACTTGTCTATGACAAAATATGTGAAAATTGCATTTTAATAAGGTAAATGAAAAAAATTTTTTTTTTACGACCAGATTGTCGGGCATCTAGACTAATTATTATAGGACTAAGTGCAATGCTTAAAGTTTCATAAATTATGAATTATACCATATTTATTTAGAGTAGCGTTTTTAGTACTTGTCTATGACAACATATGTGAAAATTGCATTTTTATAAGGTAAATCAAAAAAAAATTTTTTAACGACCAGATTGTCGAACATCTAGACTAATTATTATAGGACTAGGTGCAATGCTTAAAGTTTCATAAATTATGATATATCCCAAATTTATTTAGAGTAGCGTATTTAGTACTTGTCTATGAAAACATATGTGAAAATTGCATTTTTATAAGGTAAATCAAAAAAAATTTTTTTAACGACCGGATTGTCGGGCATCTAGACTAATTATTATAGGACTAGGTGCAATGCTTAAAGTTTCATAAATTATGAATTATACCATATTTATTTAGAGTAGCGTTTTTAGTACTTGTCTATGACAACATATGTGAAAATTGCATTTTTATAAGGTAAATCAAAAAATTTTTTTTTAACGACCAGATTGTCGAACATCTAGACTAATTATTATAGGACTAGGTGCAATGCTTAAAGTTTCATAAATTATGATATATCCCAAATTTATTTAGAGTAGCGTTTTTAGTAGTTGTCTATGACAACATATGTGAAAATTGCATTTTTATAAGGTAAATCAAACATTTTTTTTTAACCGGATTGTCGGGCATCTAGACTAATTATTATAGGACTAGGTGCAATGCTTAAAGTTTCATAAATTATGATATATCCCAAATTTATTTAGAGTAGCGTTTTTAGTACTTGTCTATGACAACATATGTGAAAATCGCATTTTTATAAGTTAAATCAAAAAAATTTTTTTTAACGACCAGATTGTCGGGCATCTAGACTAATTATGATAGAACTAGATGCAATGCTTAAAGTTTCATAAATTATGATATATCCCAAATTTATTTAGAGTAGCGTTTTTAGTAGTTGTCTATGACAACATATGTGAAAATTGCATTTTAATAAGGTAAATGAAAAAAATTTTTTTTTTACGACCAGATTGTCGGGCATCTAGACTAATTATTATAGGACTAAGTGCAATGCTTAAAGTTTCATAAATTATGAATTATACCATATTTATTTAGAGTAGCGTTTTTAGTACTTGTCTATGACAACATATGTGAAAATTGCATTTTTATAAGGTAAATCAAAAAATTTTTTTTTAACGACCAGATTGTCGAACATCTAGACTAATTATTATAGGACTAGGTGCAATGCTTAAAGTTTCATAAATTATGATATATCCCAAATTTATTTAGAGTAGCGTTTTTAGCACTTGTCTATGACAAAATATGTGAAAATTGCATTTTTATAAGGTAAATCAAAAAATTTTTTTTTAACGACCAGATTGTCGGGCATGTAGACTAATTATGATAGAACTAGATGCAATGCTTAAAGTTTCATAAATTATGATATATCCCAAATTTATTTAGAGTAGCGTTTTTAGTAGTTGTCTATGACAACATATGTGAAAATTGCATTTTAATAAGGTAAATGAAAAAAATTTTTTTTTTACGACCAGATTGTCGGGCATCTAGACTAATTATTATAGGACTAAGTGCAATGCTTAAAGTTTCATAAATTATGAATTATACCATATTTATTTAGAGTAGCGTTTTTAGTACTTGTCTATGACAACATATGTGAAAATTGCATTTTTATAAGGTAAATCAAAAAATTTTTTTTTAACGACCAGATTGTCGAACATCTAGACTAATTATTATAGGACTAGGTGCAATGCTTAAAGTTTCATAAATTATGATATATCCCAAATTTATTTAGAGTAGCGTTTTTAGCACTTGTCTATGACAAAATATGTGAAAATTGCATTTTTATAAGGTAAATCAAAAATTTTTTTTAACGACCAGATTGTCGGGCATCTAGACTAATTATTATAGGACTAGGTGCAATGCTTAAAGTTTCATAAATTATGATATATCCCAAATTTATTTAGAGTAGCGTTTTTAGTACTTGTCTATGAAAACATATGAGAAAATCGCATTTTTATAAGTTAAATCAAAAAAATTTTTTTTAACGACCAGATTGTCGGTCATCTAGACTAATTATTATAGGACTATGTGCAATGCTTAAAGTTTCATAAATTATGATATATCCCAAATTTATTTAGAGTAGCGTTTTTAGTAGTTGTCTATGACAACATATGTGAAAATTGCATTTTTATAAGGTAAATCAAAAAATTTTTTTTTAACGACCAGATTGTCGGGCATCTAGACTAATTATGATAGAACTAGATGCAATGCTTAAAGTTTCATAAATTATGATATATCCCAAATTTATTTAGAGTAGCGTTTTTAGTAGTTGTCTATGACAACATATGTGAAAATTGCATTTTTATAAGGTAAATCAAACATTTTTTTTTAACCGGATTGTCGGGCATCTAGACTAATTATTATAGGACTAGGTGCAATGCTTAAAGTTTCATAAATTATGATATATCCCAAATTTATTTAGAGTAGCGTTTTTAGTACTTGTCTATGACAACATATGTGAAAATCGCATTTTTATAAGTTTAATCAAAAAAATTTTTTTTAACGACCAGATTGTCGGGCATCTAGACTAATTATTATAGGACTAGGTGCAATGCTTAAAGTTTCATAAATTATGATATATACCAAATTTATTTAGAGTAGCATTTTTAGTACTTGTCTATGACAACATATGTGAAAATTGCATTTTTATAAGGTAAATCAAAAAATTTTTTTTTAACGACCAGATTGTCGGGCATCTAGACTAATTATGATAGGACTAGGTGCAATGCTTAAAGTTTCATAAATTATGATATATCCCAAATTTATTTAGAGTAGCGTTTTTAGTACTTGTCTATGACAAGATATGTGAAAATTGCATTTTTATAAGGTAAATCAAAAAAATTTTTTTAACGACCAGATTGTCGGGTGTCTAGACTAATTAATATAGGACTAGGTGCAATGCTTAAAGTTGCATAAATTATGATATATCCCAAATTTATTTAGAGTAGCGTTTTTAGCACTTGTCTATGACAAAATATGTGAAAATTGCATTTTTATAAGGTAAATCAAAAATTTTTTTTAACGACCAGATTGTCGGGTATCTAGACTAATTAATATAGGACTAGGTGCAATGCTTAAAGTTTCATAAATTATGATATATACCAAATTTATTTAGAGTAGCGTTTTTAGTACTTGTCTATGACAA
Organism: Crataerina pallida; assembly: GCA_949710015.1. Classification (NCBI taxonomy): domain Eukaryota; kingdom Metazoa; phylum Arthropoda; class Insecta; order Diptera; family Hippoboscidae; genus Crataerina; species Crataerina pallida. Next base: position 11,978,075 of record OX453291.1, read on the forward strand.
GATATGTGAAAATTGCATTTTTATAAGGTAAATCAAAAAAATTTTTTTAACGACCAGATTGTCGGGTATCTAGACTAATTAATATAGGACTAGGTGCAATGCTTAAAGTTTCATAAATTATGATATATCCCAAATTTATTTAGAGTAGCGTTTTTAGCACTTGTCTATGACAAAATATGTGAAAATTGCATTTTTATAAGGTAAATCAAAAAATTTTTTTAACGACCAGATTGTCGGGTATCTAGACTAATTATTATAGGACTAGGTGCAATGCTTAAAGTTTCATAAATTATGATATATACCAAATTTATTTAGAGTAGCGTTTTTAGTACTTGTCTATGACAACATATGTGAAAATTGCATTTTTATAAGGTAAATCAAAAAATTTTTTTTAACGACCAGATTGTCGGGCATCTAGACTAATTATTATAGGACTAGGTGCAATGCTTAAAGTTTCATAAATTATGATATATCCCAAATTTATTTAGAGTAGCGTTTTTAGTACTTGTCTATGACAAAATATGTGAAAATTGCATTTTAATAAGGTAAATGAAAAAAATTTTTTTTTTACGACCAGATTGTCGGGCATCTAGACTAATTATTATAGGACTAAGTGCAATGCTTAAAGTTTCATAAATTATGAATTATACCATATTTATTTAGAGTAGCGTTTTTAGTACTTGTCTATGACAACATATGTGAAAATTGCATTTTTATAAGGTAAATCAAAAAAAAATTTTTTAACGACCAGATTGTCGAACATCTAGACTAATTATTATAGGACTAGGTGCAATGCTTAAAGTTTCATAAATTATGATATATCCCAAATTTATTTAGAGTAGCGTATTTAGTACTTGTCTATGAAAACATATGTGAAAATTGCATTTTTATAAGGTAAATCAAAAAAAATTTTTTTAACGACCGGATTGTCGGGCATCTAGACTAATTATTATAGGACTAGGTGCAATGCTTAAAGTTTCATAAATTATGATATATCCCAAATTTATTTAGAGTAGCGTATTTAGTACTTGTCTATGACAACATATGTGAAAATTGCACTTTTATAAGGTAAATCAAACATTTTTTTTTAACCGGATTGTCGGGCATCTAGACTAATTATTATAGGACTAGGTGCAATGCTTAAAGTTTCATAAATTATGATATATCCCAAATTTATTTAGAGTAGCGTTTTTAGTACTTGTCTATGACAACATATGTGAAAATTGCATTTTTATAAGGTAAATCAAACATTTTTTTTTAACCGGATTGTCGGGCATCTAGACTAATTATTATAGGACTAGGTGCAATGCTTAAAGTTTCATAAATTATGATATATCCCAAATTTATTTAGAGTAGCGTTTTTAGTACTTGTCTATGACAACATATGTGAAAATTGCATTTTTATAAGGTAAATCAAACATTTTTTTTTAACCCGATTGTCGGGCATCTAGACTAATTATTATAGGACTAGGTGCAATGCTTAAAGTTTCATAAATTATGATATATCCCAAATTTATTTAGAGTAGCGTTTTTAGTACTTGTCTATGACAACATATGTGAAAATTGCATTTTTATAAGGTAAATCAAACATTTTTTTTTAACCCGATTGTCGGGCATCTAGACTAATTATTATAGGACTAGGTGCAATGCTTAAAGTTTCATAAATTATGATATATCCCAAATTTATTTAGAGTAGCGTTTTTAGTACTTGTCTATGACAACATATGTGAAAATTGCATTTTTATAAGGTAAATCAAACTTTTTTTTTAACCGGATTGTCGGGCATCTAGACTAATTATTATAGGACTAGGTGCAATGCTTAAAGTTTCATAAATTATGATATATCCCAAATTTATTTAGAGTAGCGTTTTTAGCACTTGTCTATGACAACATATGTGAAAATTGCATTTTTATAAGGTAAATCAAAAAAAATTTTTTTAACGACCGGATTGTCGGGCATCTAGACTAATTATTATAGGACTAGGTGCAATGCTTAAAGTTTCATAAATTATGATATATCCCAAATTTATTTAGAGTAGCGTTTTTAGTACTTGTCTATGACAACATATGTGAAAATTGCACTTTTATAAGGTAAATCAAACATTTTTTTTTAACCGGATTGTCGGGCATCTAGACTAATTATTATAGGACTAGGTGCAATGCTTAAAGTTTCATAAATTATGATATATCCCAAATTTATTTAGAGTAGCGTTTTTAGTACTTCTCTATGACAACATATGTGAAAATTGCATTTTTATAAGGTAAATCAAACATTTTTTTTTAACCGGATTGTCGGGCATCTAGACTAATTATTATAGGACTAGGTGCAATGCTTAAAGTTTCATAAATTATGATATATCCCAAATTTATTTAGAGTAGCGTTTTTAGTACTTGTCTATGACAACATATGTGAAAATTGCATTTTTATAAGGTAAATCAAACTTTTTTTTTTAACCGGATTGTCGAACATCTAGACTAATTATTATAGGACTAGGTGCAATGCTTAAAGTTTCATAAATTATGATATATCCCAAATTTATTTAGAGTAGCGTATTTAGTACTTGTCTATGAAAACATATGTGAAAATTGCATTTTTATAAGGTAAATCAAAAAAAATTTTTTTAACGACCGGATTGTCGGGCATCTAGACTAATTATTATAGGACTAGGTGCAATGCTTAAAGTTTCATAAATTATGATATATCCCAAATTTATTTAGAGTAGCGTTTTTAGTACTTGTCTATGACAACATATGTGAAAATTGCACTTTTATAAGGTAAATCAAACATTTTTTTTTAACCGGATTGTCGGGCATCTAGACTAATTATTATAGGACTAGGTGCAATGCTTAAAGTTTCATAAATTATGATATATCCCAAATTTATTTAGAGTAGCGTTTTTAGTACTTGTCTATGACAACATATGTGAAAATTGCATTTTTATAAGGTAAATCAAACATTTTTTTTTAACCGGATTGTCGGGTATCTAGACTAATTATTATAGGACTAGGTGCAATGCTTAAAGTTTCATAAATTATGATATATCCCAAATTTATTTAGAGTAGCGTTTTTAGTACTTGTCTATGACAACATATGTGAAAATTGCATTTTTATAAGGTAAATCAAACATTTTTTTTTAACCGGATTGTCGGGCATCTAGACTAATTATTATAGGACTAGGTGCAATGCTTAAAGTTTCATAAATTATGATATATCCCAAATTTATTTAGAGTAGCGTTTTTAGTACTTGTCTATGACAACATATGTGAAAATTGCACTTTTATAAGGTAAATCAAACATTTTTTTTTAACCGGATTGTCGGGCATCTAGACTAATTATTATAGGACTAGGTGCAATGCTTAAAGTTTCATAAATTATGATATATCCCAAATTTATTTAGAGTAGCGTTTTTAGTACTTGTCTATGACAACATATGTGAAAATTGCATTTTTATAAGGTAAATCAAACATTTTTTTTTAACCGGATTGTCGGGTATCTAGACTAATTATTATAGGACTAGGTGCAATGCTTAAAGTTTCATAAATTATGATATATCCCAAATTTATTTAGAGTAGCGTTTTTAGTACTTGTCTATGACAACATATGTGAAAATTGCATTTTTATAAGGTAAATCAAACATTTTTTTTTAACCCGATTGTCGGGCATCTAGACTAATTATTATAGGACTAGGTGCAATGCTTAAAGTTTCATAAATTATGATATATCCCAAATTTATTTAGAGTAGCGTTTTTAGTACTTGTCTATGACAACATATGTGAAAATTGCACTTTTATAAGGTAAATCAAACATTTTTTTTTAACCGGATTGTCGGGCATCTAGACTAATTATTATAGGACTAGGTGCAATGCTTAAAGTTTCATAAATTATGATATATCCCAAATTTATTTAGAGTAGCGTTTTTAGTACTTGTCTATGACAACATATGTGAAAATTGCATTTTTATAAGGTAAATCAAACATTTTTTTTTAACCCGATTGTCGGGCATCTAGACTAATTATTATAGGACTAGGTGCAATGCTTAAAGTTTCATAAATTATGATATATCCCAAATTTATTTAGAGTAGCGTTTTTAGTACTTGTCTATGACAACATATGTGAAAATTGCACTTTTATAAGGTAAATCAAACATTTTTTTTTAACCGGATTGTCGGGCATCTAGACTAATTATTATAGGACTAGGTGCAATGCTTAAAGTTTCATAAATTATGATATATCCCAAATTTATTTAGAGTAGCGTTTTTAGTACTTGTCTATGACAACATATGTGAAAATTGCATTTTTATAAGGTAAATCAAACATTTTTTTTTAACCGGATTGTCGGGCATCTAGACTAATTATTATAGGACTAGGTGCAATGCTTAAAGTTTCATAAATTATGATATATCCCAAATTTATTTAGAGTAGCGTTTTTAGTACTTGTCTATGACAACATATGTGAAAATTGCACTTTTATAAGGTAAATCAAACATTTTTTTTTAACCGGATTGTCGGGCATCTAGACTAATTATTATAGGACTAGGTGCAATGCTTAAAGTTTCATAAATTATGATATATCCCAAATTTATTTAGAGTAGCGTTTTTAGTACTTGTCTATGACAACATATGTGAAAATTGCATTTTATAAGGTAAATCAAACATTTTTTTTTAACCGGATTGTCGGGCATCTAGACTAATTATTATAGGACTAGGTGCAATGCTTAAAGTTTCATAAATTATGATATATCCCAAATTTATTTAGAGTAGCGTTTTTAGTACTTGTCTATGACAACATATGTGAAAATTGCACTTTTATAAGGTAAATCAAACATTTTTTTTTAACCGGATTGTCGGGCATCTAGACTAATTATTATAGGACTAGGTGCAATGCTTAAAGTTTCATAAATTATGATATATCCCAAATTTATTTAGAGTAGCGTTTTTAGTACTTGTCTATGACAACATATGTGAAAATTGCACTTTTATAAGGTAAATCAAACATTTTTTTTTAACCGGATTGTCGGGCATCTAGACTAATTATTATAGGACTAGGTGCAATGCTTAAAGTTTCATAAATTATGATATATCCCAAATTTATTTAGAGTAGCGTTTTTAGTACTTGTCTATGACAACATATGTGAAAATTGCACTTTTATAAGGTAAATCAAACATTTTTTTTTAACCGGATTGTCGGGCATCTAGACTAATTATTATAGGACTAGGTGCAATGCTTAAAGTTTCATAAATTATGATATATCCCAAATTTATTTAGAGTAGCGTTTTTAGTACTTGTCTATGACAACATATGTGAAAATTGCACTTTTATAAGGTAAATCAAACATTTTTTTTTAACCGGATTGTCGGGCATCTAGACTAATTATTATAGGACTAGGTGCAATGCTTAAAGTTTCATAAATTATGATATATCCCAAATTTATTTAGAGTAGCGTTTTTAGTACTTGTCTATGACAACATATGTGAAAATTGCACTTTTATAAGGTAAATCAAACATTTTTTTTTAACCGGATTGTCGGGCATCTAGACTAATTATTATAGGACTAGGTGCAATGCTTAAAGTTTCATAAATTATGATATATCCCAAATTTATTTAGAGTAGCGTTTTTAGTACTTGTCTATGACAACATATGTGAAAATTGCACTTTTATAAGGTAAATCAAACATTTTTTTTTAACCGGATTGTCGGGCATCTAGACTAATTATTATAGGACTAGGTGCAATGCTTAAAGTTTCATAAATTATGATATATCCCAAATTTATTTAGAGTAGCGTTTTTAGTACTTGTCTATGACAACATATGTGAAAATTGCACTTTTATAAGGTAAATCAAACATTTTTTTTTAACCGGATTGTCGGGCATCTAGACTAATTATTATAGGACTAGGTGCAATGCTTAAAGTTTCATAAATTATGATATATCCCAAATTTATTTAGAGTAGCGTTTTTAGTACTTGTCTATGACAACATATGTGAAAATTGCACTTTTATAAGGTAAATCAAACATTTTTTTTTAACCGGATTGTCGGGCATCTAGACTAATTATTATAGGACTAGGTGCAATGCTTAAAGTTTCATAAATTATGATATATCCCAAATTTATTTAGAGTAGCGTTTTTAGTACTTGTCTATGACAACATATGTGAAAATTGCACTTTTATAAGGTAAATCAAACATTTTTTTTTAACCGGATTGTCGGGCATCTAGACTAATTATTATAGGACTAGGTGCAATGCTTAAAGTTTCATAAATTATGATATATCCCAAATTTATTTAGAGTAGCGTTTTTAGTACTTGTCTATGACAACATATGTGAAAATTGCACTTTTATAAGGTAAATCAAACATTTTTTTTTAACCGGATTGTCGGGCATCTAGACTAATTATTATAGGACTAGGTGCAATGCTTAAAGTTTCATAAATTATGATATATCCCAAATTTATTTAGAGTAGCGTTTTTAGTACTTGTCTATGACAACATATGTGAAAATTGCACTTTTATAAGGTAAATCAAACATTTTTTTTTAACCGGATTGTCGGGCATCTAGACTAATTATTATAGGACTAGGTGCAATGCTTAAAGTTTCATAAATTATGATATATCCCAAATTTATTTAGAGTAGCGTTTTTAGTACTTGTCTATGACAACATATGTGAAAATTGCACTTTTATAAGGTAAATCAAACATTTTTTTTTAACCGGATTGTCGGGCATCTAGACTAATTATTATAGGACTAGGTGCAATGCTTAAAGTTTCATAAATTATGATATATCCCAAATTTATTTAGAGTAGCGTTTTTAGTACTTGTCTATGACAACATATGTGAAAATTGCACTTTTATAAGGTAAATCAAACATTTTTTTTTAACCGGATTGTCGGGCATCTAGACTAATTATTATAGGACTAGGTGCAATGCTTAAAGTTTCATAAATTATGATATATCCCAAATTTATTTAGAGTAGCGTTTTTAGTACTTGTCTATGACAACATATGTGAAAATTGCACTTTTATAAGGTAAATCAAACATTTTTTTTTAACCGGATTGTCGGGCATCTAGACTAATTATTATAGGACTAGGTGCAATGCTTAAAGTTTCATAAATTATGATATATCCCAAATTTATTTAGAGTAGCGTTTTTAGTACTTGTCTATGACAACATATGTGAAAATTGCACTTTTATAAGGTAAATCAAACATTTTTTTTTAACCGGATTGTCGGGCATCTAGACTAATTATTATAGGACTAGGTGCAATGCTTAAAGTTTCATAAATTATGATATATCCCAAATTTATTTAGAGTAGCGTTTTTAGTACTTGTCTATGACAACATATGTGAAAATTGCACTTTTATAAGGTAAATCAAACATTTTTTTTTAACCGGATTGTCGGGCATCTAGACTAATTATTATAGGACTAGGTGCAATGCTTAAAGTTTCATAAATTATGATATATCCCAAATTTATTTAGAGTAGCGTTTTTAGTACTTGTCTATGACAACATATGTGAAAATTGCACTTTTATAAGGTAAATCAAACATTTTTTTTTAACCGGATTGTCGGGCATCTAGACTAATTATTATAGGACTAGGTGCAATGCTTAAAGTTTCATAAATTATGATATATCCCAAATTTATTTAGAGTAGCGTTTTTAGTACTTGTCTATGACAACATATGTGAAAATTGCACTTTTATAAGGTAAATCAAACATTTTTTTTTAACCGGATTGTCGGGCATCTAGACTAATTATTATAGGACTAGGTGCAATGCTTAAAGTTTCATAAATTATGATATATCCCAAATTTATTTAGAGTAGCGTTTTTAGTACTTGTCTATGACAACATATGTGAAAATTGCACTTTTATAAGGTAAATCAAACATTTTTTTTTAACCGGATTGTCGGGCATCTAGACTAATTATTATAGGACTAGGTGCAATGCTTAAAGTTTCATAAATTATGATATATCCCAAATTTATTTAGAGTAGCGTTTTTAGTACTTGTCTATGACAACATATGTGAAAATTGCACTTTTATAAGGTAAATCAAACATTTTTTTTTAACCGGATTGTCGGGCATCTAGACTAATTATTATAGGACTAGGTGCAATGCTTAAAGTTTCATAAATTATGATATATCCCAAATTTATTTAGAGTAGCGTTTTTAGTACTTGTCTATGACAACATATGTGAAAATTGCACTTTTATAAGGTAAATCAAACATTTTTTTTTAACCGGATTGTCGGGCATCTAGACTAATTATTATAGGACTAGGTGCAATGCTTAAAGTTTCATAAATTATGATATATCCCAAATTTATTTAGAGTAGCGTTTTTAGTACTTGTCTATGACAACATATGTGAAAATTGCACTTTTATAAGGTAAATCAAACATTTTTTTTTAACCGGATTGTCGGGCATCTAGACTAATTATTATAGGACTAGGTGCAATGCTTAAAGTTTCATAAATTATGATATATCCCAAATTTATTTAGAGTAGCGTTTTTAGTACTTGTCTATGACAACATATGTGAAAATTGCACTTTTATAAGGTAAATCAAACATTTTTTTTTAACCGGATTGTCGGGCATCTAGACTAATTATTATAGGACTAGGTGCAATGCTTAAAGTTTCATAAATTATGATATATCCCAAATTTATTTAGAGTAGCGTTTTTAGTACTTGTCTATGACAACATATGTGAAAATTGCACTTTTATAAGGTAAATCAAACATTTTTTTTTAACCGGATTGTCGGGCATCTAGACTAATTATTATAGGACTAGGTGCAATGCTTAAAGTTTCATAAATTATGATATATCCCAAATTTATTTAGAGTAGCGTTTTTAGTACTTGTCTATGACAACATATGTGAAAATTGCACTTTTATAAGGTAAATCAAACATTTTTTTTTAACCGGATTGTCGGGCATCTAGACTAATTATTATAGGACTAGGTGCAATGCTTAAAGTTTCATAAATTATGATATATCCCAAATTTATTTAGAGTAGCGTTTTTAGTACTTGTCTATGACAACATATGTGAAAATTGCACTTTTATAAGGTAAATCAAACATTTTTTTTTAACCGGATTGTCGGGCATCTAGACTAATTATTATAGGACTAGGTGCAATGCTTAAAGTTTCATAAATTATGATATATCCCAAATTTATTTAGAGTAGCGTTTTTAGTACTTGTCTATGACAACATATGTGAAAATTGCACTTTTATAAGGTAAATCAAACATTTTTTTTTAACCGGATTGTCGGGCATCTAGACTAATTATTATAGGACTAGGTGCAATGCTTAAAGTTTCATAAATTATGATATATCCCAAATTTATTTAGAGTAGCGTTTTTAGTACTTGTCTATGACAACATATGTGAAAATTGCACTTTTATAAGGTAAATCAAACATTTTTTTTTAACCGGATTGTCGGGCATCTAGACTAATTATTATAGGACTAGGTGCAATGCTTAAAGTTTCATAAATTATGATATATCCCAAATTTATTTAGAGTAGCGTTTTTAGTACTTGTCTATGACAACATATGTGAAAATTGCACTTTTATAAGGTAAATCAAACATTTTTTTTTAACCGGATTGTCGGGCATCTAGACTAATTATTATAGGACTAGGTGCAATGCTTAAAGTTTCATAAATTATGATATATCCCAAATTTATTTAGAGTAGCGTTTTTAGTACTTGTCTATGACAACATATGTGAAAATTGCACTTTTATAAGGTAAATCAAACATTTTTTTTTAACCGGATTGTCGGGCATCTAGACTAATTATTATAGGACTAGGTGCAATGCTTAAAGTTTCATAAATTATGATATATCCCAAATTTATTTAGAGTAGCGTTTTTAGTACTTGTCTATGACAACATATGTGAAAATTGCACTTTTATAAGGTAAATCAAACATTTTTTTTTAACCGGATTGTCGGGCATCTAGACTAATTATTATAGGACTAGGTGCAATGCTTAAAGTTTCATAAATTATGATATATCCCAAATTTATTTAGAGTAGCGTTTTTAGTACTTGTCTATGACAACATATGTGAAAATTGCACTTTTATAAGGTAAATCAAACATTTTTTTTTAACCGGATTGTCGGGCATCTAGACTAATTATTATAGGACTAGGTGCAATGCTTAAAGTTTCATAAATTATGATATATCCCAAATTTATTTAGAGTAGCGTTTTTAGTACTTGTCTATGACAACATATGTGAAAATTGCACTTTTATAAGGTAAATCAAACATTTTTTTTTAACCGGATTGTCGGGCATCTAGACTAATTATTATAGGACTAGGTGCAATGCTTAAAGTTTCATAAATTATGATATATCCCAAATTTATTTAGAGTAGCGTTTTTAGTACTTGTCTATGACAACATATGTGAAAATTGCACTTTTATAAGGTAAATCAAACATTTTTTTTTAACCGGATTGTCGGGCATCTAGACTAATTATTATAGGACTAGGTGCAATGCTTAAAGTTTCATAAATTATGATATATCCCAAATTTATTTAGAGTAGCGTTTTTAGTACTTGTCTATGACAACATATGTGAAAATTGCACTTTTATAAGGTAAATCAAACATTTTTTTTTAACCGGATTGTCGGGCATCTAGACTAATTATTATAGGACTAGGTGCAATGCTTAAAGTTTCATAAATTATGATATATCCCAAATTTATTTAGAGTAGCGTTTTTAGTACTTGTCTATGACAACATATGTGAAAATTGCACTTTTATAAGGTAAATCAAACATTTTTTTTTAACCGGATTGTCGGGCATCTAGACTAATTATTATAGGACTAGGTGCAATGCTTAAAGTTTCATAAATTATGATATATCCCAAATTTATTTAGAGTAGCGTTTTTAGTACTTGTCTATGACAACATATGTGAAAATTGCACTTTTATAAGGTAAATCAAACATTTTTTTTTAACCGGATTGTCGGGCATCTAGACTAATTATTATAGGACTAGGTGCAATGCTTAAAGTTTCATAAATTATGATATATCCCAAATTTATTTAGAGTAGCGTTTTTAGTACTTGTCTATGACAACATATGTGAAAATTGCACTTTTATAAGGTAAATCAAACATTTTTTTTTAACCGGATTGTCGGGCATCTAGACTAATTATTATAGGACTAGGTGCAATGCTTAAAGTTTCATAAATTATGATATATCCCAAATTTATTTAGAGTAGCGTTTTTAGTACTTGTCTATGACAACATATGTGAAAATTGCACTTTTATAAGGTAAATCAAACATTTTTTTTTAACCGGATTGTCGGGCATCTAGACTAATTATTATAGGACTAGGTGCAATGCTTAAAGTTTCATAAATTATGATATATCCCAAATTTATTTAGAGTAGCGTTTTTAGTACTTGTCTATGACAACATATGTGAAAATTGCACTTTTATAAGGTAAATCAAACATTTTTTTTTAACCGGATTGTCGGGCATCTAGACTAATTATTATAGGACTAGGTGCAATGCTTAAAGTTTCATAAATTATGATATATCCCAAATTTATTTAGAGTAGCGTTTTTAGTACTTGTCTATGACAACATATGTGAAAATTGCACTTTTATAAGGTAAATCAAACATTTTTTTTTAACCGGATTGTCGGGCATCTAGACTAATTATTATAGGACTAGGTGCAATGCTTAAAGTTTCATAAATTATGATATATCCCAAATTTATTTAGAGTAGCGTTTTTAGTACTTGTCTATGACAACATATGTGAAAATTGCACTTTTATAAGGTAAATCAAACATTTTTTTTTAACCGGATTGTCGGGCATCTAGACTAATTATTATAGGACTAGGTGCAATGCTTAAAGTTTCATAAATTATGATATATCCCAAATTTATTTAGAGTAGCGTTTTTAGTACTTGTCTATGACAACATATGTGAAAATTGCACTTTTATAAGGTAAATCAAACATTTTTTTTTAACCGGATTGTCGGGCATCTAGACTAATTATTATAGGACTAGGTGCAATGCTTAAAGTTTCATAAATTATGATATATCCCAAATTTATTTAGAGTAGCGTTTTTAGTACTTGTCTATGACAACATATGTGAAAATTGCACTTTTATAAGGTAAATCAAACATTTTTTTTTAACCGGATTGTCGGGCATCTAGACTAATTATTATAGGACTAGGTGCAATGCTTAAAGTTTCATAAATTATGATATATCCCAAATTTATTTAGAGTAGCGTTTTTAGTACTTGTCTATGACAACATATGTGAAAATTGCACTTTTATAAGGTAAATCAAACATTTTTTTTTAACCGGATTGTCGGGCATCTAGACTAATTATTATAGGACTAGGTGCAATGCTTAAAGTTTCATAAATTATGATATATCCCAAATTTATTTAGAGTAGCGTTTTTAGTACTTGTCTATGACAACATATGTGAAAATTGCACTTTTATAAGGTAAATCAAACATTTTTTTTTAACCGGATTGTCGGGCATCTAGACTAATTATTATAGGACTAGGTGCAATGCTTAAAGTTTCATAAATTATGATATATCCCAAATTTATTTAGAGTAGCGTTTTTAGTACTTGTCTATGACAACATATGTGAAAATTGCACTTTTATAAGGTAAATCAAACATTTTTTTTTAACCGGATTGTCGGGCATCTAGACTAATTATTATAGGACTAGGTGCAATGCTTAAAGTTTCATAAATTATGATATATCCCAAATTTATTTAGAGTAGCGTTTTTAGTACTTGTCTATGACAACATATGTGAAAATTGCACTTTTATAAGGTAAATCAAACATTTTTTTTTAACCGGATTGTCGGGCATCTAGACTAATTATTATAGGACTAGGTGCAATGCTTAAAGTTTCATAAATTATGATATATCCCAAATTTATTTAGAGTAGCGTTTTTAGTACTTGTCTATGACAACATATGTGAAAATTGCACTTTTATAAGGTAAATCAAACATTTTTTTTTAACCGGATTGTCGGGCATCTAGACTAATTATTATAGGACTAGGTGCAATGCTTAAAGTTTCATAAATTATGATATATCCCAAATTTATTTAGAGTAGCGTTTTTAGTACTTGTCTATGACAACATATGTGAAAATTGCACTTTTATAAGGTAAATCAAACATTTTTTTTTAACCGGATTGTCGGGCATCTAGACTAATTATTATAGGACTAGGTGCAATGCTTAAAGTTTCATAAATTATGATATATCCCAAATTTATTTAGAGTAGCGTTTTTAGTACTTGTCTATGACAACATATGTGAAAATTGCATTTTTATAAGGTAAATCAAACATTTTTTTTTAACCCGATTGTCGGGCATCTAGACTAATTATTATAGGACTAGGTGCAATGCTTAAAGTTTCATAAATTATGATATATCCCAAATTTATTTAGAGTAGCGTTTTTAGTACTTGTCTATGACAACATATGTGAAAATTGCACTTTTATAAGGTAAATCAAACATTTTTTTTTAACCGGATTGTCGGGCATCTAGACTAATTATTATAGGACTAGGTGCAATGCTTAAAGTTTCATAAATTATGATATATCCCAAATTTATTTAGAGTAGCGTTTTTAGTACTTGTCTATGACAACATATGTGAAAATTGCATTTTTATAAGGTAAATCAAACATTTTTTTTTAACCGGATTGTCGGGTATCTAGACTAATTATTATAGGACTAGGTGCAATGCTTAAAGTTTCATAAATTATGATATATCCCAAATTTATTTAGAGTAGCGTTTTTAGTACTTGTCTATGACAACATATGTGAAAATTGCACTTTTATAAGGTAAATCAAACATTTTTTTTAACCGGATTGTCGGGCATCTAGACTAATTATTATAGGACTAGGTGCAATGCTTAAAGTTTCATAAATTATGATATATCCCAAATTTATTTAGAGTAGCGTTTTTAGTACTTGTCTATGACAACATATGTGAAAATTGCATTTTTATAAGGTAAATCAAACATTTTTTTTTAACCCGATTGTCGGGCATCTAGACTAATTATTATAGGACTAGGTGCAATGCTTAAAGTTTCATAAATTATGATATATCCCAAATTTATTTAGAGTAGCGTTTTTAGTACTTGTCTATGACAACATATGTGAAAATTGCACTTTTATAAGGTAAATCAAACATTTTTTTTTAACCGGATTGTCGGGCATCTAGACTAATTATTATAGGACTAGGTGCAATGCTTAAAGTTTCATAAATTATGATATATCCCAAATTTATTTAGAGTAGCGTTTTTAGTACTTGTCTATGACAACATATGTGAAAATTGCATTTTTATAAGGTAAATCAAACATTTTTTTTTAACCGGATTGTCGGGTATCTAGACTAATTATTATAGGACTAGGTGCAATGCTTAAAGTTTCATAAATTATGATATATCCCAAATTTATTTAGAGTAGCGTTTTTAGTACTTGTCTATGACAACATATGTGAAAATTGCATTTTTATAAGGTAAATCAAACATTTTTTTTTAACCGGATTGTCGGGCATCTAGACTAATTATTATAGGACTAGGTGCAATGCTTAAAGTTTCATAAATTATGATATATCCCAAATTTATTTAGAGTAGCGTTTTTAGTACTTGTCTATGACAACATATGTGAAAATTGCACTTTTATAAGGTAAATCAAACATTTTTTTTTAACCGGATTGTCGGGCATCTAGACTAATTATTATAGGACTAGGTGCAATGCTTAAAGTTTCATAAATTATGATATATCCCAAATTTATTTAGAGTAGCGTTTTTAGTACTTGTCTATGACAACATATGTGAAAATTGCATTTTTATAAGGTAAATCAAACATTTTTTTTTAACGACCAGATTGTCGGGCATCTAGACTAATTATGATAGGACTAGGTGCAATGCTTAAAGTTTCATAAATTATGATATATCCCAAATTTATTTAGAGTAGCGTTTTTAGTACTTGTCTATGACAATATATGTGAAAATTGCATTTTTATAAGGTAAATCAAAAAATTTTTTTTTAACGACCAGATTGTCGGGCATCTAGACTAATTATTATAGGACTAGGTGCAATGCTTAAAGTTTCATAAATTATGATATATCCCAAATTTATTTAGAGTAGCGTTTTTAGTACTTGTCTATGACAACATATGTGAAAATTGCACTTTTATAAGGTAAATCAAACATTTTTTTTTAACCGGATTGTCGGGCATCTAGACTAATTATTATAGGACTAGGTGCAATGCTTAAAGTTTCATAAATTATGATATATACCAAATTTATTTAGAGTAGCATTTTTAGTACTTGTCTATGACAACATATGTGAAAATTGCATTTTTATAAGGTAAATCAAAAATTTTTTTTTTAACGACCAGATTGTCGGGCATCTAGACTAATTATGATAGGACTAGGTGCAATGCTTAAAGTTTCATAAATTATGATATATCCCAAATTTATTTAGAGTAGCGTTTTTAGTACTTGTCTATGACAACATATGTGAAAATTGCATTTTTATAAGGTAAATCAAAAAATTTTTTTTTAACGACCAGATTGTCGGGCATCTAGACTAATTATGATAGGACTAGGTGCAATGCTTAAAGTTTCATAAATTATGATATATCCCAAATTTATTTAGAGTAGCGTTTTTAGCACTTGTCTATGACAACATATGTGAAAATTGCATTTTTATAAGGTAAATCAAAAATTTTTTTTAACGACCAGATTGTCGGGCATCTAGACTAATTATTATAGGACTAGGTGCAATGCTTAAAGTTTCATAAATTATGATATATCCCAAATTTATTTAGAGTAGCGTTTTTAGTACTTGTCTATGACAACATATGTGAAAATTGCACTTTTATAAGGTAAATCAAACATTTTTTTTTAACCGGATTGTCGGGCATCTAGACTAATTATTATAGGACTAGGTGCAATACTTAAAGTTTCATAAATTATGATATATCCCAAATTTATTTAGAGTAGCGTTTTTAGTACTTGTCTATGACAACATATGTGAAAATTGCATTTTTATAAGGTAAATCAAACATTTTTTTTTAACCGGATTGTCGGGCATCTAGACTAATTATTATAGGACTAGGTGCAATGCTTAAAGTTTCATAAATTATGATATATCCCAAATTTATTTAGAGTAGCGTTTTTAGTACTTGTCTATGACAACATATGTGAAAATTGCATTTTTATAAGGTAAATCAAACTTTTTTTTTTAACCGGATTGTCGGGCATCTAGACTAATTATTATAGGACTAGGTGCAATGCTTAAAGTTTCATAAATTATGATATATCCCAAATTTATTTAGAGTAGCGTTTTTAGTACTTGTCTATGACAACATATGTGAAAATTGCATTTTTATAAGGTAAATCAACAATTTTTTTTTAACGACCAGATTGTCGGGCATCTAGACTAATTATTATAGGACTAGGTGCAATGCTTAAAGTTTCATAAATTATGATATATCCCAAATTTATTTAGAGTACCGTTTTTAGCACTTGTCTATGACAACATATGTGAAAATTGCATTTTTATAAGGTAAATCAAAATTTTTTTTTAACGACCAGATTGTCGGGCATCTAGACTAATTATTATAGGACTAGGTGCAATGCTTAAAGTTTCATAAATTATGATTTATCCCAAATTTATTTAGAGTAGCGTTTTTAGCACTTGTCTATGACAACATATGTGAAAATTGCATTTTTATAAGGTAAATCAAAAAATTTTTTTTTAACGACCAGATTGTCGGGCATCTAGACTAATTATGATAGGACTAGGTGCAATGCTTAAAGTTTCATAAATTATGATATATCCCAAATTTATTTAGAGTAGCGTTTTTAGTACTTGTCTATGACAAGATATGTGAAAATTGCATTTTTATAAGGTAAATCAAAAAAATTTTTTTAACGACCAGATTGTCGGGTATCTAGACTAATTAATATAGGACTAGGTGCAATGCTTAAAGTTGCATAAATTATGATATATCCCAAATTTATTTAGAGTAGCGTTTTTAGCACTTGTCTATGACAAAATATGTGAAAATTGCATTTTTATAAGGTAAATCAAAAATTTTTTTTAACGACCAGATTGTCGGGTATCTAGACTAATTAATATAGGACTAGGTGCAATGCTTAAAGTTTCATAAATTATGATATATACCAAATTTATTTAGAGTAGCGTTTTTAGTACTTGTCTATGGCAACATATGTGAAAATTGCATTTTTATAAGGTAAATCAATTTTTTTTTTTTTTAACGACCAGATTGTCGGGCATCTAGACTAATTATTATAGGACTAGGTGCAATGCTTAAAGTTTCATAAATTATGATATATACCAAATTTATTTAGAGTAGCGTTTTTAGTACTTGTCTATGGAAACATATGTGAAAATTGCATTTTTATAAGGTAAATCAAAAAAAATTTTTTTAACGACCAGATTGTCGGGCATCTAGACTAATTATTATAGGACTAAGTGCAATGCTTAAAGTTTCATAAATTATGAATTATACCATATTTATTTAGAGTAGCGTTTTTAGTACTTGTCTATGACAACATATGTGAAAATTGCATTTTTATAAGGTAAATCAAAAAAAAATTTTTTAACGACCAGATTGTCGAACATCTAGACTAATTATTATAGGACTAGGTGCAATGCTTAAAGTTTCATAAATTATGATATAACCCAAATTTATTTAGAGTAGCGTATTTAGTACTTGTCTATGAAAACATATGTGAAAATTGCATTTTTATAAGGTACATCAAAAAAATTTTTTTTAACGACCGGATTGTCGGGCATCTAGACTAATTATTATAGGACTAGGTGCAATGCTTAAAGTTTCATAAATTATGATATATCCCAAATTTATTTAGAGTAGCGTTTTTAGTACTTGTCTATGACAACATATGTGAAAATTGCTTTTTTATAAGGTAAATCAAAAAAATTTTTTTTAACGACCAGATTGTCGGGCATCTAGACTAATTATTATAGGACTAGGTGCAATGCTTAAAGTTTCATAAATTATGATATATCCCAAATTTATTTAGAGTAGCGTTTTTAGTACTTGTCTATGACAACATATGTGAAAATTGCTTTTTTATAAGGTAAATCAAAAAAATTTTTTTTAACGACCAGATTGTCGGGCATCTAGACTAATTATTATAGGACTAGGTGCAATGCTTAAAGTTTCATAAATTATGATATATCCCAAATTTATTTAGAGTAGCGTTTTTAGTACTTGTCTATGACAACATATGTGAAAATCGCATTTTTATAAGTTAAATCAAAAAAATTTTTTTTAACGACCAGATTGTCGGGCATCTAGACTAATTATTATAGGACTAGGTGCAATGCTTAAAGTTTCATAAATTATGATATATACCAAATTTATTTACAGTAGCATTTTTAGTACTTGTCTATGACAACATATGTGAAAATTGCATTTTTATAAGGTAAATCAAAAAATTTTTTTTTAACGACCAGATTGTCGGGCATCTAGACTAATTATGATAGGACTAGGTGCAATGCTTAAAGTTTCATAAATTATGATATATCCCAAATTTATTTAGAGTAGCGTTTTTAGTACTTGTCTATGACAAGATATGTGAAAATTGCATTTTTATAAGGTAAATCAAAAAAATTTTTTTAACGACCAGATTGTCGGGTATCTAGACTAATTAATATAGGACTAGGTGCAATGCTTAAAGTTGCATAAATTATGATATATCCCAAATTTATTTAGAGTAGCGTTTTTAGCACTTGTCTATGACAAAATAAGTGAAAATTGCATTTTTATAAGGTAAATCAAAAATTTTTTTTAACGACCAGATTGTCGGGTATCTAGACTAATTAATATAGGACTAGGTGCAATGCTTAAAGTTTCATAAATTATGATATATCCCAAATTTATTTAGAGTAGCGTTTTAGTACTTGTCTATGAAAACATATGTGAAAATTGCATTTTTATAAGGTAAATCAAAAAAAAATTTTTTAACGACCAGATTGTCGGGCATCTAGACTAATTATTATAGGACTAGGTGCAATGCTTAAAGTTTCATAAATTATGATATATCCCAAATTTATTTAGAGTAGCGTTTTTAGTACTTGTCTATGACAACATATGTGAAAATTGCATTTTTATAAGGTAAATCAAACATTTTTTTTTAACCGGATTGTCGGGCATCTAGACTAATTATTATAGGACTAGGTGCAATGCTTAAAGTTTCATAAATTATGATATATCCCAAATTTATTTAGAGTAGCGTTTTTAGTACTTGTCTATGACAACATATATGAAAATTGCATTTTTATAAGGTAAATCAAACATTTTTTTTTAACCGGATTGTCGGGCATCTAGACTAATTATTATAGGACTAGGTGCAATGCTTAAAGTTTCATAAATTATGATATATCCCAAATTTATTTAGAGTAGCGTTTTTAGTACTTGTCTATGACAACATATATGAAAATTGCATTTTTATAAGGTAAATCAAACATTTTTTTTTAACCGGATTGTCGGGCATCTAGACTAATTATTATAGGACTAGGTGCAATGCTTAAAGTTTCATAAATTATGATATATCCCAAATTTATTTAGAGTAGCGTTTTTAGTACTTGTCTATGAAAACATATGTGAAAATTGCATTTTTATAAGGTAAATCAAAAAAAAATTTTTTAACGACCAGATTGTCGGGCATCTAGACTAATTATTATAGGACTAGGTGCAATGCTTAAAGTTTCATAAATTATGATATATCCCAAATTTATTTAGAGTAGCGTTTTTAGTACTTGTCTATGACAACATATGTGAAAATTGCATTTTTATAAGGTAAATCAAACATTTTTTTTTAACCGGATTGTCGGGCATCTAGACTAATTATTATAGGACTAGGTGCAATGCTTAAAGTTTCATAAATTATGATATATCCCAAATTTATTTAGAGTAGCGTTTTTAGTACTTGTCTATGACAACATATATGAAAATTGCATTTTTATAAGGTAAATCAAACATTTTTTTTAACCGGATTGTCGGGCATCTAGACTAATTATTATAGGACTAGGTGCAATGCTTAAAGTTTCATAAATTATGATATATCCCAAATTTATTTAGAGTAGCGTTTTTAGTACTTGTCTGTGACAACATATGTGAAAATTGCATTTTTATAAGGTAAATCAAACATTTTTTTTTAACCGGATTGTCGGGCATCTAGACTAATTATTATAGGACTAGGTGCAATGCTTAAAGTTTCATAAATTATGATATATCCCAAATTTATTTAGAGTAGCGTTTTTAGTACTTGTCTATGACAACATATGTGAAAATTGCACTTTTATAAGGTAAATCAAACATTTTTTTTTAACCGGATTGTCGGGCATCTAGACTAATTATTATATGACTAGGTGCAATGCTTAAAGTTTCATAAATTATGATATATCCCAAATTTATTTAGAGTAGCGTTTTTAGTACTTGTCTATGACAACATATGTGAAAATTGCATTTTTATAAGGTAAATCAAACATTTTTTTTTAACCGGATTGTCGGGCATCTAGACTAATTATTATAGGACTAGGTGCAATGCTTAAAGTTTCATAAATTATGATATATCCCAAATTTATTTAGAGTAGCGTTTTTAGTACTTGTCTATGACAACATATGTGAAAATTGCATTTTTATAAGGTAAATCAAACTTTTTTTTTTAACCGGATTGTCGGGCATCTAGACTAATTATTATAGGACTAGGTGCAATGCTTAAAGTTTCATAAATTATGATATATCCCAAATTTATTTAGAGTAGCGTTTTTAGTACTTGTCTATGACAACATATGTGAAAATTGCATTTTTATAAGGTAAATCAACAATTTTTTTTTAACGACCAGATTGTCGGGCATCTAGACTAATTATTATAGGACTAGGTGCAATGCTTAAAGTTTCATAAATTATGATATATCCCAAATTTATTTAGAGTACCGTTTTTAGCACTTGTCTATGACAACATATGTGAAAATTGCATTTTTATAAGGTAAATCAAAATTTTTTTTTAACGACCAGATTGTCGGGCATCTAGACTAATTATTATAGGACTAGGTGCAATGCTTAAAGTTTCATAAATTATGATTTATCCCAAATTTATTTAGAGTAGCGTTTTTAGCACTTGTCTATGACAACATATGTGAAAATTGCATTTTTATAAGGTAAATCAAAAAATTTTTTTTTAACGACCAGATTGTCGGGCATCTAGACTAATTATGATAGGACTAGGTGCAATGCTTAAAGTTTCATAAATTATGATATATCCCAAATTTATTTAGAGTAGCGTTTTTAGTACTTGTCTATGACAAGATATGTGAAAATTGCATTTTTATAAGGTAAATCAAAAAAATTTTTTTAACGACCAGATTGTCGGGTATCTAGACTAATTAATATAGGACTAGGTGCAATGCTTAAAGTTGCATAAATTATGATATATCCCAAATTTATTTAGAGTAGCGTTTTTAGCACTTGTCTATGACAAAATATGTGAAAATTGCATTTTTATAAGGTAAATCAAAAATTTTTTTTAACGACCAGATTGTCGGGTATCTAGACTAATTAATATAGGACTAGGTGCAATGCTTAAAGTTTCATAAATTATGATATATACCAAATTTATTTAGAGTAGCGTTTTTAGTACTTGTCTATGGCAACATATGTGAAAATTGCATTTTTATAAGGTAAATCAATTTTTTTTTTTTTTAACGACCAGATTGTCGGGCATCTAGACTAATTATTATAGGACTAGGTGCAATGCTTAAAGTTTCATAAATTATGATATATACCAAATTTATTTAGAGTAGCGTTTTTAGTACTTGTCTATGGAAACATATGTGAAAATTGCATTTTTATAAGGTAAATCAAAAAAATTTTTTTTAACGACCAGATTGTCGGGCATCTAGACTAATTATTATAGGACTAAGTGCAATGCTTAAAGTTTCATAAATTATGAATTATACCATATTTATTTAGAGTAGCGTTTTTAGTACTTGTCTATGACAACATATGTGAAAATTGCATTTTTATAAGGTAAATCAAAAAAAAATTTTTTAACGACCAGATTGTCGAACATCTAGACTAATTATTATAGGACTAGGTGCAATGCTTAAAGTTTCATAAATTATGATATAACCCAAATTTATTTAGAGTAGCGTATTTAGTACTTGTCTATGAAAACATATGTGAAAATTGCATTTTTATAAGGTACATCAAAAAAATTTTTTTTAACGACCGGATTGTCGGGCATCTAGACTAATTATTATAGGACTAGGTGCAATGCTTAAAGTTTCATAAATTATAATATATCCCAAATTTATTTAGAGTAGCGTTTTTAGCACTTGTCTATGACAAAATATGTGAAAATTGCATTTTTATAAGGTAAATCAAACATTTTTTTTTTAACGACCAGATTGTCGGGCATCTAGACTAATTATTATAGGACTAAGTGCAATGCTTAAAGTTTCATAAATTATGATATATCCCAAATTTATTTAGAGTAGCGTTTTTAGTACTTGTCTATGACAACATATGTGAAAATTGCTTTTTTATAAGGTAAATCAAAAAAATTTTTTTTAACGACCAGATTGTCGGGCATCTAGACTAATTATTATAGGACTAGGTGCAATGCTTAAAGTTTCATAAATTATGATATATCCCAAATTTATTTAGAGTAGCGTTTTTAGTACTTGTCTATGACAACATATGTGAAAATCGCATTTTTATAAGTTAAATCAAAAAAATTTTTTTTAACGACCAGATTGTCGGGCATCTAGACTAATTATTATAGGACTAGGTGCAATGCTTAAAGTTTCATAAATTATGATATATACCAAATTTATTTACAGTAGCATTTTTAGTACTTGTCTATGACAACATATGTGAAAATTGCATTTTTATAAGGTAAATCAAAAAATTTTTTTTTAACGACCAGATTGTCGGGCATCTAGACTAATTATGATAGGACTAGGTGCAATGCTTAAAGTTTCATAAATTATGATATATCCCAAATTTATTTAGAGTAGCGTTTTTAGTACTTGTCTATGACAAGATATGTGAAAATTGCATTTTTATAAGGTAAATCAAAAAAATTTTTTTAACGACCAGATTGTCGGGTATCTAGACTAATTAATATAGGACTAGGTGCAATGCTTAAAGTTGCATAAATTATGATATATCCCAAATTTATTTAGAGTAGCGTTTTTAGCACTTGTCTATGACAAAATAAGTGAAAATTGCATTTTTATAAGGTAAATCAAAAATTTTTTTTAACGACCAGATTGTCGGGTATCTAGACTAATTAATATAGGACTAGGTGCAATGCTTAAAGTTTCATAAATTATGATATATCCCAAATTTATTTAGAGTAGCGTTTTAGTACTTGTCTATGAAAACATATGTGAAAATTGCATTTTTATAAGGTAAATCAAAAAAAAATTTTTTAACGACCAGATTGTCGGGCATCTAGACTAATTATTATAGGACTAGGTGCAATGCTTAAAGTTTCATAAATTATGATATATCCCAAATTTATTTAGAGTAGCGTTTTTAGTACTTGTCTATGACAACATATGTGAAAATTGCATTTTTATAAGGTAAATCAAACATTTTTTTTTAACCGGATTGTCGGGCATCTAGACTAATTATTATAGGACTAGGTGCAATGCTTAAAGTTTCATAAATTATGATATATCCCAAATTTATTTAGAGTAGCGTTTTTAGTACTTGTCTATGACAACATATATGAAAATTGCATTTTTATAAGGTAAATCAAACATTTTTTTTTAACCGGATTGTCGGGCATCTAGACTAATTATTATAGGACTAGGTGCAATGCTTAAAGTTTCATAAATTATGATATATCCCAAATTTATTTAGAGTAGCGTTTTTAGTACTTGTCTATGACAACATATATGAAAATTGCATTTTTATAAGGTAAATCAAACATTTTTTTTTAACCGGATTGTCGGGCATCTAGACTAATTATTATAGGACTAGGTGCAATGCTTAAAGTTTCATAAATTATGATATATCCCAAATTTATTTAGAGTAGCGTTTTTAGTACTTGTCTATGAAAACATATGTGAAAATTGCATTTTTATAAGGTAAATCAAAAAAAAATTTTTTAACGACCAGATTGTCGGGCATCTAGACTAATTATTATAGGACTAGGTGCAATGCTTAAAGTTTCATAAATTATGATATATCCCAAATTTATTTAGAGTAGCGTTTTTAGTACTTGTCTATGACAACATATGTGAAAATTGCATTTTTATAAGGTAAATCAAACATTTTTTTTTAACCGGATTGTCGGGCATCTAGACTAATTATTATAGGACTAGGTGCAATGCTTAAAGTTTCATAAATTATGATATATCCCAAATTTATTTAGAGTAGCGTTTTTAGTACTTGTCTATGACAACATATATGAAAATTGCATTTTTATAAGGTAAATCAAACATTTTTTTTAACCGGATTGTCGGGCATCTAGACTAATTATTATAGGACTAGGTGCAATGCTTAAAGTTTCATAAATTATGATATATCCCAAATTTATTTAGAGTAGCGTTTTTAGTACTTGTCTGTGACAACATATGTGAAAATTGCATTTTTATAAGGTAAATCAAACATTTTTTTTTAACCGGATTGTCGGGCATCTAGACTAATTATTATAGGACTAGGTGCAATGCTTAAAGTTTCATAAATTATGATATATCCCAAATTTATTTAGAGTAGCGTTTTTAGTACTTGTCTATGACAACATATGTGAAAATTGCATTTTTATAAGGTAAATCAAACATTTTTTTTTAACCGGATTGTCGGGCATCTAGACTAATTATTATAGGACTAGGTGCAATGCTTAAAGTTTCATAAATTATGATATATCCCAAATTTATTTAGAGTAGCGTTTTTAGTACTTGTCTATGACAACATATGTGAAAATTGCATTTTTATAAGGTAAATCAAACATTTTTTTTTAACCGGATTGTCGGGCATCTAGACTAATTATTATAGGACTAGGTGCAATGCTTAAAGTTTCATAAATTATGATATATACCAAATTTATTTACAGTAGCATTTTTAGTACTTGTCTATGACAACATATGTGAAAATTGCATTTTTATAAGGTAAATCAAAAAATTTTTTTTTAACGACCAGATTGTCGGGCATCTAGACTAATTATGATAGGACTAGGTGCAATGCTTAAAGTTTCATAAATTATGATATATCCCAAATTTATTTAGAGTAGCGTTTTTAGTACTTGTCTATGACAAGATATGTGAAAATTGCATTTTTATAAGGTAAATCAAAAAAATTTTTTTAACGACCAGATTGTCGGGTATCTAGACTAATTAATATAGGACTAGGTGCAATGCTTAAAGTTGCATAAATTATGATATATCCCAAATTTATTTAGAGTAGCGTTTTTAGCACTTGTCTATGACAAAATAAGTGAAAATTGCATTTTTATAAGGTAAATCAAAAATTTTTTTTAACGACCAGATTGTCGGGTATCTAGACTAATTAATATAGGACTAGGTGCAATGCTTAAAGTTTCATAAATTATGATATATACCAAATTTATTTAGAGTAGCGTTTTTAGTACTTGTCTATGGCAACATATGTGAAAATTGCATTTTTATAAGGTAAATCAAAAAATTTTTTTTTAACGACCAGATTGTCGGGCATCTAGACTAATTATTATAGGACTAGGTGCAATGCTTAAAGTTTCATAAATTATGATATATCCCAAATTTATTTAGAGTAGCGTTTTTAGTACTTGTCTATGACAAAATATGTGAAAATTGCATTTTAATAAGGTAAATGAAAAAATTTTTTTTTTAACGACCAGATTGTCGGGCATCTAGACTAATTATTATAGGACTAAGTGCAATGCTTAAAGTTTCATAAATTATGAATTATACCATATTTATTTAGAGTAGCGTTTTTAGTACTTGTCTATGACAACATATGTGAAAATTGCATTTTTATAAGGTAAATCAAAAAAAAATTTTTTAACGACCAGATTGTCGAACATGTAGACTAATTATTATAGGACTAGGTGCAATGCTTAAAGTTTCATAAATTATGATATATCCCAAATTTATTTAGAGTAGCGTATTTAGTACTTGTCTATGAAAACATATGTGAAAATTGCATTTTTATAAGGTAAATCAAAAAAATTTTTTTTAACGATCACATTGTCGGGCATCTAGACTAATTATTATAGGACTAGGTGCAATGCTTAAAGTTTCATAAATTATGATATATCCCAAATTTATTTAGAGTAGCGTTTTTAGTACTTGTCTATGACAACATATGTTAAAATTGCATTTTTATAAGGTAAATCAAAAAATTTTTTTTTAACGACCAGATTGTCGGGCATCTAGACTAATTATTATAGGACTAGGTGCAATGCTTAAAGTTTCATAAATTATGATATATCCCAAATTTATTTAGAGTAGCGTTTTTAGTACTTGTCTATGACAACATATGTGAAAATTGCATTTTTATAAGGTAAATCAAAAAATTTTTTTTAACGACCAGATTGTCGGGCATCTAGACTAATTATTATAGAACTAGGTGCAATGCTTAAAGTTTCATAAATGATGATATATCCCAAATTTATTTAGAGTAGCGTTTTTAGTACTTGTCTATGACAACATATGTGAAAATTGCATTTTTATAAGGTAAATCAAAAAATTTTTTTTAACGACGAGATTGTCGGGCATCTAGACTAATTATTATAGGACTAGGTGCAATGCTTAAAGTTTCATAAATTATGATATATCCCAAATTTATTTAGAGTAGCGTTTTTAGTACTTGTCTATGACAAGATATGTTAAAATTGCATTTTTATAAGGTAAATCAAAAATTTTTTTTTTAACGACCAGATTGTCGGGCATCTAGACTAATTATTATAGGATTAGGTGCAATGCTTAAAGTTTCATAAATTATGATATATCCCAAATTTATTTAGAGTAGCGTTTTTAGTACTTGTCTATGACAACATATGTGAAAATCGCATTTTTATAAGTTAAATCAAACATTTTTTTTTTAACGACCGGATTGTCGGGCATCTAGACTAATTATTATAGGACTAGGTGCAACGCTTAAAGTTTCATAAATTATGATATATCCCAAATTTATTTAGAGTAGCGTTTTTAGTACTTGTCTATGACAACATATGTGAAAATTGCATTTTTATAAGGTAAATCAAAAAATTTTTTTTTAACGACCAGATTGTCGGGCGCCTAAACTAATTATGATAGGACTAGGTGCAATGCTTAAAGTTTCATAAATTATGATATATCCCAAATTTATTTAGAGTAGCGTTTTTAGTACTTGTCTATGACAAGATATGTGAAAATTGCATTTTTATAAGGTAAATCAAAAAAATTTTTTTAACGACCAGATTGTCGGGTATCTAGACTAATTAATATAGGACTAGGTGCAATGCTTAAAGTTGCATAAATTATGATATATCCCAAATTTATTTAGAGTAGCGTTTTTAGCACTTGTCTATGACAAAATAAGTGAAAATTGCATTTTTATAAGGTAAATCAAAAATTTTTTTTAACGACCAGATTGTCGGGTATCTAGACTAATTAATATAGGACTAGGTGCAATGCTTAAAGTTTCATAAATTATGATATATACCAAATTTATTTAGAGTAGCGTTTTTAGTACTTGTCTATGGCAACATATGTGAAAATTGCATTTTTATAAGGTAAATCAATTTTTTTTTTTTTAACGACCAGATTGTCGGGCATCTAGACTAATTATTATAGGACTAGGTGCAATGCTTAAAGTTTCATAAATTATGATATATCCCAAATTTATTTAGAGTAGCGTTTTTAGTACTTGTCTATGACAAAATATGTGAAAATTGCATTTTAATAAGGTAAATGAAAAAATTTTTTTTTTAACGACCAGATTGTCGGGCATCTAGACTAATTATTATAGGACTAAGTGCAATGCTTAAAGTTTCATAAATTATGAATTATACCATATTTATTTAGAGTAGCGTTTTTAGTACTTGTCTATGACAACATATGTGAAAATTGCATTTTTATAAGGTAAATCAAAAAAAAATTTTTTAACGACCAGATTGTCGAACATGTAGACTAATTATTATAGGACTAGGTGCAACGCTTAAAGTTTCATAAATTATGATATATCCCAAATTTATTTAGAGTAGCGTTTTTAGTACTTGTCTATGACAACATATGTGAAAATCGCATTTTTATAAGTTAAATCAAACATTTTTTTTTAACGACCGGATTGTCGGGCATCTAGACTAATTAATATAGGACTAGGTGCAACGCTTAAAGTTTCATAAATTATGATATATCCCAAATTTATTTAGAGTAGCGTTTTTAGTACTTGTCTATGACAACATATGTGAAAATCGCATTTTTATAAGTTAAATCAAAAAAATTTTTTTTAACGACCAGATTGTCGGGCATCTAGACTAATTATTATAGGACTAGGTGCAATGCTTAAAGTTTCATAAATTATGATATATCCCAAATTTATTTAGAGTAGCGTTTTTAGTACTTGTCTATGACAAGATATGTTAAAATTGCATTTTTATAAGGTAAATCAAAAATTTTTTTTTTAACGACCAGATTGTCGGGCATCTAGACTAATTATTATAGGACTAGGTGCAATGCTTAAAGTTTCATAAATTATGATATATCCCAAATTTATTTAGAGTAGCGTTTTTAGTACTTGTCTATGACAACATATGTGAAAATCGCATTTTTATAAGTTAAATCAAAAATTTTTTTTAACGACCAGATTGTCGGGTATCTAGACTAATTAATATAGGACTAGATGCAATGCTTAAAGTTTCATAAATTATGATATATCCCAAATTTATTTAGAGTAGCGTTTTTAGTACTTGTCTATGACAAGATATGTGAAAATTGCATTTTTATAAGGTAAATCAAAAAAATTTTTTTAACGACCAGATTGTCGGGTATCTAGACTAATTAATATAGGACTAGGTGCAATGCTTAAAGTTGCATAAATTATGATATATCCCAAATTTATTTAGAGTAGCGTTTTTAGCACTTGTCTATGACAAAATAAGTGAAAATTGCATTTTTATAAGGTAAATCAAAAATTTTTTTTAACGACCAGATTGTCGGGTATCTAGACTAATTAATATAGGACTAGGTGCAATGCTTAAAGTTTCATAAATTATGATATATACCAAATTTATTTAGAGTAGCGTTTTTAGTACTTGTCTATGGCAACATATGTGAAAATTGCATTTTTATAAGGTAAATCAATTTTTTTTTTTTAACGACCAGATTGTCGGGCATCTAGACTAATTATTATAGGACTAGGTGCAATGCTTAAAGTTTCATATATTATGATATATCCCAAATTTATTTAGAGTAGCGTTTTTAGTACTTGTCTATGACAAAATATGTGAAAACTGCATTTTAATAAGGTAAATGAAAAAATTTTTTTTTTAACGACCAGATTGTCGGGCATCTAGACTAATTATTATAGGACTAAGTGCAATGCTTAAAGTTTCATAAATTATGAATTATACCATATTTATTTAGAGTAGCGTTTTTAGTACTTGTCTATGACAACATATGTGAAAATTGCATTTTTATAAGGTAAATCAAAAAAAAATTTTTTAACGACCAGATTGTCGAACATGTAGACTAATTATTATAGGACTAGGTGCAACGCTTAAAGTTTCATAAATTATGATATATCCCAAATTTATTTAGAGTAGCGTTTTTAGTACTTGTCTATGACAACATATGTGAAAATCGCATTTTTATAAGTTAAATCAAACATTTTTTTTTTAACGACCGGATTGTCGGGCATCTAGACTAATTATTATAGGACTAGGTGCAACGCTTAAAGTTTCATAAATTATGATATATCCCAAATTTATTTAGAGTAGCGTTTTTAGTACTTGTCTATGACAACATATGTGAAAATCGCATTTTTATAAGTTAAATCAAAAAAATTTTTTTTAACGACCAGATTGTCGGGCATCTAGACTAATTATTATAGGACTAGGTGCAATGCTTAAAGTTTCATATATTATGATATATCCCAAATTTATTTAGAGTAGCGTTTTTAGTACTTGTCTATGACAAGATATGTTAAAATTGCATTTTTATAAGGTAAATCAAAAATTTTTTTTTTAACGACCAGATTGTCGGGCATCTAGACTAATTATTATAGGACTAGGTGCAATGCTTAAAGTTTCATAAATTATGATATATCCCAAATTTATTTAGAGTAGCGTTTTTAGTACTTGTCTATGACAACATATGTGAAAATTGCATTTTTATAAGGTAAATCAAAAAATTTTTTTTTAACGACCAGATTGTCGGGCATCTAGACTAATTATGATAGGACTAGGTGCAATGCTTAAAGTTTCATAAATTATGATATATCCCAAATTTATTTAGAGTAGCGTTTTTAGTACTTGTCTATGACAAAATATGTGAAAATTGCATTTTAATAAGGTAAATGAAAAAATTTTTTTTTTAACGACCAGATTGTCGGGCATCTAGACTAATTATTATAGGACTAAGTGCAATGCTTAAAGTTTCATAAATTATGAATTATACCATATTTATTTAGAGTAGCGTTTTTAGTACTTGTCTATGACAACATATGTGAAAATTGCATTTTTATAAGGTAAATCAAAAAAAAATTTTTTAACGACCAGATTGTCGAACATGTAGACTAATTATTATAGGACTAGGTGCAACGCTTAAAGTTTCATAAATTATGATATATCCCAAATTTATTTAGAGTAGCGTTTTTAGTACTTGTCTATGACAACATATGTGAAAATCGCATTTTTATAAGTTAAATCAAACATTTTTTTTTTAACGACCGGATTGTCGGGCATCTAGACTAATTATTATAGGACTAGGTGCAACGCTTAAAGTTTCATAAATTATGATATATCCCAAATTTATTTAGAGTAGCGTTTTTAGTACTTGTCTATGACAACATATGTGAAAATCGCATTTTTATAAGTTAAATCAAAAAAATTTTTTTTAACGACCAGATTGTCGGGCATCTAGACTAATTATTATAGGACTAGGTGCAATGCTTAAAGTTTCATATATTATGATATATCCCAAATTTATTTAGAGTAGCGTTTTTAGTACTTGTCTATGACAAGATATGTTAAAATTGCATTTTTATAAGGTAAATCAAAAATTTTTTTTTTAACGACCAGATTGTCGGGCATCTAGACTAATTATTATAGGACTAGGTGCAATGCTTAAAGTTTCATAAATTATGATATATCCCAAATTTATTTAGAGTAGCGTTTTTAGTACTTGTCTATGACAACATATGTGAAAATCGCATTTTTATAAGTTAAATCAAACATTTTTTTTTTAACGACCGGATTGTCGGGCATCTAGACTAATTATGATAGGACTAGGTGCAATGCTTAAAGTTTCATAAATTATGATATATACCAAATTTATTTACAGTAGCATTTTTAGTACTTGTCTATGACAACATATGTGAAAATTGCATTTTTATAAGGTAAATCAAAAAATTTTTTTTTAACGACCAGATTGTCGGGCATCTAGACTAATTATGATAGGACTAGGTGCAATGCTTAAAGTTTCATAAATTATGATATATCCCAAATTTATTTAGAGTAGCGTTTTTAGTACTTGTCTATGACAAGATATGTGAAAATTGCATTTTAATAAGGTAAATGAAAAAATTTTTTTTTTAACGACCAGATTGTCGGGCATCTAGACTAATTATTATAGGACTAAGTGCAATGCTTAAAGTTTCATAAATTATGAATTATACCATATTTATTTAGAGTAGCGTTTTTAGTACTTGTCTATGACAACATATGTGAAAATTGCATTTTTATAAGGTAAATCAAAAAAATTTTTTTAACGACCAGATTGTCGGGTATCTAGACTAATTAATATAGGACTAGGTGCAATGCTTAAAGTTGCATAAATTATGATATATCCCAAATTTATTTAGAGTAGCGTTTTTAGCACTTGTCTATGACAAAATAAGTGAAAATTGCATTTTTATAAGGTAAATCAAAAATTTTTTTTAACGACCAGATTGTCGGGTATCTAGACTAATTAATATAGGACTAGGTGCAATGCTTAAAGTTTCATAAATTATGATATATACCAAATTTATTTAGAGTAGCGTTTTTAGTACTTGTCTATGGCAACATATGTGAAAATTGCATTTTTATAAGGTAAATCAATTTTTTTTTTTTTAACGACCAGATTGTCGGGCATCTAGACTAATTATTATAGGACTAGGTGCAATGCTTAAAGTTTCATAAATTATGATATATCCCAAATTTATTTAGAGTAGCGTTTTTAGTACTTGTCTATGACAAAATATGTGAAAATTGCATTTTAATAAGGTAAATGAAAAAATTTTTTTTTTAACGACCAGATTGTCGGGCATCTAGACTAATTATTATAGGACTAAGTGCAATGCTTAAAGTTTCATAAATTATGAATTATACCATATTTATTTAGAGTAGCGTTTTTAGTACTTGTCTATGACAACATATGTGAAAATTGCATTTTTATAAGGTAAATCAAAAAAAAATTTTTTAACGACCAGATTGTCGAACATGTAGACTAATTATTATAGGACTAGGTGCAACGCTTAAAGTTTCATAAATTATGATATATCCCAAATTTATTTAGAGTAGCGTTTTTAGTACTTGTCTATGACAACATATGTGAAAATCGCATTTTTATAAGTTAAATCAAACATTTTTTTTTTAACGACCGGATTGTCGGGCATCTAGACTAATTATTATAGGACTAGGTGCAACGCTTAAAGTTTCATAAATTATGATATATCCCAAATTTATTTAGAGTAGCGTTTTTAGTACTTTTCTATGACAACATATGTGAAAATTGCATTTTTATAAGGTAAATCAAAAAAATTTTTTTTAACGACCAGATTGTCGGGCATCTAGACTAATTATGATAGGACTAGGTGCAATGCTTAAAGTTTCATAAATTATGATATATACCAAATTTATTTACAGTAGCATTTTTAGTACTTGTCTATGACAACATATGTGAAAATTGCATTTTTATAAGGTAAATCAAAAAATTTTTTTTTAACGACCAGATTGTCGGGCATCTAGACTAATTATGATAGGACTAGGTGCAATGCTTAAAGTTTCATAAATTATGATATATCCCAAATTTATTTAGAGTAGCGTTTTTAGTACTTGTCTATGACAAGATATGTGAAAATTGCATTTTTATAAGGTAAATCAAAAAAATTTTTTTAACGACCAGATTGTCGGGTATCTAGACTAATTAATATAGGACTAGGTGCAATGCTTAAAGTTGCATAAATTATGATATATCCCAAATTTATTTAGAGTAGCGTTTTTAGCACTTGTCTATGACAAAATAAGTGAAAATTGCATTTTTATAAGGTAAATCAAAAATTTTTTTTAACGACCAGATTGTCGGGTCGGATATATCCCAAATTTATTTAGAGTAGCGTTTTTAGTACTTGTCTATGACAACATATGTGAAAATCGCATTTTTATAAGTTAAATTAAAAAAATTTTTTTTAACGACCAGATTGTCGGGCATCTAGACTAATTATTATAGGACTAGGTGCAACGCTTAAAGTTTCATAAATTATGATATATCCCAAATTTATTTAGAGTAGCGTTTTTAGTACTTGTCTATGACAACATATGTGAAAATCGCATTTTTATAAGTTAAATCAAAAAAATTTTTTTTAACGACCAGATTGTCGGGCATCTAGACTAATTATTATAGGACTAGGTGCAATGCTTAAAGTTTCATAAATTATGATATATACCAAATTTATTTACAGTAGCATTTTTAGTACTTGTCTATGACAACATATGTGAAAATTGCATTTTTATAAGGTAAATCAAAAAATTTTTTTTTAACGACCAGATTGTCGGGCATCTAGACTAATTATGATAGGACTAGGTGCAATGCTTAAAGTTTCATAAATTATGATATATCCCAAATTTATTTAGAGTAGCGTTTTTAGTACTTGTCTATGACAAGATATGTGAAAATTGCATTTTTATAAGGTAAATCAAAAAAATTTTTTTAACGACCAGATTGTCGGGTATCTAGACTAATTAATATAGGACTAGGTGCAATGCTTAAAGTTGTATAAATTATGATATATCCCAAATTTATTTAGAGTAGCGTTTTTAGCACTTGTCTATGACAAAATAAGTGAAAATTGCATTTTTATAAGGTAAATCAAAAATTTTTTTTAACGACCAGATTGTCGGGTATCTAGACTAATTAATATAGGACTAGGTGCAATGCTTAAAGTTTCATAAATTATGATATATACCAAATTTATTTAGAGTAGCGTTTTTAGTACTTATCTATGGCAACATATGTGAAAATTGCATTTTTATAAGGTAAATCAATTTTTTTTTTTTTAACGACCAGATTGTCGGGCATCTAGACTAATTATTATAGGACTAGGTGCAATGCTTAAAGTTTCATAAATTATGATATATCCCAAATTTATTTAGAGTAGCGTTTTTAGTACTTGTCTATGACAAAATATGTGAAAATTGCATTTTAATAAGGTAAATGAAAAAATTTTTTTTTTAACGACCAGATTGTCGGGCATCTAGACTAATTATTATAGGACTAAGTGCAATGCTTAAAGTTTCATAAATTATGAATTATACCATATTTATTTAGAGTAGCGTTTTTAGTACTTGTCTATGACAACATATGTGAAAATTGCATTTTTATAAGGTAAATCAAAAAAAAATTTTTTAACGACCAGATTGTCGAACATGTAGACTAATTATTATAGGACTAGGTGCAATGCTTAAAGTTTCATAAATTATGATATATCCCAAATTTATTTAGAGTAGCGTATTTAGTACTTGTCTATGAAAACATATGTGAAAATTGCATTTTTATAAGGTAAATCAAAAAAATTTTTTTTAACGATCACATTGTCGGGCATCTAGACTAATTATTATAGGACTAGGTGCAATGCTTAAAGTTTCATAAATTATGATATATCCCAAATTTATTTAGAGTAGCGTTTTTAGTACTTGTCTATGACAACATATGTTAAAATTGCATTTTTATAAGGTAAATCAAAAATTTTTTTTTTAACGACCAGATTGTCGGGCATCTAGACTAATTATTATAGGACTAGGTGCAATGCTTAAAGTTTCATAAATTATGATATATCCCAAATTTATTTAGAGTAGCGTTTTTAGTACTTGTCTATGACAACATATGTGAAAATTGCATTTTTATAAGGTAAATCAAAAAATTTTTTTTAACGACCAGATTGTCGGGCATCTAGACTAATTATTATAGAACTAGGTGCAATGCTTAAAGTTTCATAAATGATGATATATCCCAAATTTATTTAGAGTAGCGTTTTTAGTACTTGTCTATGACAACATATGTGAAAATTGCATTTTTATAAGGTAAATCAAAAAATTTTTTTTAACGACGAGATTGTCGGGCATCTAGACTAATTATTATAGGACTAGGTGCAATGCTTAAAGTTTCATAAATTATGATATATTCCAAATTTATTTAGAGTAGCGTTTTTAGTACTTGTCTATGACAAGATATATTAAAATTGCATTTTTATAAGGTAAATCAAAAATTTTTTTTTTAACGACCAGATTGTCGGGCATCTAGACTAATTATTATAGGACTAGGTGCAATGCTTAAAGTTTCATAAATTATGATATATCCCAAATTTATTTAGAGTAGCGTTTTTAGTACTTGTCTATGACAACATATGTGAAAATCGCATTTTTATAAGTTAAATCAAACATTTTTTTTTTAACGACCGGATTGTCGGGCATCTAGACTAATTATTATAGGACTAGGTGCAACGCTTAAAGTTTCATAAATTATGATATATCCCAAATTTATTTAGAGTAGCGTTTTTAGTACTTGTCTATGACAACATATGTGAAAATTGCATTTTTATAAGGTAAATCAAAAAATTTTTTTTTAACGACCAGATTGTCGGGCGCCTAAACTAATTATGATAGGACTAGGTGCAATGCTTAAAGTTTCATAAATTATGATATATCCCAAATTTATTTAGAGTAGCGTTTTTAGTACTTGTCTATGACAACATATGTGAAAATTGCATTTTTATAAGGTAAATCAAAAAATTTTTTTTTAACGACCAGATTGTCGGGCATCTAGACTAATTATGATAGGACTAGGTGCAATGCTTAAAGTTTCATAAATTATGATATATCCCAAATTTATTTAGAGTAGCGTTTTTAGTACTTGTCTATGACAACATGTGTGAAAATTGCATTTTTATAAGGTAAATCAAAAAATTTTTTTTTAACGACCAGATTGTCGGGCATCTAGACTAATTATGATAGGACTAGGTGCAATGCTTAAAGTTTCATAAATTATGAATTATACCAAATTTATTTAGAGTAGCGTTTTTAGTACTTGTCTATGACAACATATGTGAAAATCGCATTTTTATAAGTTAAATCAAAAAAATTTTCTTTAGCGACCAGATTGTCGGGCATCTAGACTAATTATTATAGGACTAGGTGCAATGCTTAAAGTTTCATAAATTATGATATATACCAAATTTATTTAGAGTAGCGTTTTTAGTACTTGTCTATGGCAACATATGTGAAAATTGCATTTTTATAAGGTAAATCAAAAAAAAATTTTTTAACGACCAGATTGTCGGGCATCTAGACTAATTATTATAGGACTAGGTGCAATGCTTAGTTTCATAAATTATGATATATCCCAAATTTATTTAGAGTAGCGTTTTTAGTACTTGTCTGTGACAACATATGTGAAAATTGCATTTTTATAAGGTAAATCAAAAAATTTTTTTTTAACGATCACATTGTCGGGCATCTAGACTAATTATTATAGGACTAGGTGCAATGCTTAAAGTTTCATAAATTATGATATATCCCAAATTTATTTAGAGTAGCGTTTTTAGTAGTTGTCTATGACAACATATGTGAAAATTGCATTTTTATAAGGTAAATCAAACATTTTTTTTTAACCGGATTGTCGGGCATCTAGACTAATTATTATAGGACTAGGTGCAATGCTTAAAGTTTCATAAATTATGATATATCCCAAATTTATTTAGAGTAGCGTTTTTAGTACTTGTCTATGACAACATATGTGAAAATCGCATTTTTATAAGTTAAATTAAAAAAATTTTTTTTAACGACCAGATTGTCGGGCATCTAGACTAATTATTATAGGACTAGGTGGAATGCTTAAAGTTTCATAAATTATGATATATCCCAAATTTATTTAGAGTAGCGTTTTTAGTACTTGTCTATGACAACATATGTGAAAATCGCATTTTTATAAGTTAAATCAAAAAAATTTTCTTTAGCGACCAGATTGTCGGGCATCTAGACTAATTATTATAGGACTAGGTGCAATGCTTAAAGTTTCATAAATTATGATATATACCAAATTTATTTAGAGTAGCGTTTTTAGTACTTGTCTATGGCAACATATGTGAAAATTGCATTTTTATAAGGTAAATCAAAAAAATTTTTTTTAACGACCAGATTGTCGAACATCTAGACTAATTATTATAGGACTAGGTGCAATGCTTAAAGTTTCATAAATTATGATATATCCCAAATTTATTTAGAGTAGCGTTTTTAGTACTTGTCTATGACAACATATGTGAAAATTGCATTTTTATAAGGTAAATCAAAAAAAAATTTTTTAACGACCAGATTGTCGGGCATCTAGACTAATTATTATAGGACTAGGTGCAATGCTTAGTTTCATAAATTATGATATATCCCAAATTTATTTAGAGTAGCGTTTTTAGTACTTGTCTGTGACAACATATGTGAAAATTGCATTTTTATAAGGTAAATCAAAAAATTTTTTTTTAACGATCACATTGTCGGGCATCTAGACTAATTATTATAGGACTAGGTGCAATGCTTAAAGTTTCATAAATTATGATATATCCCAAATTTATTTAGAGTAGCGTTTTTAGTAGTTGTCTATGACAACATATGTGAAAATTGCATTTTTATAAGGTAAATCAAACATTTTTTTTTAACCGGATTGTCGGGCATCTAGACTAATTATTATAGGACTAGGTGCAATGCTTAAAGTTTCATAAATTATGATATATCCCAAATTTATTTAGAGTAGCGTTTTTAGTACTTGTCTATGACAACATATGTGAAAATCGCATTTTTATAAGTTAAATTAAAAAAATTTTTTTTAACGACCAGATTGTCGGGCATCTAGACTAATTATTATAGGACTAGGTGCAATGCTTAAAGTTTCATAAATTATGATATATACCAAATTTATTTAGAGTAGCATTTTTAGTACTTGTCTATGACAACATATGTGAAAATTGCATTTTTATAAGGTAAATCAAAAAAATTTTTTTTAACGACCAGATTGTCGGGCATCTAGACTAATTATGATAGGACTAGGTGCAATGCTTAAAGTTTCATAAATTATGATATATCCCAAATTTATTTAGAGTAGCGTTTTTAGTACTTGTCTATGACAACATATGTGAAAATAGCATTTTTATAAGGTAAATCAAAAAATTTTTTTTAACGACCAGATTGTCGGGCATCTAGACTAATTATGATAGGACTAGATGCAATGCTTAAAGTTTCATAAATTATGATATATCCCAAATTTATTTAGAGTAGCGTTTTTAGTAGTTGTCTATAACAACATATGTGAAAATCGCATTTTTATAAGGTAAATCAAAAAAAAAATTTTTTAACGACCAGATTGTCGAACATCTAGACTAATTATTATAGGACTAGGTGCAATGCTTAAAGTTTCATAAATTATGATATATTCCAAATTTATTTAGAGTAGCGTATTTAGTACTTGTCTATGACAACATATGTGAAAATTGCATTTTTATAAGGTAAATCAAAAAAATTTTTTTTAACGACCGGATTGTCGGGCATCTAGACTAATTATTATAGGACTAGGTGCAATGCTTAAAGTTTCATAAATTATGATATATCCCAAATTTATTTAGAGTAGCGTTTTTAGTACTTGTCTATGACAACATATGTGAAAATTGCATTTTTATAAGGTAAATCAAAAATTTTTTTTTAACGACCAGATTGTCGGGCATCTAGACTAATTATTATAGGACTAGGTGCAATGCTTAAAGTTTCATAAATTATGATATATCCCAAATTTATTTAGAGTAGCGTTTTTAGTACTTGTCTATGACAACATATGTGAAAATTGCATTTTTATAAGGTAAATCAAAAAATTTTTTTTAACGACCAGATTGTCGGGCATCTAGACTAATTATTATAGAACTAGGTGCAATGCTTAAAGTTTCATAAATGATGATATATCCCAAATTTATTTAGAGTAGCGTTTTTAGTACTTGTCTATGACAACATATGTGAAAATTGCATTTTTATAAGGTAAATCAAAAAATTTTTTTTAACGACCAGATTGTCGGGCATCTAGACTAATTATTATAGGACTAGGTGCAATGCTTAAAGTTTCATAAATTATGATATATTCCAAATTTATTTAGAGTAGCGTTTTTAGTACTTGTCTATGACAACATATGTGAAAATTGCATTTTTATAAGGTAAATCAAAAAATTTTTTTTTAACGACCAGATTGTCGGGCATCTAGACTAATTATTGTAGGACTAGGTGCAATGCTTAAAGTTTCATAAATTATGATATATCCCAAATTTATTTAGAGTAGCGTTTTTAGTACTTGTCTATGACAACATATGTGAAAATCGCATTTTTATAAGTTAAATCAAACATTTTTTTTTTAACGACCGGATTGTCGGGCATCTAGACTAATTATTATAGGACTAGGTGCAACGCTTAAAGTTTCATAAATTATGATATATCCCAAATTTATTTAGAGTAGCGTTTTTAGTACTTGTCTATGACAACATATGTGAAAATTGCATTTTTATAAGGTAAATCAAAAAATTTTTTTTTAACGACCAGATTGTCGGGCGCCTAAACTAATTATGATAGGACTAGGTGCAATGCTTAAAGTTTCATAAATTATGATATATCCCAAATTTATTTAGAGTAGCGTTTTTAGTACTTGTCTATGACAACATATGTGAAAATCGCATTTTTATAAGTTAAATCAAACATTTTTTTTTTAACGACCGGATTGTCGGGCATCTAGACTAATTATTATAGGACTAGGTGCAATGCTTAAAGTTTCATAAATTATGATATATCCCTAATCCTAACTAATTATTATAGGACTAGGTGCAATGCTTAAAGTTTCATAAATTATGATATATCCCAAATTTATTTAGAGTAGCGCTTTTAGTACTTGTCTATGACAATATATGTGAAAATTGCTTTTTTATAAGGTAAATCAATGACGCAATCAAATACAAAAATATTGCAGGATATCTAGGCGCGGGGTCAGAGAGAGCGGTGATGTAGCGACGACGGCGCGACCTAGGCGCATACAATACAAAAATATTGCAGGATATCTTGGCGCGGGGACAGAGGAGGGGTGATGTAGCGACGACGGCGCGACCTAGGGGCCTACAATACAAAAATATTGCAGTATATCTAGGCGCGGGTCAGAGAGAGCGGTGATGTAGCGACGACGGCACGATCTAGGCGTATACAATAAAAAATATTGCAGGATATCTAGGCGCGGGTTCAGAAAGAGCGATGATGTAGGGACGACGGCACGACCTAGGCGCATACAATATAAAAAATATTGCAGGATATCTAGGCGCGGGGTCAGAGAGCGCGGTGATGGAGCGATGACGGCTCGACCTATGCGCATACAATACAAAAATATTGCAGAATATCTATGGGCGGGGACTGAGAGAGCAATGATGTAATGACGACGACGGCGATCGACGGCGACGCAACCTAGGCGCACACAATATAAAAATTATTGCAGGATATCTAGGCGCGGGGTCAGAAAGAGCGGTAATGGAGCGATGACGGCTCGACCTAGGCGCATATAATACAATAATATTGCAGAATATCTATGGGCGGGGACTGAGAGAGCGATGATATAATGACGACGACGGCGATCGACGGCGACGCAACCTAGGCGCACACAATATAAAAATTATTCCAGGATATCTAGGCGCGGGGTCAGAGGGAGCGGTGATGTAGCGAAGGCGACGCAACCTAGGCGCATACAATATAAAAAATATTGCAGGATATCTAGGCGCGGGTTCAGAGAGAGCGGTGATGTAGCGACGGCGAGGCAACCTAGGCGCATACAATATAGAAAATATTGCAGGATATCTATGCGCGGGGTCAGAAAGAGCGGTGAAGTAGCGACGGCCACGCGACTTAGGCGCATACAATATAAAAAATATTGCAGGATATCTAGGCGCGGGGTCAGAGAGAGCGGTGATGTAGCGACGGCGGCGCGACCTAGGCGCATACAATACAAAAATATTGCAGGATATCTAGGCGCGGGGTCAGAGAGAGCGATTATGTAATGACGACGACGGGACCTAGGTGCATACAATACAAAAAGATTGCAGGATATCTAGGTTGGGGGTCAGAGAGAGCGGTGATGTAGCGACGACGGCGCGACCTAGACGAATACAATATAAAAATATTGCAGGATATCTAGGCGCAGGGACTGAAAAATATCGACGGGGACGCGACCTAGGCGCATACAATATAAAAAATATTGCAGGATATCTAGGCGCGAAGTCAGAGAGAGCGGTGATGTAACGATGATGGCACGACCTAGGCGCACACAATACAAATATATTGCAGGATATCTAGGCGCGACCTAGGCGTACACAATACAAAAATGTTGTAGGATATCTAGGCGCGGGGTCAGAGAGAGCGGTGATGTAGCGACGACGGCGCGACCTAGACGAATACAATATAAAAATATTGCAGGATATCTAGGCGCAGGGACTGAGAAATATCGACGGCGACGCGACCTAGGCGCATACAATATAAAAAATATTGCAGGATATCTAGGCGCGAGGTCAGAGAGAGCGGTGATGTAGCGATGATGGCACGACCTAGGCGCACACAATACAAATATATTGCAGGATATCTAGGCGCGACCTAGGCGTACACAATACAAAAATGTTGTAGGATATCTAGGCGCGGGGTCAGAGAGAGCGGTGATGTAGCGACGACGGCGCGACCTAGACGAATACAATATAAAAATATTGCAGGATATCTAGGCGCAGGGACTGAGAAATATCGACGGGGA
This sequence comes from Crataerina pallida, assembly GCA_949710015.1. Classification (NCBI taxonomy): domain Eukaryota; kingdom Metazoa; phylum Arthropoda; class Insecta; order Diptera; family Hippoboscidae; genus Crataerina; species Crataerina pallida. The sequence goes on from OX453291.1 coordinate 12,020,390, forward strand.
CGCGACCTAGGCACATACAATATAAAAAATATTGCAGGATATATAGGCGCGAAGTCAGAGAGAGCGGTGATGTAGCGATGATGGCACGACCTAGGCGCACACAATACAAATATATTGCAGGATATCTAGGCGCGACCTAGGCGTACACAATACAAAAATGTTGTAGGATATCTAGGCGCGGGGTCAGAGGGAGCGGTGATGTAGCGAAGGCGACGCAACCTAGGCGCATACAATATAAAAAATATTGCAGGATATCTAGGCGCGGGTTCAGAGAGAGCGGTGATGTAGCGACGGCGACGCAACCTAGGCGCATACAATATAGAAAATATTGCAGGATATCTAGGCGCGGGGTCAGAAAGAGCGGTGAAGTAGCGACGGCCACGCGACTTAGGCGCATACAATATAAAAAGTATTGCAGGATATCTAGGCGCGGGGTCAGAGAGAGCGGTGATGTAGCGACGGCGACGCGACCTAGGCGCATACAATACAAAAATATTGCAGGATATCTAGGCGCGGGGTCAGAGAGAGCGATGATGTAATGACGACGACGGGACCTAGGCGCATACAATACAAAAATATTGCAAGATATCTAGGCGCGGGGTCAGAGAGAGCGGTGATGTAGTGACGACGGCGCGACCTAGGCGCATAAAATACAAAAATATTGCAGGATATCTAGGCGCGGGGTCAGACAGAGCGGTGATGTAGCGACGACGGCGCGACCTAGGCGCATACATTATAAAAATATTGCAGGATATATAGGCGCAAGGACTGAGAGATATCAATGGCGACGCCACCTAGGCGCATACAATATAAAAAATATTGCAGGATATCTAGGCGCGGGGCAGAGAGAGCGGTGATGTAGCGATGGTGGCGCGACCTAGGCGCACACAAAACAAAAATATTGTAGGATATCTAGGCGCGGGGTCAGAGAGAGCGCTGATGTATCGACGACAGCGCGACCTAGGCGCATACAATACAAAGATATTGCAGGATATCTAGGCGCGGGGTCAAAGAAAGCGGTGATGTAGCGATGATGGCGCGACCTAGGCGCACACAATACAAAAATATTGCAGGATATCTAGGCGCGGGGACAGAGAGGCTGCAACGATGTAGCGACGACGGCGCGACCTAGGCGCATACAATATAAAAATATTGCAGGATATCTAGGCGCGGGGACAGAGAGACTGCAACGATGTAGCGACAATAGCGCGACCTAGGCGCATACAATATAAAAATATTGCATGATATCTAGGCGCGTTCACTGAGAGATAGCGACGGCGACGCGACCTAGAAGCATACAATATATAAATATTGCAGGATATCTAGGCGCGGGGGCAGAGAGGCCGGTGATGTAGCGACGACGGCGCGACCTAGGCGCATACAATATAAAAATATTGCAGGATATCTAGGCGCGGGGACAGAGAGGCTGCAACGATGTAGCGACGACGGCGCGACCTAGGCGCATACAATATAAAAATATTGCAGGATATCTAGGCGCGGGGACAGAGAGGCTGCAACGATGTAGCGACGACAGCGCGACCTAGGCGCATACAATATAAAAATATTGCGGGATATCTAGGCGCGGGGACAGAGAGACTGCAACGATGTAGCGACAATAGCGCGACCTAGGCGCATACAGTATAAAAATATTGCATGATATCTAGGCGCGTTCACTGAGAGATAGCGACGGCGACGCGACCTAGAAGCATACAATATAAAAACTATTGCAGAATATCTAGGTACGGGGATTGAGAGATATCGACGGCGACGCGACCTAGGTGCATACAATATAAAAATATTGCAGAATACGTAGGCGCGGGGTCAGAGAGACCGCTGATGTAGTGACGGGGACGCGACCTAGGCGCATACAATATAAAAATATTGCAGGATATCCAGGTGCAGGGACTGAGAGATATCGACGGCGACGCGACCTAGGCGCATACAATATAAAAAATATTGTAGGATATCTAGGTATGGCGACTGAGAGATAGCGACGGCGACGCGGCCAAGGCGTATACAATATATAAATATTGCAGGATACCTAGGCGCGGGGGCAGAGAGAGCGGTGATGTAGCGACGACGGCGCATACACGCGGGGACAAGAGACTGCAACGATGTAGTGACGAAGGCGCGACCTAGGCGCATACAATATAAAAATATTGCAGGATATCTAGGCGCGGGGACTGAGAGATATCGACGGCGACGCGACCTAGAAGCATACAATATAAAAAATATTGCAGGATATCTAGGTACGGGGACTGAGAGATATCGACGGCGACGCGACCTAGGCGCATACAATATAAAAATATTGCAGGATACCTAGGCGCGGGGTCAGAGAGGCCGGTGATGTAGCGACGAGGGCGCGACCTAGGCGCATACAATGTATAAATATTGCAGGATATCTAGGCGCGAGAGCAGAGAGAGCGTTGATGAAGCGACGACGGCGCGATCTAGGCGCAAACAATGTATAAATATTGCAGGATATCCATGCGTATACAATATATAAATATTGCAGGATATTTAGGCGCGGGGGCAGAGAGAGCGTTGATGTAGCGACGATGGGGAGACCTAGGCGCATACAATATATAAATATTGCAGGATATCTAGGTGCGGAGGCAGAGAGAGCGTTGATGAAGCGACGACGGCGCGATCTAAGCGCAAACAATATATAAATATTGCAGGATATCTAGGCGCGGGGGCAGAGAGAGCGTTGATGAAGCGACGACGGCGCGATCTAGGCGCAAACAATATATAAATATTGCAGGATATCCAGGCGTATCCAATATATAAATATTGCAGGATATCTAGGCGCGGGGGCAGAGAGAGCGTTGATGGAGCGACCTAGGCGCGACCTAGGCGCATACAATATATAAATATTACAGGATATCTAGGTGCGGGGACAGAGAGACTGCAACGATGTAGCGACAATGGCGCGACCTAGGCGCATACAATATAAAAATATTGCATGATATCTAGGCCCGGGCACTGAGAGATAGCGACGGCGACGCGACCTAGGCGCATACAATATAAAAATATTGCAGGATCTCTAGGCGCGTGGACTGAGAGATATCGACGGCTACGCGACCTAGGAGCATACAATATAAAAAATATTGTAGGATATCTAGGCGAGGGGGCAGACACTGCGGTGATGTAGCGACGACGGCACGACTTAGGCGCATACAATATGTAAATATTGAAGGATATCTAGGCGCGGGGGCAGAGAGAGCGGTGATGTAGCGACGACGGCACGACCTAGGCGCATACAATATATAAATATTGCAGGATATCTTGGCGCGGGGACAGAGAGACTGCAACGATGTAGCGACAATAGCGCGACCTAGGCGCATACAATATAAAAATATTGCAGGATATCTAAGTATGGAGACTGAGAGATAGCAAAGGCGACGCGGCCTAGGCGTATACAATATATAAATATTGCAGGATACCCAGGCGTGGGCACGGAGAGATAGCGACGGCGACGCGACCTAGGCGCATACAATACAAAAATATTGCAGAATATCTGGATGCGGGATCAGAGAGGGCGGTGATGTAGCGACGACGGCGCGACCTAGGCGCATACAATATATAAATATTGTAGGATATCTAGGCGAGGGGGCAGAGACTGCGGTGATGTAGCGACGACGGCACGACTTAGGCGCATACAATATGTAAATATTGAAGGATATCTAGGCGCGGGGGCAGAGAGAGCGGTGATGTAGCGACGACGGCACGACCTAGGCGCATACAATATATAAATATTGCAGGATATCTTGGCGCGGGGACAGAGAGACTGCAACGATGTAGCGACAATAGCGCGACCTAGGCGCATACAATATAAAAATATTGCAGGATATCTAGGCGCGTGGACTGAGAGATACCGACGGCGACGCGACCTAGGAGCATACAATATAAAAAATATTGCAGGATGTCTAGGTACGGGGACTGAGAGGTATCGACGGCGACGCGACCTAGGCGCATACAATATAAAAATATTGCAGAATACGTAGACGCGGGGTCAGAGGGGCCGGTGATGTAGCGACAACGGCGCGACCTAGGCGCATACAATATATAAATATTGCAGGATATCTAGGCGCGGTGGCAGAGAGGGCGGTGATATAGCGACGACGGCACGACTTAGGCGCATACAATATGTAAATATTGCAGGATATCTAGGCGCGGGGGCAGAGTGAGCGGTGATGTAGCGACGTCGGCGCGACGTAGGCGCATACAATATGTAAATATTGCAGGATATCTAGGCGCGGGGACAGAGAGACTGCAACGATGTAGCGACAATGGCGCGACCTAGGCGCATACAATATAAAAATATTGCAGGATATCTAGGCGCGCGTACTGAGAGATAGCGACGGCGACGCGACCTAGGCGCATACAATATAAAAATATTGCAGGATATCTAGGCGCGTGGACTGAGAGATATCGACGGCGACGCGACCTAGGCGCATAGAATATAAAAAATATTGCAGGATATCTAGGTATGGCGGCGAGAGGTAGCGACGGCGACGCGGCCTAGGCGTATACAATATAAAAATATTGCAGGATACCTAGGCGCGGGGGCAGAGAGGCCGGTGATGTAGCGACGACCGCGCGACCTAGGCGCATACAATATATAAATATTGCAGGATATCCAGGCGCGGGGGCAGAGAGGCCGGTGATGTAGCGACGACGGCGCGACCTAGGCGCATACAATATAAAAATATTGAAGGATATCTAGGCGCGGGGACAGAGAGGCTGCAACGATGTAGCGACGACGGCGCGACCTAGGCGCATACAATATAAAAATATTGCAGGATATCTAGGCGCGCGTACTGAGAAATAGCGCCGGCGACGCGACCTAGGCGCATACAATATAAAAATATTGCATGATATCTAGGCGCGGGCACTGAGAGATAACGACGGCGACGCGACCTAGGCGCATACAATATAAAAATATTGCAGGATATCTAGGCGCGGGGACTGAGAAATATCGACGGCGACGCGACCTAGAAGCATACAATATAAAAAATATTGTAGGATATCTAAGTACGGGGACTAAGAGATATCGACGGCGACGCGACCTAGGCGCATACAATATAAAAATATTGCAGAATACGTAGGAGCGGGGTCAGAGAGGCCGGTGATGTAGCGACGACGGCGCGACCTAGGCGCATACAATATATAAATATTGCAGGATATCTAGGCGCGGGGGCAGAGAGAGCGGTGATGTAGCGACGATGGCGGGACCTAGGCGCATACAATATATAAATATTGCAGGATATCTAGGCGCGGGGACTGAGAGATATCGACGGCGACGCGACCTAGAAGCATACAATATAAAAAATATTGCAGGATATCTAGGTACGGGGACTGAGAGATATCTAAGGCGACGCGACCTAGGCGCATACAATATAAAAATATTGCAGGATACCTAGGCGCGGGGTCAGAGAGGCCGGTGATGTAGCGACGACGGCGCGACCTAGGCGCATACAATGTATAAATATTGCAGGATATCTAGGCGCGAGGGCAGAGAGAGCGTTGATGAAGCGACGACGGCGCGATCTAGGCGCAAACAATGTATAAATATTGCAGGATATCCAGGCGTATACAATATATAAATATTGCAGGATATTTAGGCGCGGGGGCAGAGAGAGCGTTGATGTAGCGACGATGGGGAGACCTAGGCGCATACAATATATAAATATTGCAGGATATCTAGGTGCGGGGGCAGAGAGAGCGTTGATGAAGCGACGACGGCGCGATATAAGCGCAAACAATATATAAATATTGCAGGATATCTAGGCGCGGGGGCAGAGAGAGCGTTGATGAAGCGACGACGGCGCGATCTAGGCGCAAACAATATATAAATATTGCAGGATATCCAGGCGTATCCAATATATAAATATTGCAGGATATCTAGGCGCGGGGGCAGAGAGAGCGTTGATGGAGCGACGACGGCGCGACCTAGGCGCATACAATATATAAATATTGCAGGATATCTAGGTGCGGGGACAGAGAGACTGCAACGATGTAGCGAAAATGGCGCGACCTAGGCGCATACAATATAAAAGTATTGCATGATATCTAGGCGCGGGCACTGAGAGATAGCGACGGCGACGCGACCTAGGCGCATGCAATATAAAAATATTGCAGGATATCTAGGTATGGAGACTGATAGATAGCAAAGGCGACGCGGCCTAGGCGTATAAAATATATAAATAATGCAGGATACCCAGGCGCGGGCACTGAGAGATAGCGACGGCGACGCGACCTAGGCGCATACAATACAAAAATATTGCAGAATATCTGGATTCGTGGTCAGAGTGGGCGGTGATGTAGCGACGACGGCGCGACCTAGGCGCATACAATATATAAATATTGCAGGATATTTAGGCGCGGGGGCAGAGAGAGCGTTGATGAAGCGACGACGGCGCGATCTAGGCGCAAACAATATATAAATATTGCAGGATATCCAGGGGTATACAATATATAAATATTGCAGGATATCTTGGCGCGGGGGCAGAGAGACCGTTGATGTAGCGACGACGGCGCGACCTAGGCGCATACAATATATAAATATTGCAGGATATCTAGGCGCGGGGGCAGAGAGAGCGGTGATGTAGCGACGACGGCACGACCTAGGCGCATACAATATGTAAATATTGCAGGATATCTAGGCGCGGGGGCAGAGAGAGCGGTGACGAAGCGACGACGGCACGACCTAGGCGCATACAATATGTAAATATTGCAGGATATCTAGGCGCGGGGACAGAGAGACTGCAACGATGTAGCGACAATGGCGCGACCTAGGCGCATACAATATAAAAATATTGCATGATATCTAGGCGCGGGTACTGAGAGATTGCGACGGCGACGCGACCTAGGCGCATACAATATAAAAATATTGCAGGATATCTAGGTATGGAGACTGATAGATAGCAAAGGCGACGCGGCCTAGGCGTATAAAATATATAAATAATGCAGGATACCCAGGCGCGGGCACTGAGAGATAGCGACGGCGACGCGACCTAGGCGCATACAATACAAAAATATTGCAGAATATCTGGATTCGTGGTCAGAGTGGGCGGTGATGTAGCGACGACGGCGCGACCTAGGCGCATACAATATATAAATATTGCAGGATATTTAGGCGCGGGGGTAGAGAGAGCGTTGATGAAGCGACGACGGCGCGATCTAGGCGCAAACAATATATAAATATTGCAGGATATCCAGGGGTATACAATATATAAATATTGCAGGATATCTAGGCGCGGGGGCAGAGAGAGCGGTGATGTAGCAACGACGGCACGACCTAGGCGCATACAATATGTAAATATTGCAGGATATCTAGGCGCGGGGACAGAGAGACTTCAACGATGTAGCGACAATGGCGCGACCTAGGCGCATACAATATAAAAATATTGCATGATATCTAGGCGCGAGTACTGAGAGATAGCGACGGCGACGCGACCTAGGCGCATACAATATAAAAATATTGCAGGATATCTAGGCGCGTGGACTGAGAGATATCGACGGCTACGCGACCTAGGAGCATACAATATAAAAAATATTGCAGGATGTCTAGGTACGGGGACTGAGAGATATCGACGGCGACGCGACCTAGGCGCATACAATATAAAAATATTGCAGAATACGTAGACGCGGGGTCAGAGGGGCCGGTGATGTAGCGACGACGGCGCGACCTAGGCGCATACAATATATAAATATTGCAGGATATCTAGGCGTGGTGGCAGAGAGGGCGGTGATGTAGCGACGACGGCACGACCTAGGCACATACCATATGTAAATATTGCAGGATATCTAGGCGCAGGAGCAGAGTGAGCGGTGATGTAGCGACGACGACGCGACCTAGGCGCATACAATATAAAAATATTGCAGGATATCTAGGCGCGGGGGCAGAGAGAGCGTTGATGAAGCGACGACGGCGCGATCTAGGCGCAAACAATATATAAATATTGCAGGATATCTATGCGCGGGGACAGAGAGACTGCAACGTTGTAGCGACAATGGCGCGACCTAGGCGCATACAATATAAAAATATTGCATGATATCTAGGCGCGGGTACTGAGAGATTGCGACGGCGACGCGACCTAGGCGCATACAATATAAAAATATTGCAGGATATCTAGGCGCGTGGACTGAGAGGTATCGACGGCGACGCGACCTAGGCGCATACAATATAAAAATATTGCAGAATACGTAGACGCGGGGTCAGAGGGGCCGGTGATGTAGCGACGACGGCGCGACCTAGGCGCATACAATATATAAATATTGCAGGATATCTAGGCGCGGTGGCAGAGAGGGCGGTGATGTAGCGACGACGGCACGACCTAGGGGCATACAATATGTAAATATTGCAGGATATCTAGGCGCAGGAGCAGAGTGAGCGGTGATGAAGCGACGACGACGCGACCAAGGCGCATACAATATATAAATATTGCAGGATATCTAGGCGTGGTGGCAGAGAGGGCGGTGATGTAGCGACGACGGCACGACCTAGGCGCATACCATATGTAAATATTGCAGGATATCTAGGCGCAGGAGCAGAGTGAGCGGTGATGTAGCGACGACGACGCCACCTAGGCGCATACAATATAAAAATATTGCATGATATCTAGGCGCGGGTACTGAGAGATAGCGACGGCGACGCGACCTAGGCGCATACAATATAAAAATATTGCAGGATATCTAGGCGCGTGGACTGAGAGATATCGACGGCGACGCGACCTAGGAGCATACAATATAAAAAATATTGCAGGATGTCTAGGTACGGGGACTGAGAGATATCGACGGCGACGCGACCTAGGCGCATACAATATAAAAATATTGCAGAATACGTAGACGCGGGGTCAGAGGGGCCGGTGATGTAGCGACGACGGCGCGACCTAGGCGCATACAATATATAAATATTGCAGGATATCTAGGCGTGGTGGCAGAGAGGGCGGTGATGTAGCGACGACAGCACGACCTAGGCGCATACCATATGTAAATATTGCAGGATATCTAGGCGCAGGAGCAGAGTGAGCGGTGATGTAGCGACGACGACGCGACCTAGGCGCATACAATATTAAAATATTGCAGGATATCTAGGCGCGGGGGCAGAGAGAGCGTTGATGAAGCGACGACGGCGCGATCTAGGCGCAAACAATATATAAATATTGCAGGATATCTATGCGCGGGGACAGAGAGACTGCAACGTTGTAGCGACAATGGCGCGACCTAGGCGCATACAATATAAAAATATTGCATGATATCTAGGCGCGGGCACTGAGAGATAGCGACGGCGACGCGACCTAGGCGCATACAATATAAAAATATTGCAGGATATCTAGGTATGGAGACTGAGAGATAGCAAAGGCGACGCGGCCTAGGCGTATACAATATATAAATAATGCAGGATACCCAGGCGCGGGCACTGAGAGATAGCGACGGCGACGCGACCTAGGCGCATACAATACAAAAATATTGCAGAATATCTGGATTCGGGGTCAGAGAGGGCGGTGATGTAGCGACGACGGCGCGACCTAGGCGCATACAATATATAAATATTGCAGGATATCTAGGCGCGGGGGCAGAGAGAGCGTTGATGAAGCGACGACGGCGCGATCTAGGCGCAAACAATATATAAATAATGCAGGATATCCAGGGGTATAAAATATATAAATATTGCAGGATATCTTGGCGCGTGGGCAGAGAGAGCATTGATGTAGCGACGACGGCGCGACCTAGGCGCATACAATATATAAATATTGCAGGATATCTGGGCGCGGGGGCAGAGAGAGAGCGTTGATGGAGCGACGACGGCGCGACCTAGGCGCATACAATATATAAATATTGCAGGATATCTAGGTGCGGGGACAGAGAGACTGCAACGATGTAGCGACAATGGCGCGACCTAGGCGCATACAATATAAAAGTATTGCATGATATCTAGGCGCGGGCACTGAGAGATAGCGACGGCGACGCGACCTAGGCGCATACAATATAAAAATATTGCAGGATATCTAGGTATGGAGACTGATAGATAGCAAAGACGACGCGGCCTAGGCGTATAAAATATATAAATAATGCAGGATACCCAGGCGCGGGCACTGAGAGATAGCGACGGCGACGCGACCTAGGCGCATACAATACAAAAATATTGCAGAATATCTGGATTCGTGGTCAGAGTGGGCGGTGATGTAGCGACGACGGCGCGACCTAGGCGCATACAATATATAAATATTGCAGGATATTTAGGCGCGGGGGCAGAGAGAGCGTTGATGAAGCGACGACGGCGCGATCTAGGCGCAAACAATATATAAATATTGCAGGATATCCAGGGGTATACAATATATAAATATTGCAGGATATCTTGGCGCGGGGGCAGAGAGACCGTTGATGTAGCGACGACGGCGCGACCTAGGCGCATACAATATATAAATATTGCAGGATATCTAGGCGCGGGGGCAGAGAGAGCGGTGATGTAGCGACGACGGCACGACCTAGGCGCATACAATATGTAAATATTGCAGGATATCTAGGCGCGGGGGCAGAGAGAGCGGTGACGAAGCGACGACGGCACGACCTAGGCGCATACAATATGTAAATATTGCAGGATATCTAGGCGCGGGGACAGAGAGACTGCAACGATGTAGCGACAATGGCGCGACCTAGGCGCATACAATATATAAATATTGCAGGATATCTAGGCGCGGGGGCAGAGAGAGCGGTGATGTAGCGACGACGGCACGACCTAGGCGCATACAATATATAAATATTGCAGGATATCTAGGCGCGGGGGCAGAGAGAGCGGTGATGTAGCGACGACGGCACGACCTAGGCGCATACAATATGTAAATATTGCAGGATATCTAGGCGCGGGGGCAGAGAGAGCGGTGACGAAGCGACGACGGCACGACCTAGGCGCATACAATATAAAAAATATTGTAGGATATCTAGGTATGGCGACTGAGAGATAGCGACCGCGATGCGGCCAAGGCGTATACAATATATAAATAGTGCAGGATACCTAGGCGCGGGGTCAGAGAGGGCGGTGATGTAGCGACGACGGCGCATACAATATATAAATATTGCATGATATCTAGACGCGGGGACAAAGAGACTGCAACGATGTAGCGACGAAGGCGCGATTTAGGCGCATACAATATAAAAATATTGCAGGATATCTAGGCGCGGGGACTGAGAGATATCGACAGCGACGCGACCTAGGAGCATACAATATAAAAATATTGCAGGATACCTAGGCGCGGGGTCAGAGAGGCCGGTGATGTAGCGACGACGGCGCGACCTAGGCGCATACAATGTATAAATATTGCAGGATATCCAGGCGTATACAATATATAAATATTGCAGGATATCTAGGTGCGGGGGCAGAGAGAGCGTTGATGAAGCGACGACGGCGCATACAATATATAAATATTGCAGGATATGTAGGCGCGGGGACAGAGAGACTGCAACGATGTAGCGACGAGGGCGCGATTTAGGCGCATACAATAAAAAAATATTGCAGGATATCTAGGCGCTGGGACTGAGAAATATCGACGGCGACGCGACCTAGAAGCACACAATATAAAAAATATTGCAGGATATCTCGGTACGGGGACTGAGAGATATCGACGGCGTCGCGACCTAGGCGCATACAATATAAAAATATTGCAGGATATCTAGGCGCGGGGTCAGAGAGGCCGGTGATGTAGCGACGACTTCGCGACCTAGGCGCATACAATGTATAAATATTGCAGGATATTTAGGCGCGAGGGCAGAGAGAGCGTTGATGTAGCGACGACGGAGCGATCTAGGCGCAAACAATGTATAAATATTGCAGGATATCCAGGCGTATACAATATATAAATATTGCAGGATATCTAGGCGCGGGGGCAGAGAGAGCGTTGGTGTAGCGACGTCGGCGCGACCTAGGCGCATACAATATATAAATATTGCAGGATATCTAGATGCGGGGGCAGAGAGAGCGTTGATGAAGCGACGACGGCACGACCTAGGCGCATACCATATGTAAATATTGCAGGATATCCAGGCGGATACAATATATAAATATTGCAGGATAACTTGGCACGGGGGCAGAGAGAGCGTTGATGGAGCGACGACGGCGCGACCTAGGCGCATACAATATATAAATATTGCAGGATATCTAGGTGCGGGGACAGAGAGACTGCAACGATGTAGCGACAATGGCGCGACCTAGGCGCATACAATATAAAAGTATTGCATGATATCTAGGCGCGGGCACTGAGAGATAGCGACGGCGACGCGACCTAGGCGCATACAATATAAAAATATTGCAGGATATCTAGGCGCGTGGACTGAGAGATATCGACGGCGACGCGACCTAGCGACGACGGCGCGACCTAGGCGCATACAATATATAAATATTGCAGGATATCTAGGCGTGGTGGCAGAGAGGGCGGTGATGTAGCGACGACGGCACGACCTAGGCGCATACCATATGTAAATATTGCAGGATATCTAGGCGCAGGAGCAGAGTGAGCGGTGATGTAGCGACGACGACGCGACCTAGGCGCATACAATATAAAAATATTGCAGGATATCTAGGCGCGGGGACAGAGAGACTGCAACGATGTAGCGACGACTGCGCGACCTAGGCGCATACAATATCAAAATATTGCAGGATATCTAGGCGCGGGGACAGAGAGACTGCAACGATGTAGCGACAATAGCACGACCTAGGCGCATACAATATAAAAATATTGCATGATATCTAGGCGCGGGTACTGAGAGATAGCGACGGCGACGCGACCTAGAAGCATACAATATAAAAACTATTGCAGGAAATCCAGGTACGGGGACTGAGAGATATCGACGGCGACGCGACCTAGGCGCGGGGTCAGAGAGGCCGGTGATGTAGCGACGACGGCGCGACCTAGGCGCATACAATATATAAATATTGCAGGATATCGAGGCGCGGGGACAGAGAGACTGCAACGATGTAGCGACGATGGCGCGACCTAGACGCATACAATATAAAAATATTGCATGATATCTAGGCGCGGGCACTGAGAGATAGCGACGGCGACGCGACCTAGGTGCATACAATATAAAAATATTGCAGGATATCTAGGTATGGAGACTGAGAGATAGCAAAGGCGACGCGGCCTAGGTGTATACAATATATAAATAATGCAGGATACCCAGGCGCGGGCACTGAGAGATAGCGACGGCGACGCGACCTAGGCGCATACAATACAAAAATATTACAGAATATCTGGATTCGGGGTTAGAGAGGGCGGTGATGTAGCGACGACGGCGCGACCTAGGCGCATACAATATATAAATATTGCAGGATATCTAGGCGCGGGGGCAGAGAGAGCGTTGATGAAGCGACGACGACGCGATCTAGGCGCAAACAATATATAAATATTGCAGGATATCCAGGGGTATAAAATATATAAATATTGCAGGATATCTTGGCGCGTGGGCAGAGAGAGCATTGATGTAGCGACGACGGCGCGACCTAGGCGCATACAATATATAAATATTGCAGGATATCTAGGCGCGGGGGCAGAGAGAGCGGTGATGTAACGACGACGGCACGACCTAGGCGCATACAATATGTAAATATTGCAGGATATCTAGGCGTGGGGGCAGAGAGAGCGGTGATGTAGCGACGACGGCACGACCTAGGCGCATACAATATGTAAATATTGCAGGATATCTATGCGCGGGGACAGAGAGACTGCAACGATGTAGCGACAATGGCGCGACCTAGGCGCATACAATATAAAAATATTGCATGATATCTAGGCGCGGGTACTGAGAGATTGCGACGGCGACGCGACCTAGGCGCATACAATATAAAAATATTGCAGGATATCTAGGCGCGTGGACTGAGAGATACCGACGGCGACGCGACCTAGGAGCATACAATATAAAAAATATTGCAGGATGTCTAGGTACTGGGACTGAGAGGTATCGACGGCGACGCGACCTAGGCGCATACAATATAAAAATATTGCAGAATACGTAGACGCGCGGTCAGAGGGGCCGGTGATGTAGCGACGACGGCGCGACCTAGGCGCATACAATATATAAATATTGCAGGATATCTAGGCGCGGTGGCAGAGAGGGCGGTGATGTAGCGACGACGGCACGACCTAGGCGCATACAATATGTAAATATTGCAGGATATCTAGGCGCAGGAGCAGAGTGAGCGGTGATGTAGCGACGACGACGCGACCTAGGCGCATACAATATAAAAATATTGCAGGATATCTAGGCGCGTGGACTGAGAGATACCGACGGCGACGCGACCTAGGAGCATACAATATAAAAAATATTGCAGGATGTCTAGGTACTGGGACTGAGAGGTATCGACGGCGACGCGACCTAGGCGCATACAATATAAAAATATTGCAGAATACGTAGACGCGCGGTCAGAGGGGCCGGTGATGTAGCGACGACGGCGCGACCTAGGCGCATACAATATATAAATATTGCAGGATATCTAGGCGCGGTGGCAGAGAGGGCGGTGATGTAGCGACGACGGCACGACCTAGGCGCATACAATATGTAAATATTGCAGGATATCTAGGCGCAGGAGCAGAGTGAGCGGTGATGTAGCGACGGCGACGCGACCTAGGCGCATACAATATAAAAATATTGCAGGATATCTTGGCGCGTGGGCAGAGAGAGCATTGATGTAGCGACGACGGCGCGACCTAGGCGCATACAATATATAAATATTGCAGGATATCGAGGCGCGGGGACAGAGAGACTGCAACGATGTAGCGACGATGGCGCGACCTAGACGCATACAATATAAAAATATTGCAGGATATCTAGGCGCGGGCACTGAGAGATAGCGACGGCGACGCGACCTAAGCGCATACAATATAAAAATATTGCAGGATATCCAGGCGCACGGACTGAGAAATATCGACGGCGACGCGACCTAGGCGCATAGAATATAAAAAATATTGCAGGATATCTAGGTATGGCGACTGAGAGATAGCGTCGGCGACGTGGCCTAGGCGTATACAATATATAAATATTGCAGGATATCTAGGCGCGGGGGCAGAGAGAGCGGTGATGTAGCGACGATGGCGGGACCTAGGCGCATACAATATATAAATATTGCAGGATATCTAGGCGCGGGGACTGAGAGATATCGACGGCGACGCGACCTAGGCGCATACAATATAAAAATATTGCATGATATCTAGGCGCGGGCACTGAGAGATAACGACGGCGACGCGACCTAGGCGCATACAATATAAAAATATTGCAGGATATCTAGGCGCGGTGACTGAGAAATATCGACGGCGACGCGACCTAGAAGCATACAATATAAAAAATATTGCAGGATATCTAAGTACGGGGACTGAGAGATATCGACGGCGACGCGACCTAAGCGCATACAATATAAAAAATATTGCAGGATATCTAGGTATGGGGACTGAGAGATATCGACGGCGACGCGACCTAGGCGCATACAATATAAAAGAATTGCAGGATATCTAGGCGCGGGCACTGAGAGATAGCGCCGGCGACGCGACCTAGGCGCATACAATATAAAAATATTGCAGGATATCTAGGCGCGGGGACTGAGAGATATCGACGGTGACGCGACCTGGAAGCATACAATATAAAAAATATTGCAGGATATCTAGGTACGGGGACTGAGAGATATCGACGGCGGCGCGATCTAGGTGCATACAATAAAAAAATATTGCAGAATACGTAGGCGCGGGGTCAGAGAGGCCGCTGATGTAGCGACGACGGCGCGACCTAGGCGCATACAATATATAAATATTGCAGCATATATAGGCGCGGGGACAGAGAGACTGCAACGATGTAGCGACTATGGCGCGACCTAGGCGCATACAATATAAAAATATTGCAGGATATCCAGGTGCAGGGACAGAGAGATATCGACGGCGACGCGACCTAGGCGCATACAATATAAAAAATATTGTAGGATATCTAGGTATGGCGACTGAGAGATAGCGACCGCGATGCGGCCAAGGCGTATACAATATATAAATAGTGCAGGATACCTTGGCGCGGGGTCAGAGAGGGCGGTGATGTAGCGACGACGGCGCATACAATATATAAATATTGCATGATAACTAGACGCGGGGACAAAGAGACTGCAATGATGTAGCGACGAAGGCGCGACCTTGGCGCATACAATATAAAAATATTGCAGGATATCTAGGCGCGGGGACTGAGAGATATCGACGGCGACGCGACCTAGGAGCATACAATATAAAAATATTGCAGGATATCTAGGTATGGAGACTGAGAGATAGCAAAGGCGACGCGGCCTAGGCGTATACAATATATAAATATTGCAGAATACGTCGACGCGGGGTCAGAGGGGCCGGTGATGTAGCGACGACGGCGCGACCTAGGCGCATACAATGTATAAATATTGCAGGATATCCAGGCGTATACAATATATAAATATTGCAGGATATCTAGGCGCGGGGGCAGAGAGAGCGTTGATGATGACGACGGCGCGACCTAGGCGCATACAATATATAAATATTGCAGGATATCTAGGTGCGGGGGCAGAGAGAGCGTTGATGAAGCGACGACGGCGCATACAATATATAAATATTGCAGGATATGTAGGCGCGGGGACAGAGAGACTGCAACGATGTAGCGACGAAGGCGCGATTTAGGCGCATACAATATAAAAATATTGCAGGATATCTAGGCGCTGGGACTGAGAAATATCGACGGCGACGCGACCTAGAAGCATACAATATAAAAAATATTGCAGGATATCTAGGTACGGGGACTGAGAGATATCGACGGCGTCGCGACCTAGGCGCATACAATATAAAAATATTGCATGATATCTAGGCGCGGGGTCAGAGAGTCCGGTGATGTAGCGACGACGGCGCGACCTAGGCGCATACAATGTATAAATATTGCAGGATATTTAGGCGCGAGGGCAGAGAGAGCGTTGATGTAGCGACGACGGAGCGATCTAGGCGCAAACAATGTATAAATATTGCAGGATATCCAGGCGTATACAATATATAAATATTGCAGGATATCTAGGCGCGGGGGCAGAGAGAGCGTTGATGTAGCGGCGACGGCGCGACCTAGGCGCATACAATATATAAATATTGCAGGATATCTAGATGCGGGGGCAGAGAGAGCGTTGATGAAGCGACGACGGCGCGATCTAGGCGCAAACAATATATAAATATTGCAGGATATCTAGGCGCGGGGGCAGAGAGAGCGTTGATGAAGCGACGACGGCGCGATCTAGGCGCAAACAATATAGAAATATTGCAGGATATCCAGGCGTATACAATATATAAATATTGCAGGATAACTAGGCGCGGGGGCAGAGAGAGCGTTGATGGAGCGACGACGGCGCGACCTAGGCGCATACAATATATAAATATTGCAGGATATCTAGGTGCGGGGACAGAGAGACTGCAACGATGTAGCGACAATGGCGCGACCTAGGCGCATACAATATAAAAGTATTGCATGATATCTAGGCGCGGGCACTGAGAGATAGCGACGGCGACGCGACCTAGGCGCATACAATATAAAAATATTGCATGATATCTTGGCGCGGGGGCAGAGAGAGCGTTGATGAAGCAACGACGGCGCGATCTAGGCGCAAACAATATATAAATATTGCAGGATATCTAGGCGCGTTCACTGAGAGATAGCGACGGCGACGCGACCTAGAAGCATACAATATAAAAGCTATTGCAGGATATCTAGGTACGGGGACTGAGAGATATCGACGGCGACGCGACCTAGGCGCGGGGTCAGAGAGGCCGGTGATGTAGCGACGACGGCGCGACCTAGGCGCATACAATATATAAATATTGCAGGATATCGTGGCGCGGGGACAGAGAGATTGCAACGATGTAACGACGATGGCGCGACCTAGACGCATACAATATAAAAATATTGCATGATATCTAGGCGCGGGCACTGAGAGATAGCGACGGCGACGCGACCTAGGCGCATACAATATAAAAATATTGCAGGATATCTAGGTATGGAGACTGAGAGATAGCAAAGGCGACGCGGCCTAGGCGTATACAATATATAAATAATGCAGGATACCCAGGCGCGGGCACTGAGAGATAGCGACGGCGACGCGACCTAGGCGCATACAATACAAAAATATTGCAGAATATCTGGATTCGGGGTCAGAGAGGGCGGTGATGTAGCGACGACGGCGTGACCTAGGCGCATACAATATATAAATATTGCAGGATATCTAGGCGCGGGGGCAGAGAGAGCGTTGATGAAGCGACGACGGCGCGATCTAGGCGCAAACATTATATAAATATTGCAGGATATCCAGGTGTATAAAATATATAAATATTGCAGGATATCTTGGCGCGTGGGCAGAGAGAGCATTGATGTAGCGACGACGGCGCGACCTAGGCGCATACAATATATAAATATTGCAGGATATCTAGGCGCGGGGGCAGAGAGAGCGGTGATGTAGCGACGACGGCACGACCTAGGCGCATACAATATGTAAATATTGCAGGATATCTAGGCGCGGGGGCAGAGAGAGCGGTGATGTAGCGACGACGGCACGACCTAGGCGCATACAATATGTAAATATTGCAGGATATCTATGCGCGGGGACAGAGAGACTGCAACGATGTAGCGACAATGGCGCGACCTAGGCGCATACAATATAAAAATATTGCATGATATCTAGGCGCGGGTACTGAGAGATTGCGACGGCGACGCGACCTAGGCGCATACAATATAAAAATATTGCAGGATATCTAGGCGCGTGGACTGAGAGATACCGACGGCGACGCGACCTAGGAGCATACAATATAAAAAATATTGCAGGATGTCTAGGTACGGGGACTGAGAGATATCGACGGCGACGCGACCTAGGCGCATACAATATAAAAATATTGCAGAATACGTAGACGCGGGGTCAGAGGGGCCGGTGATGTAGCGACGACGGCGCGACCTAGGCGCATACAATATATAAATATTGCAGGATATCTAGGCGCGGTGGCAGAGAGGGCGGTGATGTAGCGACGACGCCACGACCTAGGCGCATACAATATGTAAATATTGCAGGATATCTAGGAGCAGGAGCAGAGTGAGCGGTGATGTAGCGACGACGACGCGACCTAGGCGCATACAATATAAAAATATTGCAGGATATCTAGGCGCGGGGACAGAGAGGCTGCAACGATGTAGCGACGACGGCGCGACCTAGGCGCATACAATATCAAAATATTGCAGGATATCTAGGCGCGGGGACAGAGAGACTGCAACGATGTAGCGACAATAGCGCGATCTAGGCGCATACAATATAAAAATATTGCATGATATCTAGGCGCGTTCACTGAGAGATAGCGACGGCGACGCGACCTAGAAGCATACAATATAAAAACTATTGCAGGATATCTAGGTACGGGGACTGAGAGACTGCAATGATGTAGCGATTATGGCGCGACCTAGGCGCATACAATATAAAAATATTGCAGGATATCTAGGCGCGGGCACTGAGAGATAGTGACGGCGACGCGACCTAGGCGCATACAATATAAAAATATTGCAGGATATCCAGGTGCAGGGACAGAGAGATATCGACGGCGACGCGACCTAGGCGCATACAATATAAAAAATATTGTAGGATATCTAGGTATGGCGACTGAGAGATAGCGACCGCGATGCGGCCAAGGCGTATACAATATATAAATAGTGCAGGATACCTAGGCGCGGTGTCAGAGAGGGCGGTGATGTAGCGACGACGGCGCATAAAATATATAAATATTGCATGATATCTAGACGCGGGGACAAAGAGACTGCAACGATGTAGCGACGAAGGCGCGACCTTGGCGCATACAATATAAAAATATTGCAGGATATCTAGGCCCGGGGACTGAGAGATATCGACGGCGACGCGACCTAGAAGCATACAATATAAAAAATATTGCAGGATATCTAGGTACGGGGACTGAGAGATATCGACGGCGACGCGACCTAGGCGCATACAATATAAAAATATTGCAGGATACCTAGGCGCGGGGTCAGAGAGGCCGGTGATGTAGCGACGACGGCGCGACCTAGGCGCATACAATGTATAAATATTGCAGGATATCCAGGCGTATACAATATATAAATATTGCAGGATATCTAGGCGCGGGGGCAGAGAGAGCGTTGATGATGACGACGGCGCGACCTAGGCGCATACAATATATAAATATTGCAGGATATCTAGGTGCGGGGGCAGAGAGAGCGTTGATGAAGCGACGACGGCGCATACAATATATAAATATTGCAGGATATGTAGGCGCGGGGAAAGAGAGACTGCAACGATGTAGCGACGAAGGCGCGATTTAGGCGCATACAATATAAAAATATTGCAGGATATCTAGGCGCTTGGACTGAAAAATATCGACGGCAACGCGACCTAGAAGCATACAATATAAAAAATATTGCAGGATATCTAGGTACGGGGACTGAGAGATATCGACGGCGACGCGACCTAGGCGCATACAATATAAAAATATTGCAGGATATCTAGGCGCGGGGTCAGAGAGGCCGGTGATGTAGCGACGACGGCGCGACCTAGGCGCATACAATGTATAAATATTGCAGGATATTTAAGCGCGAGGGCAGAGAGAGCGTTGATGTAGCGACGACGGAGCGATCTAGGCGCAAACAATGTATAAATATTGCAGGATATCCAGGCGTATACAATATATAAATATTGCAGGATATCTAGGCGCGGGGGCAGAGAGAGCGTTGATGTAACGACGACGGCACGACCTAGGCGCATACAATATGTAAATATTGCAGGATATCTAGGCGCAGGAGCAGAGTGAGCGGTGATGTAGCGACGACGACGCGACCTAGGCGCATACAATATAAAAATATTGCAGGATATCTAGGCGCGGGGACAGAGAGGCTGCAACGATGTAGCGACGACGGCGCGACCTAGGCGCATACAATATCAAAATATTGCAGGATATCTAGGCGCGGGGACAGAGAGACTGCAACGATGTAGCGACAATAGCGCGATCTAGGCGCATACAATATAAAAATATTGCATGATATCTAGGCGCGTTCACTGAGAGATAGCGACGGCGACGCGACCTAGAAGCATACAATATAAAAACTATTGCAGGATATCTAGGTACGGGGACTGAGAGACTGCAATGATGTAGCGATTATGGCGCGACCTAGGCGCATACAATATAAAAATATTGCAGGATATCTAGGCGCGGGCACTGAGAGATAGTGACGGCGACGCGACCTAGGCGCATACAATATAAAAATATTGCAGGATATCCAGGTGCAGGGACAGAGAGATATCGACGGCGACGCGACCTAGGCGCATACAATATAAAAAATATTGTAGGATATCTAGGTATGGCGACTGAGAGATAGCGACCGCGATGCGGCCAAGGCGTATACAATATATAAATATTGCAGGATATCTAGATGCGGGGGCAGAGAGATCGTTGATGAAGCGACGACGGCGCGATCTAGGCGCATACAATATCAAAATATTGCAGGATATCTAGATGCGGGGGCAGAGAGAGCGTTGATGAAGCGACGATGGCGCGACCTAGACGCATACAATATATAAGTATTGCATGATATCTAGGCGCGGGCACTGAGAGATAGCGACGGCGACGCGACCTAGGCGCATACAATATAAAAGTATTGCAGGATATCTAGGTATGGAGACTGATAGATAACAAAGGCGACGCGGCCTAGGCGTATAAAATATATAAATAATGCAGGATACCCAGGCGCGGGCACTGAGAGATAGCGACGGCGACGCGACCTAGGCGCATACAATACAAAAATATTGCAGAATACGTAGACGCGGGGTCAGAGGGGCCGGTGATGTAGCGACGACGGCGCGACCTAGGCGCATACAATATATAAATATTGCAGGATATCTAGGCGCGGTGGCAGAGAGAGCATTGATGTAGCGACGACGGCGCGACCTAGGCGCATACAATATATAAATATTGCAGGATATCTAGGCGCGGGGGCAGAGAGAGCGGTGATGTAACGACGACGGCACGACCTAGGCGCATACAATATGTAAATATTGCAGGATATCTAGGCGTGGGGGCAGAGAGAGCGGTGATGTAGCGACGACGGCACGACCTAGGCGCATACAATATGTAAATATTGCAGGATATCTATGCGCGGGGACAGAGAGACTGCAACGATGTAGCGACAATGGCGCGACCTAGGCGCATACAATATAAAAATATTGCATGATATCTAGGCGCGGGTACTGAGAGATTGCGACGGCGACGCGACCTAGGCGCATACAATATAAAAATATTGCAGGATATCTAGGCGCGTGGACTGAGAGATACCGACGGCGACGCGACCTAGGAGCATACAATATAAAAAATATTGCAGGATGTCTAGGTACGGGGACTGAGAGGTATCGACGGCGACGCGACCTAGGCGCATACAATATAAAAATATTGCAGAATACGTAGACGCGGGGTCAGAGGGGCCGGTGATGTAGCGACGACGGCGCGACCTAGGCGCATACAATATATAAATATTGCAGGATATCTAGGCGCGGTGGCAGAGAGGGCGGTGATGTAGCGACGACGGCACGACCTAGGCGCATACAATATGTAAATATTGCAGGATATCTAGGCGCAGGAGCAGAGTGAGCGGTGATGTAGCGACGACGACGCGACCTAGGCGCATACAATATAAAAATATTGCAGGATATCTAGGCGCGGGGACAGAGAGGCTGCAACGATGTAGCGACGACGGCGCGACCTAGGCGCATACAATATCAAAATATTGCAGGATATCTAGGCGCGGGGACAGATAGACTGCAACGATGTAGCGACAATAGCGCGATCTAGGCGCATACAATATAAAAATATTGCATGATATCTAGGCGCGTTCACTGAGAGATAGCGACGGCGACGCGACCTAGAAGCATACAATATAAAAACTATTGCAGGATATCTAGGTACGGGGACTGAGAGATATCGACGGCGACGCGACCTAGGCGCATACAATATATAAATATTGCAGGATATCGTGGCGCGGGGACAGAGAGACTGCAACGATGTAGCGACGATGGCGCGACCTAGACGCATACAATATAAAAATATTGCAGGATATCTAGGCGCGGGCACTGAGAGATAGCGACGGCGACGCGACCTAAGCGCATACAATATAAAAATATTGCAGGATATCCAGGCGCACGGACTGAGAAATATCGACGGCGACGCGACCTAGGCGCATAGAATATAAAAAATATTGCAGGATATCTAGGTATGGCGACTGAGAGATAGCGTCGGCGACGTGGCCTAGGCGTATACAATATATAAATATTGCAGGATACCTGGCCGCGGGGGCAGAGAGAGCGGTGATGTAGCGACGATGGCGTATACAATATATAAATATTGCACGATATCTAGGCGCGGGGACAAAAAGACTGCAACGATGTAGCGACGAAGGCGCGACTTAGGCGCATACAATATAAAAATATTGCAGGATATCTAGGCGCGGGGACAGAGAGACTGCAACGATGTAGCGACAATAGCGCGGCCTAGGCGCATACAATATAAAAATATTGCATGATATCTAGGCGCGGGGACAGAGAGACTGCAACGATATAGCGACAATAGCGCGACCTAGGCGCATACAATATAAAAATATTGCATGATATCTAGGTGCGGGCACTGAGAGATAACGACGGCGACGCGACTTAGGCGCATACAATATAAAAATATTGCAGGATATCTAGGCGCGGGGTCAGAGAGGCCGGTGATGTAGCGACGACGGCGCGACCTAGAAGCTTACAACATAAAAAATATTGCAGGATATCTAGGTACGGGGACTGAGAGATATCGACGGCGATGCGACCTAGGCGCATACAATATATAAATATTGCAGGATATCTAGGCGCGGGGGCAGAAAGAGCGGTGATGTAGTGACGATGGCGGGACCTAGGCGCATACAATATATAAATATTGCAGGATATCTAGGCGCGGGGGCAGAGAGAGCGGTGATGTAGCGACGACGGCGCGACCTAGGCGCATACAATATAAAAAATATTGCAGGATATCTAGGTACGGGGACTGAGAGATATCGACGGCGACGCGACCTAGGCGCATATAATATAAAAATATTGCAAGATATCTAGGCGCGGGCACTGAGAGATAACGACGGCGACGCGACCTAGGCGCATACAATATAAAAATATTGCAGGATATCTAGGCGCGGGGACTGAGAGATATCGGCGGTGACGCGACCTAGAAGCATACAATATAAAAAATATTGCAGGATATCTAGGTACGGGGACAGAGAGATATCGACGGCGACGCGACCTAGGTGCATACAATATAAAAATATTGCAGAATACGTAGGCGCGGGGTCAGAGAGGCCGCTGATGTAGCGACGACGGCGCGACCTAGAAGCTTACAACATAAAAAATATTGCAGGATACCTAGGTACGGGGACTGAGAGATATCGACGGCGATGCGACCTAGGCGCATACAATATATAAATATTGCAGGATATCTAGGCGCGGGGGCAGAAAGAGCGGTGATGTAGTGACGATGGCGGGACCTAGGCGCATACAATATATAAATATTGCATGATATCTAGACGCGGGGACAAAGAGACTGCAACGATGTAGCGACGAAGGCGCGACTTAGGCGCATACAATATAAAAATATTGCAGGATATCTAGGCGCGGGGACAGAGAGACTGCAACGATGTAGCGACAATAGCGCGACCTAGGCGCATACAATATAAAAATATTGCATGATATCTAGGCGCGGGGACAGAGAGACTGCAACGATGTAGCGACAATAGCGCGACCTAGGCGCATACAATATAAAAATATTGCATGATATCTAGGCGCGGGGACAGAGAGACTGCAACGATGTAGCGACAATAGCGCGACCTAGGCGCAAACAATATAAAAATATTGCATGATATCTAGGCGCGGGCACTGAGAGATAACGACGGCGACGCGACCTAGGCGCATACAATATAAAAATATTGCAGGATATCTAGGCGCGGGGACTGAGAAATATCGACGGCGACGCGACCTAGAAGCATACAATATAAAAAATATTGCAGGATATCTAAGTACGGGGACTGAGAGATATCGACGGCGACGCGACCTAGGCGCATACAATATAAAAATATTGCAGAATACGTAGGAGCGGGGTCAGAGAGGCCGGTGATGTAGCGACGACGGCGCGACCTAGGCGCATACAATATATAAATATTGCAGGATATCTAGGCGCGGGGGCAGAGAGAGCGGTGATGTAGCGACGATGGCGGGACCTAGGCGCATACAATATATAAATATTGCAGGATATCTAGGCGCGGGGACTGAGAGATATCGACGGCGACGCGACCTAGGCGCATACAATATAAAAATATTGCATGATATCTAGGCGCGGGCACTGAGAGATAACGACGGCGACGCGACCTAGGCGCATACAATATAAAAATATTGCAGGATATCTAGGCGCGGTGACTGAGAAATATCGACGGCGACGCGACCTAGAAGCATACAATATAAAAAATATTGCAGGATATCTAAGTACGGGGACTGAGAGATATCGACGGCGACGCGACCTAAGCGCATACAATATAAAAAATATTGCAGGATATCTAGGTACGGGGACTGAGAGATATCGACGGCGACGCGACCTAGGCGCATACAATATAAAAGAATTGCAGGATATCTAGGCGCGGGCACTGAGAGATAGCGCCGGCGACGCGACCTAGGCGCATACAATATAAAAATATTGCAGGATATCTAGGCGCGGGGACTGAGAGATATCGACGGTGACGCGACCTAGAAGCATACAATATAAAAAATATTGCAGGATATCTAGGTACGGGGACTGAGAGATATCGACGGCGGCGCGATCTAGGTGCATACAATAAAAAAATATTGCAGAATACGTAGGCGCGGGGTCAGAGAGGCCGCTGATGTAGCGACGACGGCGCGACCTAGGCGCATACAATATATAAATATTGCAGCATATATAGGCGCGGGGACAGAGAGACTGCAACGATGTAGCGACTATGGCGCGACCTAGGCGCATACAATATAAAAATATTGCAGGATATCCAGGTGCAGGGACAGAGAGATATCGACGGCGACGCGACCTAGGCGCATACAATATAAAAAATATTGTAGGATATCTAGGTATGGCGACTGAGAGATAGCGACCGCGATGCGGCCAAGGCGTATACAATATATAAATAGTGCAGGATACCTAGGCGCGGGGTCAGAGAGGGCGGTGATGTAGCGACGACGGCACATACAATATATAAATATTGCATGATATCTAGACGCGGGGACAAAGAGACTGCAATGATGTAGCGACGAAGGCGCGACCTTGGCGCATACAATATAAAAATATTGCAGGATATCTAGGCGCGGGGACTGAGAGATATGGACGGCGACGCGACCTAGGAGCATACAATATAAAAATATTGCAGGATATCTAGGTATGGAGACTGAGAGATAGCAAAGGCGACGCGGCCTAGGCGTATACAATATATAAATATTGCAGAATACGTAGACGCGGGGTCAGAGGGGCCGGTGATGTAGCGACGACGGCGCGACCTAGGCGCATACAATGTATAAATATTGCAGGATATCCAGGCGTATACAATATATAAATATTGCAGGATATCTAGGCGCGGGGGCAGAGAGAGCGTTGATGATGACGACGGCGCGACCTAGGTGCATACAATATATAAATATTGCAGGATATCTAGGTGCGGGGGCAGAGAGAGCGTTGATGAAGCGACGACGGCGCATACAATATATAAATATTGCAGGATATGTAGGCGCGGGGACAGAGAGACTGCAACGATGTAGCGACGAAGGCGCGATTTAGGCGCATACAATATAAAAATATTGCAGGATATCTAGGCGCTGGGACTGAGAAATATCGACGGCGACGCGACCTAGAAGCATACAATATAAAAAATATTGCAGGATATCTAGGTACGGGGACTGAGAGATATTGACGGCGTCGCGACCTAGGCGCATACAATATAAAAATATTGCAGGATATCTAGGCGCGGGGTCAGAGAGGCCGGTGATGTAGCGACGACGGCGCGACCTAGGCGCATACAATGTATAAATATTGCAGGATATTTAGGCGCGAGGGCAGAGAGAGCGTTGATGTAGCGACGACGGAGCGATCTAGGCGCAAACAATGTATAAATATTGCAGGATATCCAGGCGTATACAATATATAAATATTGCAGGATATCTAGGCGCGGGGGCAGAGAGAGCGTTGATGTAGCGACGACGGCGCGACCTAGGCGCATACAATATATAAATATTGCAGGATATCTAGATGCGGGGGCAGAGAGAGCGTTGATGAAGCGACGACGGCGCGATCTAGGCGCAAACAATATATAAATATTGCAGGATATCTAGGCGCGGGGGCAGAGAGAGCGTTGATGAAGCGACGACGGCGCGATCTAGGCGCAAACAATATACAAATATTGCAGGATATCCAGGCGTATACAATATATAAATATTGCAGGATAACTAGGCGCGGGGGCAGAGAGAGCGTTGATGGAGCGACGACGGCGCGACCTAGGCGCATACAATATATAAATATTGCAGGATATCTAGGTGCGGGGACAGAGAGATTGCAACGATGTAGCAACAATGGCGCGACCTAGGCGCATACAATATAAAAGTATTGCATGATATCTAGGCGCGGGCACTGAGAGATAGCGACGGCGACGCGACCTAGGCGCATACAATATAAAAATATTGCATGATATCTTGGCGCGGGGGCAGAGAGAGCGTTGATGAAGCAACGACGGCGCGATCTAGGCGCAAACAATATATAAATATTGCAGGATATCTAGGCGCGTTCACTGAGAGATAGCGACGGCGACGCGACCTAGAAGCATACAATATAAAAGCTATTGCAGGATATCTAGGTACGGGGACTGAGAAATATCGACGGCGACGCGACCTAGGCGCGGGGTCAGAGAGGCCGGTGATGTAGCGACGACGGCGCGACCTAGGCGCATACAATATATAAATATTGCAGGATATCGTGGCGCGGGGACAGAGAGACTGCAACGATGTAACGACGATGGCGCGACCTAGACGCATACAATATAAAAATATTGCATGATATCTAGGCGCGGGCACTGAGAGATAGCGACGGCGACGCGACCTAGGCGCATACAATATAAAAATATTGCAGGATATCTAGGTATGGAGACTGAGAGATAGCAAAGGCGACGCGGCCTAGGCGTATACAATATATAAATAATGCAGGATACCCAGGCGCGGGCACTGAGAGATAGCGACGGCGACGCGACCTAGGCGCATACAATACAAAAATATTGCAGAATATCTGGATTCGGGGTCAGAGAGGGCGGTGATGTAGCGACGACGGCGCTTCCTAGGCGCATACAATATATAAATATTGCAGGATATCTAGGCGCGGGGGCAGAGAGAGCGTTGATGAAGCGACGACGGCGCGATCTAGGCGCAAACATTATATAAATATTGCAGGATATCCAGGTGTATAAAATATATAAATATTGCAGGATATCTTGGCGCGTGGGCAGAGAGAGCATTGATGTAGCGACGACGGCGCGACCTAGGCGCATACAATATATAAATATTGCAGGATATCTAGGCGCGGGGGCAGAGAGAGCGGTGATGTAGCGACGACGGCACGACCTAGGCGCATACAATATGTAAATATTGCAGGATATCTAGGCGCGGGGGCAGAGAGAGCGCTGATGTAGCGACGACGGCACGACCTAGGCGCATACAATATGTAAATATTGCAGGATATCTATGCGCGGGGACAGAGAGACTGCAACGATGTAGCGACAATGGCGCGACCTAGGCGCATACAATATAAAAATATTGCATGATATCTAGGCGCGGGTACTGAGAGATTGCGACGGCGACGCGACCTAGGCGCATACAATATAAAAATATTGCAGGATATCTAGGCGCGTGGACTGAGAGATACCGACGGCGACGCGACCTAGGAGCATACAATATAAAAAATATTGCAGGATGTCTAGGTACGGGGACTGAGAGATATCGACGGCGACGCGACCTAGGCGCATACAATATAAAAATATTGCAGAATACGTAGACGCGGGGTCAGAGGGGCCGGTGATGTAGCGACGACGGCGCGACCTAGGCGCATACAATATATAAATATTGCAGGATATCTAGGCGCGGTGGCAGAGAGGGCGGTGATGTAGCGACGACGCCACGACCTAGGCGCATACAATATAAAAATATTGCAGAATACGTAGACGCGGGGTCAGAGGGGCCGGTGATGTAGCGACGACGGCGCGACCTAAGCGCATACAATATATAAATATTGCAGGATATCTTGGCGCGGGGGCAGAGAGAGCGTTGATGTAGCGACGACGGCGCGACCTAGGCGCATACAATATATAAATATTGCAGGATATCTAGGCGCGGGGGCAGAGAGAGCGGTGATGTTGCGACGACGGCACGACCTAGGCGCATACAATATGTAAATATTGCAGGATATATAGGCGCGGGGGCAGAGAGAGCGGTGATGTAGCGACGACGGCACGACCTAGGCGCATACAATATGTAAATATTGCAGGATATCTATGCGCGGGGACAGAGAGACTGCAACGATGTAGCGACAATGGCGCGACCTAGGCGCATACAATATAAAAATATTGCAGGATATCTAGGCGCGTGGACTGAGAGATATCGACGGCGACGCGTCCTAGGAGCATACAATATAAAAAATATTGCAGGATGTCTAGGTACGGGGACTGAGAGATATCGACGGCGACGCGACCTAGGCGCATACAATATATAAATATTGCAGGATATCTAGGCGCGGTGGCAGAGAGGACGGTGATGTAGCGACGACGGCACGACCTAGGCGCATACAATATGTAAATATTGCAGCATATCTACGCGCGGGAGCAGAGAGAGCGGTGATGTAGCGATGATAGCGGGACCTAGGCACATACAATATATAAATATTGCAGGATATCTAGGCGCGGGGGTAGAGAGAGCGGTGATGTAGCGACGACGCCGCGACCTAGGCGCATACAATATAAAAAATATTGCAGGATATCTAGGTACGGGGACTGAGAGATATCGGCGGCGACGCGACCTAGGCGCATACAATATATAAATATTGCAGGATATCTAGGCGCGGTGGCAGAGAGGGCGGTGATGTAGCGACGTTGGCACGACCTAGGCGCATAAAATATGTAAATATTGCAGGATATCTAGGCGCAGGAGCAGAGTGAGCGGTGATGTAGCGACGGCGACGCGGCCTAGGCGTATACAATAAATAAATATTGCAGGATACCTAGGCGCGGGGGCAGAGAGAGCGGTGATGTAGCGACGATGGCGTATACAATATATAAATATTGCACGGGACAAAAAGACTGCAACGATGTAGCGACGAAGGCGCGACATAGGCGCATACAAGATAAAAATATTGCAGGATATCTATGCGCGGGGACAGAGAGACTGCAACGATGTAGCGACAATGGCGCGACCTAGGCGCATACAATATAAAAATATTGCAGGATATCTAGGCGCGTGGACTGAGAGATATCGACGGCGACGCGACCTAGGAGCATACAATATAAAAAATATTGCAGGATGTCTAGGTACGGGGACTGAGAGATATCGACGGCGACGCGACCTAGGCGCATACAATATATATATATAGCAGGATATCTAGGCGCGGTGGCAGAGAGGGCGGTGATGTAGCGACGACGGCACGACCTAGGCGCATACAATATGTAAATATTGCAGCATATCTACGCGCGGGAGCAGAGAGAGCGGTGATGTAGCGATGATAGCGGGACCTAGGCACATACAATATATAAATATTGCAGGATATCTAGGCGCAGGAGCAGAGTGAGCGGTGATGTAGCGACGACGACGCGACCTAGGCGCATACAGTATAAAAATATTGCATGATATCTAGGCGCGGGTACTGAGAGATTGCGACGGTGGCGCGACCTAGGCGCATACAATATATAAATATTGCAGGATATCTAGGCGCGGTGGCAGAGAGGGCGGTGATGTAGCGACGACGGCACGACCTAGGCGCATAAAATATGTAAATATTGCAGGATATCTAGGCGCAGGAGCAGAGTGAGCGGTGATGTAGCGACGGCGACGCGGCCTAGGCGTATACAATAAATAAATATTGCAGGATACCTAGGCGCGGGGGCAGAGAGAGCGGTGATGTAGCGACGATGGCGTATACAATATATAAATATTGCACGGGACAAAAAGACTGCAACGATGTAGCGACGAAGGCGCGACTTAGGCGCATACAAGATAAAAATATTGCAGGATATCTAGGCGCGGGGACAGAGAGACTTCAACGATGTAGCGACAATAGCGCGGCCTAGGCGCATACAATATAAAAATATTGCATGATATCTAGGCGCGGGGACAGAGAGACTGCAACGATGTAGCGACAATAGCGCGACCTAGGCGCATACAATATAAAAATATTGCATGATATCTAGGCGCGGGCACTGAGAGATAACGACGGCGACGCGACTTAGGCGCATACAATATAAAAATATTGCAGGATATCTAGGCGCGGGGACAGAGAGACTGCAACGATGTAGCGACAATAGCGCGGCCTAGGCGCATACAATATAAAAATATTGCATGATATCTAGGCGCGGGGACAGAGAGATATCGACGGCGACGCGACCTAGGCGCATACAATATAAAAATATTGCAGGATATCTAGGCGCGGGCACTGAGAGATAGCGCCGGCGACGCGACCTAGACGCATACAATATAAAAATATTGCAGGATATCTAGGCGCGGGGACTGAGAGATATCGACGGTGACGCGACCTAGAAGCATACAATATAAAAAATATTGCAGGATATCTAGGTACGGGGACTGAGAGATATCGACGACGACGCGACCTAGGTGCATACAATATAAAAATATTGCAGAATACGTAGGCGCGGGGTCAGAGAGGCCGCTGATGTAGCGACGACGGCGCGACCTAGGCGCATACAATATATAAATATTGCAGCATATCTACGCGCGGGAGCAGAGAGAGCGGTGATGTAGCAATGATAGCGGGACCTAGGCACATACAATATATAAATATTGCAGGATATCTAGGCGCGGGGGTAGAGAGAGCGGTGATGTAGCGAAGACGCCGCGACCTAGGCGCATACAATATAAAAAATATTGCAGGATATCTAGGTACGGGGACTGAGAGATATCGGCGGCGACGCGACCTAGGCGCATACAATATACAAATATTGCAGGATATCTAGGCGCGGGCACTGAGAGATAGCGCCGGCGACGCGACCTAGGCACATACAATATAAAAATATTGCAGGATATCTAGGCGCAGGGACTGAGAGATATCGACGGCGACGCGACCTAGGCGCATACAATATAAAAAATATTGCAGGATATCTAGGTACGGGGACTGAGAAATCGACGGCGACGCGACCTAGAAGCATACAATATAAAAATTTTGCATGATACCTAGGCGCGGGGTCAGGGAGGCCGGTGATGTAGCGACCACGGCGCGACTTAGGCGCATACAATATATAAATATTGCAGGATATGTAGGCGCGGGGATAGAGAGACTGCAACGATGTAGCGATGAAGGCGCGATTTAGGCGCATACAATATAAAAATATTGCAGGATATCTAGGCGCTGGGACTGAGAAATATCGACGGCGACGCGACCTAGGCGCAAACAATGTATAAATATTGCAGGATATCCAGGCGTATACAATATATAAATATTGCAGGATATCTAGGCGCGGGGGCAGAGAGAGCGTTGATGTAGCGACGACGGCGCGACCTAGGCGCATACAATATATAAATATTGCAGGATGTCTAGGTGCGGGGCCAGAGAGAGCGTTGATGAAGCGACGACGGCGCGATCTAGGCGCAAACAATATATAAATATTGCAGGATATCTAGGCGCGGGGGCAGAGAGAGCGTTGATGTAGCGACGACGGCGCGATCTAGGCGCAAACAATGTATAAATATTGCAGGATATATAGGCGCGAGGGCAGAGAGAGCGTTGATGAAGCGACGACGGCGCAATCTAGGCGCAAACAATGTATAAATATTGCAGGATATCCAGGCGTATACAATATATAAATATTGCAGGATATCTAGGCGCGGGGGTAGAGAGAGCGGTGATGTAGCGACGAAGGCGCGACCTAGGCGCATACAATATAAAAAATATTGCAGGATATCTAGGTACAGGGACTGAGAGATATCGGCGGCGACGCGACCTAGGCGCATACAATATAAAAATATTGCAGGATACCTAGGCGCGGGGTCAGAGAGGCCGGTGATGTAGCGACGACGGCGCGACCTAGGCGCAAACAATGTATAAATATTGCAGGATATCCAGGCGTATACAATATATAAATATTGCAGGATATCTAGGCGCGGGGGCAGAGAGAGCGTTGATGTAGCGACGACGGCGCGACCTAGGCGCATACAATATATAAATATTGCAGGATATCTAGATGCGGGGGCAGAGAGAGCGTTGATGAAGCGACGACGGCGCGATCTAGGCGCAAACAATATATAAATATTGCAGGATATCTAGGTGCGGGGGCAGAGAGAGCGTTGATGAAGCGACGACGGCGCGATCTAGGCGCAAACAATGTATAAATATTGCAGGATATCTAGGTGCGGGGGCAGAGAGAGCGTTGATGAAGCGACGACGGCGCGACCTAGGCGCATACAATATATAAATATTGCAGCATATCTACGCGCGGGGGCGTAGAGAGCGGTGATGTAGCGATGATGGCGGGACCTAGGCACATACAATATATAAATATTGCAGGATATCTAGGCGCGGGGGTAGAGAGCGGTGATGTAGCGACGACGGCGCGATCTAGGCGCAAACAATATATAAATATTGCAGCATATCTACGCGCGGGGGCAGAGAGAGCGGTGATGTAGCGATGATGGCGGGACCTAGGCACATACAATATATAAATATTGCAGGATATCTAGGCGCGGGGGTAGAGAGCGGTGATGTAGCGACGACGGCGCGATCTAGGCGCAAACAATATATAAATATTGCAGCATATCTACGCGCGGGGGCAGAGAGAGCGGTGATGTAGCGATGATGGCGGGACCTAGGCACATACAATATATAAATATTGCAGGATATCTACGCGCGGGAGCAGAGAGAGCGGTGATGTAGCGATGATAGCGGGACCTAGGCACATACAATATATAAATATTGCAGGATATCTAGGCGCGGGGGCAGAGAGAGCGTTGATGTAGCGACGACGGCGCGATCTAGGCGCAAACAATGTATAAATATTGCAGGATATCTAGGCGCGAGGGCAGAGAGAGCGTTGATGAAGCGACGACGGCACAATCTAGGCGCAAACAATGTATAAATATTGCAGGATCTCCAGGCGTATACAATATACAAATATTGCAGGATATCTAGGCGCGGGGGCAGAGAGAGCGTTGATGTAGCGACGACGGCGCGACCTAGGTGCATACAATACATAAATATTGCAGGATATCTAGGTGCGGGGGCAGAGAGAGCGTTGATGAAGCGACGACGGCGCGATCTAGGCGCAAACAATATATAAATATTGCAGGATATCTAGGTGCGGGGGCAGAGAGAGCGTTGATGAAGCGACGACGGCGCGACCTAGGCGCATACAATATATAAATATTGCAGCATATCTACGCGCGGGGGCAGAGAGAGCGGTGATGTAGCGATGATGGCGGGACCTAGGCACATACAATATATAAATATTGCAGGATATCTAGGCGCGGGGGTAGAGAGCGGTGATGTAGCGACGACGGCGCGATCTAGGCGCAAACAATATATAAATATTGCAGCATATCTACGCGCGGGGGCAGAGAGAGCGGTGATGTAGCGATGATGGCGGGACCTAGGCACATACAATATATAAATATTGCAGGATATCTAGGCGCGGGGGTAGAGAGAGCGGTGATGTAGCGACGACGGCGCGACCTAGGCGCAAACAATGTATAAATATTGCAGGATATCCAGGCGTATACAATATATAAATATTGCAGGATATCTAGGCGCGGGGGCAGAGAGAGCGTTGATGTAGCGACGACGGCGCGATCTAGGTGCAAACAATATATAAATATTGCAGCATATCTACGCGCGGGGGCAGAGAGAGCGGTGATGTAGCGACGATGGCGGGACCTAGGCACATACAATATATAAATATTGCAGGATATCTAGGCGCGGGGGTAGAGAGAGCGGTGATGTAGCGACGACGGCGCGACCTAGGCGCATACAATATAAAAAATATTGCAGGATATCTAGGTACGGGGACTAAGAGATATCGGCGGCGACGCGACCTAGGCGCATACAATATAAAAATATTGCAGGATATCTAGGCGCGGGCACTGAGAGATAGCGCCGACGACGCGACCTAGGCGCATACAATATAAAAATATTGCAGGATACCTAGGCGCGGGGTCAGAGAGGCCGGTGATGTAGCGACGACGGCGCGACCTAGGCGCATACAATGTATAAATATTGCAGGATATCTAGGCGCGAGGGCAGAGAGAGCGTTGATAAAGCGACGACGGCGCGATCTAGGCGCAAACAATGTATAAATATTGCAGGATATCCAGGCGTATACAATATATAAATATTGCAGGATATCTAGGCGCGGGGGCAGAGAGAGCGTTGATGTAGCGACGACGGCGCGACCTAGGCGCATACAATATATAAATATTGCAGGATATCTAGGTGCGGGGGCAGAGAGAGCGTTGATGAAGCGACGACGGCGCGATCTAGGCGCAAACAATATATAAATATTGCAGGATATCTAGGCGCGGGGGCAGAGAGAGCGTTGATGTAGCGATGACGGAGCGATCTAGGCGCAAACAATATATAAATATTGCAGGATATCTAGGTGCGGGGGCAGAGAGAGCGTTGATGAAGCGACGACGGCGCGACCTAGGCGCATACAATGTATAAATATTGCAGGATATCTAGGCGCGGAGGCAAAGAGAGCGTTGATGTAGCGACAATAGCGCGACCTAGGCGCATACAATATAAAAATATTGCATGATATCTAGGCGCGGGCACTAAGAGATAGCGATGGCGACGCGACCTAGGCGCACACAATATAAAAATATTGCAGGATATCTAGGTATGGAGACTGAGAGATAGCAAAGGCGAAGCGGCCTAGGCGTATACAATATATAAATATTGCAGGATACCCAGGCGCGGGCACTGAGAGATAGCGACGGCGACGCGACCTAGGCGCATACAATACAAAAATATTGCAGAATATCTGGATGCGGGGTCAGAGAGGGCGGTGATGTAGTGACGACGGCGCGACCTAAGCGCATACAATATATAAATATTGCAGGATATCTAGGCGCGGGGACAGAGAGAGCGTTGATGAAGCGACGACGGCGCGATCAAGGCGCAAACAATATATAAATATTGCAGGATATCCAGGCGTATACAATATATAAATATTGCAGGATATCTAGACGCGGGGGCAGAGAGAGCGTTGATGTAGCGACGACGGCGCGACCTAGGCGCATACAATATATAAATATTGCAGGATATCTAGGCGCGGGGCAGAGAGAGCGGTGATGTAGCGACGACGGCACGACCTAGGCGCATACAATATGTAAATATTGAAGGATATCTAGGCGCGGGGGCAGAGAGAGCGGTGATGTAGCGACGACGGCACGACCTAGGCGCATACAATATGTAAATATTGCAGGATATCTAGGCGCGGGGACAGAGAGACTGCAACGATGTAGGGACAATGGCGCGACCTAGGCGCATACAATATAAAAATATTGCATGATATCTAGGCGCGGGTACTGAGAGATAGCGACGGCGACGCGACCTAGGCGCATACAATATAAAAATATTGCAGGATATCTAGGCGCGTGGACTGAGAGATATCGACGGCGACGCGACCTAGGAGCATACAATATAAAAAATATTGCAGGATGTCTAGGTACGGAGACTGAGAGATATCGATGGCGACGCGACCTAGGCGCATACAATATAAAAATATTGCAGAATACGTAGACGCGGGGTCAGAGAGGGCGGTGATGTAGCGACGACGGCACGACCTAGGCGCATACAATATGTAAATATTACAGGATATCTAGGCGCGGGGGCAGAGTGAGCTGTGATGTAGCGACGACGGCGCGACCTAGGCGCATACAATATAAAAATATTGCAGGATATCTAGCCGCGGGGACAGAGAGACTGCAACGATGTAGCGACAATAGCGCGACCTAGGCGCATACAATATAAAAATATTGCATGATATCTAGGCGCGTTCACTGAGAGATAGCGACGGCGACGCGACCTAGAAGCATACAATATAAAAACTATTGCAGGATATCTAGGTACGGGGACTGAGAGATATCGACGGCGACGCGACCTAGGCGCGGGGTCAGAGAGGCCGGTGATGTAGCGACGACGGCGCGACCTAGGCGCATACAATATATAAATGTTGCAGGATATCGAGGCGCGGGGACAGAGAGACTGCAACGATGTAGCGACGATGGCGCGACCTAGACGCATACAATATAAAAATATTGCAGGATATCTAGGCGCGGGCACTGAGAGATAGCGACGGCGACGCGACCTAAGCGCATACAATATAAAAATATTGCAGGATATCCAGGCGCAGGGACTGAGAGATATCGACGGCGACGCGACCTAGGTGCATACAATATAAAAAATATTGCAGGATATCTAGGTATGGCGACTGAGAGATAGCGTCGGCGACGCGGCCTAGGTGTATACAATATACAAATATTGCAGGATACCTAGGCGCGGGTGAAGAGAGAGCGGTGATGTAGCGACGACGGCGTATACAATATATAAATATTGCACGATATCTAGGCGCGGGAACAAAAAGACAGGCGCGGGGACTGAGAGATATCGACGGCGACGCGACCTAGAAGCATACAATATAAAAAATATTGCAGGATATCTAGGTACGGGGACTGAGAGATATCGACGGCGACGCGACCTAGGCGCACACAATATAAAAATATTGCAGGATACGTAGGCGCGGGGTCAGAGAGGCCGGTGATGTAGCGACGGCGACGCGACCTAGGCGCATACAATATAAAAAATATTGCAGGATATCTAGGTATGGCGACTGAGAGATAGCGACGGCGACGCGGCCTGGGCGTATACAATATATAAATATTGCAGGATACCTAGGCGCGGGCACTGAGAGATAGCGACGGCGACGCGACCTAGGCGCATACAATACAAAAATATTGCAGAATATCTGGATGCGGGGTCAGAGTGGGCGGTGATGTAGCGACGACGGCGCGACCTAGGCGCATACAATGTATAAATATTGCAGGATATTTAGGCGCGGGGTCAGAGAGGGCGGTGATGTAGCGACAACGGCGTATATAATATATAAATATTGCAGGATATCCAGGCGCGGGGACTGAGAGATAGCGACGGCGACGCGGCCTAGGCGCATACAATACAAAAATATTGCAGAATATCTGGATGCGGGGTCAGAGAGGCCGGTGATGTAGCGACGGCGACGCGACCTAGGCGCATACAATATAAAAAATATTGCAGGATATCTAGGTATGGCGACTGAGAGATAGCGACGGCGAAGCGGCCTAGGCGTATACAATATATAAATATTGCAGGATACCCAGGCGCGGGCACTGAGAGATAGCGACGGCGACGCGACCTAGGCGCATACAATACAAAAATATTGCAGAATATCTGGATGCGGGGTCAGAGAGGGCGGTGATGTAGTGACGACGGCGCGACCTAAGCGCATACAATATATAAATATTGCAGGATATCTAGGCGCGGGGGCAGAGAGACCGTTGATGAAGCGACGACGGCGCGATCAAGGCGCAAACAATATATAAATATTGCAGGATATCCAGGCGTATACAATATATAAATATTGCTGGATATCTAGACGCGGGGGCAGAGAGAGCGTTGATGTAGCGACGACGGCGCGACCTAGGCGCATACAATGTATAAATATTGCAGGATATCTAGGCGCGGGGCAGAGAGAGCGGTGATGTAGCGACGACGGCACGACCTAGGCGCATACAATATGTAAATATTGCAGGATATCTAGGCGCGGGGGCAGAGAGAGCGGTGATGTAGCGACGACGGCACGACCTAGGCGCATACAATATGTAAATATTGCAGGATATCTAGGCGCGGGGACAGAGAGACTGCAACGATGTAGGGACAATGGCGCGACCTAGGCGCATACAATATAAAAATATTGCATGATATCTAGGCGCGGGTACTGAGAGATAGCGACGGCGACGCGACCTAGGCGCATACAATATAAAAATATTGCAGGATATCTAGGCGCGTGGACTGAGAGATATCGACGGCGACGCGACCTAGGAGCATACAATATAAAAAATATTGCAGGATGTCTAGGTACGGGGACTGAGAGATATCGATGGCGACGCGACCTAGGCGCATACAATATAAAAATATTGCAGGATACGTAGGCGCGGGGTCAGAGAGGCCGGTGATGTAGCGACGGCGACGCGGCCTAGGCGCATACAATATAAAAATATTGCAGGATACGTAGGCGCGGGGTCAGAGAGGCCGGTGATATAGCGACGACGGCGCGACCTAGGCGCATACAATATAAAAATATTGCAGGATACCTAGCCTCGGGGTCATAGAGGCCGGCGATGTAGCGACGACGGTACGACCTAGGCGCATACAATATAAAAAATATTGTAGGATATCTAGGCTCGCGGTCAGAGAGGGCGGTGATGTAGCGACGACGGCGTGACCTAGGCGCATACAATATATAAATATTGCAGGATATCTAGGTGCGGGGACAGAGAGACTGCAACGATGTAGCGACGATAACGCGACCTAGGCGCATACAATATAAAAATATTGCAGGATATCTAGGCGCGGGGTCTGAGAGATATCGACGGCGACGCGACCTAGGCGCATACAATATAAAAATATTGCAGGATATCCAGGCGCAGGGACTGAGAGATATCGACGGCGACGCGACCTAGGCGCATACAATATAAAAATATTGCAGGATACGTAGGCGCGGGGTCAGAGAGGCCGGTGATGTAGCGACGACGGCGCGACCTAGGCGCATACAATATAAAAATATTGCAGGATACCTCGGCTCGGGGTCATAGAGGCCGGTGATGTAGCGACGACGGCGCGACTTAGGCGCATACAATGTATAAATATTGCAGGATATCTAGGCGCGGGGGCAGAGATATCGAACGCGTCGCGACCTAAGCGCATGCAATATAAAAAATATTGCAGGATATCTAGGTATGGAGACTGGGAGATAGCGAAGGCGACGCGGCCTAGGCGTATACAATATATAAATATTGCAGGATAGCTAGGCGCGGGCACTGAGAGATAGCGACGGCGACGCGACCTAGGCGCATACAATACAAAAATATTGCAGAATATCTAGACGCGTGGTCAGAGAGGGCGGTGATGTAGCTATGACGGCGCGACCTAGGCGCATACTATATAAAAATATTGCAAAAGATCTAGGCGCGGGTACTGAGAGTCTCCAACGATGTAGCGACGATGGCGCGACCTAGGCGCACACAATATAAAAAATATTGCAGGATATCTAGACGCGTGGTCAGAGAGGGCGGTGATGTAGCGACGACGGCGTATACAATATATAAATATTGCAGGATATCTAGGCTCAGGGACTGAGAGACATCGACGGCGACGCGACCTAGGCGCATACAATACAAAAATATTGCAGGATATCTAGACGTTGGGTCAAAGAGGGCGGTGATGTAGCGACGACGGTACGACCTAGGCGCATACAATAAAAAAAATATTGTAGGATATCTAGGCCCGCGGTCAGAGAGGGCGGTGATGTAGCGACGACGGCGTGACCTAGGCGCATACAATATAAAAATATTGCAGGATATCTAGGCGCGGGCACTGATAGATAGCGACGGCGACGCGACCTAGGTGCATATAATATAAAAATATTGCAGGATATCCAGGCGCAGGGACTGAGAGATATCGACGACGACGCGACTTAGGCGCATACAATATAAAAAATATTGCAGGATATCTAGGTATGGTGACTGAGAGATAGCGACGGCGACGCGGCCAAGGCGTAT
The DNA here is from genome assembly GCA_949710015.1 of Crataerina pallida. Lineage (NCBI taxonomy): Eukaryota > Metazoa > Arthropoda > Insecta > Diptera > Hippoboscidae > Crataerina > Crataerina pallida. The sequence continues at coordinate 12,061,578 of OX453291.1, forward strand.
ACAATATATTAATATTGCAGGATACCTAGAGGCGGGGGCAGAGAGAGCGGTGATGTAGCGACGATGGCGCATACAATATATAAATATTGCATGATATCTAGACGCGGGGACAAAGAGACTGCAACGATGTAGCGACGAAGGTGAGACTTAGGCGCATACAATATAAAAATATTGCAGGATATCTGGCTGCGGGGACAGAGAGACTGCAACGATGTAGCGACGATAGCGCGACCTAGGCGCATACAATGTATAAATATTGCAGGATATCTAGGCGCGGGGGCAGAGATATCGAACGCGTCGCGACCTAAGCGCATGCAATATAAAAAATATTGCAGGATATCTAGGTATGGAGACTGGGAGATAGCGAAGGCGACGCGGCCTAGGCGTATACAATATATAAATATTGCAGGATAGCTAGGCGCGGGCACTGAGAGGTAGCGACGGCGACGCGACCTAGGCGCATACAATACAAAAATATTGCAGAATATCTAGACGCGTGGTCAGTGAGGGCGGTGATGTAGCTATGACGGCGCGACCTAGGCGCATACTATATAAAAATATTGCAAAAGATCTAGGCGCGGGTACTGAGAGTCTCCAACGATGTAGCGACGATGGCGCGACCTAGGCGCACACAATATAAAAAATATTGCAGGATATCTAGACGCGGGGTCAGAGAGGGCGGTGATGTAGCGACGACGGCGTATACAATATATAAATATTGCAGGATATCTAGGCTCAGGGACTGAGAGACATCGACGGCGACGCGACCTAGGCGCATATAATACAAAAATATTGCAGGATATCTAGACGTTGGGTCAAAGAGGGCGGTGATGTAGCGACGACGGTACGACCTAGGCGCATACAATATAAAAAATATTGTAGGATATCTAGGCTCGCGGTCAGAGAGGGCGGTAATGTAGCGACGACGGCGTGACCTAGGCGCATACAATATATAAATATTGCAGGATATCAAGGCGCGGGGACTGAGAGATATAGACGGCGACGCGACCTAGAAGCATACAATATAAAAATATTGCAGCATACCTAGGCGCGTGGTCAGAGAGGGCGGTGATGTAGCGACGCCGGCGTATACAATATATAAATATTGCAGGATATCTAGGCGCGGGGTCAGAGAGCTCGGTGATGTAGCGACGACGGCGAATATAATATATAAATATTGCAGGATATCTAGGCGCGGGGACTGAGTGATATCGACGGCGACGCGACCGTTACGCATACAATACAAAAATATTGCAGGATATCTAGGCGCGTGGTCAAAGAGGGCGGTGATAAAGCGACGACGTCGTATATAATATAAAAATATTGCAGGATATCTAGGCGCGGGGACTGAGAGATAGCGGCGGCGACGCGGCCTAGGCGTATACAATATATAAATATTGCATGATATATAGGCGCGGGGTCAAGGAGAGCGTTGATTTAGCGACGCCGGCATATACAATATATAAATATTGCAGGATATCTAGACGCGGGGACTGAGAGATAGCGGCGGCGACGCGGCCTAGGCGTATACAATATATAAATATTGCATGATATCTAGGCGCGGGGTCAAGGAGAGCGATGATTTAGCGACGCCGGCGTATACAATATATAAATATTGCAGGATATCTAGACGCGGGGTCAGAGAGGGCGGTGATGTAGCGACGACGGCGTATATAATATATAAATATTGCAGGATATCTAGGCGCGGGGAATGAGAGACAGACACAGCCGCGCGGCCTAGGCCTATACGATATATAAATATTGCATGATATCTAGGCGCGGGGTCAAGGAAAGCGGTGATGTGGCGACGGCGGCGCGACCTAGGCGCATACAATACAAAAATATTGGAGGATATCTAGACGCGTGGTCAAAGAGGGCATTGATAAAGCGACGGCGCGACCTAGGAGCATCCAATATAAAAAATATCGCAGGATATCTAGGCGCGATGACTGAGAGATATCGACGGCGATACGACCTAGGCGCATACAATATAAAAATATTGCAGGATATCTAGACGCTGGGTCAGAGAGGGCGGTGATGTAGCGATGATGGCGCGACCTTTGCGCATACAATATAAAAATATTGCAGTATATCTAGGCGCGGGGACTGAGAGATTGCGAAAGTGACGCAGCCTAGGCGTATACAATAAAAAATATTACAGGATATCTAGGCGCGGGGTCAGAGAGGGCGGTGATGTAGCGACGACGGCGTGACCTAGGAGTATTCAATATAATAAATATTGCAGGATATCTAGGCGCGTGGTCAGAGAGGGCGGTGATGAAGCGACGACGGCGTGTACAATATATAAATATTGCAGGATATCTAGGCGCGGGGACCGAGAGATGTCGACGGCGGCCCGACCTAGGCGCTTACAATACAAAATTATTGCAGGATATCTAGACGCGGGGTCAGAGTGGGCGGTGATGTAGCGATGACGGCGCGCCCTAGGCGCATACAATATAACAATATTGCAAGATATCTAGGCGCGGGTACTGAGAGACTCCAAAGATGTAGCGACGATGGCGCGACCTAGGCGCATACAATATAAAAATATCGCATTATATCTAGTTGCATGGGCAGTGAGATATCGATGGCGATGCGACCTAGGTGCATAAATATAAAAAATATTGCAGTTTATGTGGACGCGGGGTCAGAGAGGGCGGTGATGTAGCGACGACGGCGTATACAATATATAAATATTGCAGGATATCTAGGCGCGGGGACTGAGAGATATCGACGGCGACGCGACTTATGCGCATACAATACAAAAATATTGCAGGATATCTAGACGCGTGGTCAGAGAGGGCGGTGATGTAGTGACGACGGCGTATACAATATATAAATATTGCAAGATATCTAGGCGCGGGGACTGAGCGATATCGACTGCGATGCGACCTATGCGCATACAATATAAAAATATTGCAGAATATCTAAACACGCAGTCAGAAAGGGCGGTGATGTAGTGAGGACGGCGTATACAATATATAAATATTGCAGGATATCTAGGCGCGGGGTCAGAGAGGGCGGTGATGAAGCGACGACGGCGTATACAATATATAAATATTGCAGGATATCTAGGCTCAGGGACTAAGAGATATCAACGGCGACGCGACCTAGGCGCATACAATACAAAAATATTGCAGGATATCTAAACGTTGGGTCAAAGAGGGCGGTGATGTAGCGACGTCGGTACGACCTAGGCGCATACAATATAAAAAATATTGCAGGATATCTAGACGCGGGGTCAGAAAGGACGGTGATGTAGCGACGACGGCGTATACAATATATAAATATTGCAGGATATCTAGGCGCGGGGACTGAGAGATATCGACGGCGATGCGACCTAGGCGCATACAATATAAAATATATTGCAGGATATCTAGACGGCTCGTCAGAGAGGGCGGTGATGTAGCGACGACGGCGTATACAATATATAAGTATTGCAGGATATCTAGGCGCGGGGACTGAGACATATCGACGGCGACACGACCTAGGCGCATACAATATAAAAAATATTGCAGGATATCTAGACGCGTGGTCAGAGAGGGCATTGATGTAGCGACGACGGCGTATACAATATATAAGTATTGAAGGATATCTAGGCGCGGGGACTGAGACATATCGACGGCGACACGACCTAGGCGCATACAATATAAAAAATATTGCAGGATATCTAGACGCGTGGTCAGAGAGGGCATTGATGTAGCGACGACGGCGTATACAATATATAAATATTGCAGGATATCTAGGCGCATGGACTGAGAGATATCGACGGCGACGCGACCTAGGCGCATACAATTGAAAAATATTGCAGGATATCTAGACGCGTGGTCAGAGAGGGCGGTGATGAAGCGACGACGGCGTGTACAATATATAAATATTGCAGGATATCTAGGCGCGGGGACTGATAGATATCGACGGCGATGCGACCTAGGCGCATACAATATAAAATATATTGCAGGATATCTAGACGGTGGGTCAGAGAGGGCAGTGATGAAGCGACGACGGCATATACAATATAAAAAATATTGCAGGATATCTAGACGCGTGGTCAGAGAGGGCGGTGATGTAGCGACGACGACGTGACCTAGGCGCATACAATATAAAAAATATTGCAGGATATCTAGACGCGGGGTCAGAAAGGGCGGTGATGTAGCGACGACGGCGTATACAATATATAAATATTGCAGGATATCTAGGCGCGGGGACTGAGAGATATCGACGGCGATGCGACCTAGGCGCATACAATATAAAATATATTGCAGGATATCTAGACGGGGGGTCAGAGAAGGCGGTGATGTAGCGACGACGGCGTATACAATATATAAGTATTGCAGGATATCTAGGCGCGGGGACTGAAAGATATCGGCGGCGACGCGACCTAGGCACATACAATACAAAAATATTGCAGGATATCTAGACGCGTGGTCAAAGAGGGCGGTGATGAAGCGACGACAGCGCGACCTAGGAGCATTCAATATAAAAAATATTGCAGGATATCTAGGCGCGGGGACTGAGAGGTATCAACGGCGATGCGACCTAGGCGCATACAATAGAAAAATATTGCAGGATATCTAGACGCGGGGTCAGAGAGGGCGGTGATGAAGCGACGACGGCGCGACCTAAGAGCATACAATACAAAAATATTGCAGGATATCTAGACGCGTGGTCAGAGAGGGCGGTGTTGTAGCGACGACGGCGTATACAATATATAAATATTGCAGGATATCTAGGCGCATGGACTGAGAGATATCGACGGCGACGCGACCTAGGCGCATACAATTGAAAAATATTGCAGGATATCTAGACGCGTGGTCAGAGAGGGCGGTGATGAAGCGACGACGGCGTGTACAATATATAAATATTGCAGGATATATAGGCGCGGGGACTGAGAGATATCGACGGCGATGCGACCTAGGCGCATACAATATAAAATATATTGCAGGATATCTAGACGGGGGGTCAGAGAGGGCAGTGATGAAGCGACGACGGCATATACAATATAAAAAATATTGCAGGATATCTAGACGCGTGGTCAGAGAGGGCGGTGATGTAGCGACGACGGCGTATACAATATATAAATATTGCAGGATATCTAGGCGCGGGGACTGAGAGATATCGACGGCGACGCGGCCTAGGCGTATTCAATATATAAATATTGCATGATATATAGGCGCGGGGTCAGAGAGGGCGGTGATGTAGCGACAACGGCGTATATAATATATAAATATTGCATGATATCCAGGCGCAGGGACTGAGAGATAGCGACGGCGACGCGCCCTAGCCGTATACGATATATAAATATTGCATGATATCTTGGCGCGGGGTCAAGGAGAGCGGTGATGTAGCGACGACGGCGCGACCTGGGCGCATACAATACAAAAATATTGCAGGATATCTAGACGCGTGGTCAAAGAGGGCGGTGATGAAGCGACGACGGCGCGACCTAGGAGTATTCAATATAATAAATATTGCAGTATATCTAGGGGCGTGGTCAGAAAGGGCGGTGATGTACCGACGACGGCGCGACCTAGGCGCATACAATATAAAAAATATTGCAGGATATCTAGGCGCGGGTACTGAGAGACTCCAAAGATGTAGCGACGATGGCGCGTCCTAGGCGCATACAATATAAAAATATCGCATTATATCTAGTTGCATGGGCAGTGAGATATCGATGGCGATGCGACCTAGGTGCATAAATATAAAAAATATTGCAGTTTATCTGGACGCGGGGTCAGAGAGAGCGGTGATGTAGCGACGACGGCGTATACGATATATAAATATTGCAGGATATCTAGGCGCGGGGACTGAGAGATGTCGACGACGACGCGACCTAGGCGCATACAATTGAAAAATATTGCAGGATATCTATACGCGTGGTCAGAGAGGGCGGTGATGAAGCGACGACGGCGTGTACAATATATAAATATTGCAGGATATCTAGGCGCGGGGACCGAGAGATATCGACGGCGACGCGACCTAGGCGCTTACAATACAAAATTATTGCAGGATATCTAGACGCGGGGTCAGAGTGGGCGGTGATGTAGCGATGACGGCGCGCCCTAGACGCATACAATATAACAATATTGCAAGATATCTAGGCGCGGGTACTGAGAGACTCCAAAGATGTAGCGACGATGGCGCGACCTAGGCGCATACAATATAAAAATATCGCATTATATCTAGTTGCATGGGCAGTGAGATATCGATGGCGATGCGACCTAGGTGCATAAATATAAAAAATATTGCAGTTTATCTGGACGCGGGGTCAGAGAGAGCGGTGATGTAGCGACGACGGCGTATACAATATATAAATATTGCAGGATATCTAGGCGCGGGGACTGAGAGATATCGACGGCGACGCGACCTATGCGCATACAATACAAAAATATTGCAGGATATCTAGACGCGTGGTCAGAGAGGGCGGTGATGTAGTGACGACGGCGTATACAATATATAAATATTGCAAGATATCTAGGCGCGGGGACTGAGCGATATCGACTGCGACGCGACCTATGCGCATACAATATAAAAATATTGCAGAATATCTAAACACGGTGTCAGAAAGGGCGGTGATGTAGTGACGACGGCGTATACAATATATAAATATTGCAGGATATCTAGGCGTGGGGTCAGAGAGGGCGGTGATGAAGCGACGACGGCGTATACAATATATAAATATTGCAGGATATCTAGACGCGGGGTCAGAAAGGACGGTGATGTAGCGACGACGGCGTATACAATATATAAGTATTGAAGGATATCTAGGCGCGGGGACTGAGACATATCGACGGCGACACGACCTAGGCGCATACAATATAAAAAATATTGAAGGATATCTAGACGCGTGGTCAGAGAGGGCATTGATGTAGCGACGACGGCGTATACAATATATAAGTATTGAAGGATATCTAGGCGCGGGGACTGAGACATATCGACGGCGACGCGACCTAGGCGCATACAATTGAAAAATATTGCAGGATATCTAGACGCGTGGTCAGAGAGGGCGGTGATGAAGCGACGACGGCGTGTACAATATATAAATATTGCAGGATATATAGGCGCGGGGACTGAGAGATATCGACGGCGATGCGACCTAGGCGCATACAATATAAAATATATTGCAGGATATCTAGACGGGGGGTCAGAGAGGGCAGTGATGAAGCGACGACGGCACATACAATATAAAAAATATTGCAGGATATCTAGACGCGTGGTCAGAGAGGGCGGTGATGTAGCGACGACGGCGTATACAATATATAAATATTGCAGGATATCTAGGCGCATGGACTGAGAGATATCGACGGCGACGCGACCTAGGCGCATACAATATAAAAAATATTGCAGGATATCTAGGCGCGTGGTCAAAGACGGCGGTAATGTAGCGAAGACGGTACGACCTAGGCGCATACAATATAAAAAATATTGCAGGATATCTAGGCGCGTGGTCAGAGAGGGCGGTGATGTAGCGACGACGGCGCGACCTAGGCGCATAAATTACAAAAATATTGCAGGATATCTAGACGCGTGGTGAAAGAGGGCGGTGATGAAGCGACGACGGCGCGACCTAGGAGCATTCAATATAAAAAAAATTGCAGGATATCTAGGCACGGGGACTGAGAGATATCAACGGCGACGCGACCTAGGCGCATACAATACAAAAATATTGCAGGATATCTAAACGTTGGGTCAAAGAGGGCGGTGATGTAGCGACGACGGCGTGACCTAGGCGCATACAATATAAAAAATATTGCAGGATATCTAGACGCGGGGTCAGAAAGGACGGTGATGTAGCGACGACGGCGTATACAATATATAAATATTGCAGGATATCTAGGCGCGGGGACTGAGAGATATCGACGGCGATGCGACCTAGGCGCATACAATATAAAATATATTGCAGGATATCTAGACGGGGGGTCAGAGAGGGCGGTGATGTAGCGACGACGGCGTATACAATATATTAGTATTGCAGGATATCTAGGCGCGGGGACTGAAAGATATCGGCGGCGACGCGACCTAGGCACATACAATACAAAAATATTGCAGGATATCTAGACGCGTGGTCAAAGAGGTCGGTGATAAAGAGACGACAGCGCGACCTAGGAGCATTCAATATAAAAAATATTGCAGGATATCTAGGCGCGGGGACTGAGAGGTATCAACGGCGATGCGACCTAGGCGCATACAATAGAAAAATATTGCAGGATATCTAGACGCGGGGTCAGAGAGGGCGGTGATGAAGCGACGACGGCGCGACCTAAGAGCATACAATACAAAAATATTGCAGGATATCTAGACGCGTGGTCAGAGAGGGCGGTGTTGTAGCGACGACGGCGTATACAATATATAAATATTGCAGGATATCTAGGCGCATGGACTGAGAGATATCGACGGCGACGCGACCTTTACGCATACAATACAAAAATATTGCAGGATATCTAGGCGCGTGGTCAAAGAGGGCGGTGATGAAGCGACGACAGCGCGACCTAGGAGCATTCAATATAAAAAATATTGCAGGATATCTAGGCGCGGGGACTGAGAGGTATCAACGGCGACGCGACCTAGGCGCATACAATTGAAAAATATTGCAGGACATCTAGACGGGGGGTCAGAGGGGGCGGTGATGTAGCGACGACGGCGTATACAATATATAAGTATTGCAGGATATCTAGGCGCGGGGACTGAAAGGTATCGGCGGCGACGCGACCTAGGCACATACAATACAAAAATATTGCAGGATATCTAGATGCGTGGTCAAAGAGGGCGGTGATGAAGCGACGACAGCGCGACCTAGGAGCATTCAATATAAAAAATATTGCAGGATATCTAGGCGCGGGGACTGAGAAATATCGACGGCGACGCGACCTAGAAGCATACAATATAAAAAATATTGCAGGATATCTAGGTACGGGGACTGAGAGATATCGACGGCGTCGCGACCTAGGCGCATACAATATAAAAATATTGCAGGATATCTAGGCGCGGGGTCAGAGAGAGCGTTGATGAAGCGACGACGGCGCGATCTAGGCGCAAACAATATATAAATATTGCAGGATATCCAGGCGGATACAATATATAAATATTGCAGGATAACTAGGCGCGGGGGCAGAGAGAGCGTTGATGTAGCGACGACGGCGCGACCTAGGCGCATACAATATATAAATATTGCAGGATATCTAGATGCGGGGGCAGAGAGAGCGTTGATGAAGCGACGACGGCGAGATCTAGGCGCAAACAATATATAAATATTGCAGGATATCTAGGCGCGGGGGCAGAGAGAGCGTTGATGAAGCGACGACGGCGCGATCTAGGCGCAAACAATATATAAATATTGCAGGATATTTAGGCGCGAGGGCAGAGAGAGCGTTGATGTAGCGACGACGGAGCAATCTAGGCGCAAACAATGTATAAATATTGCAGGATATCCAGGCGTATACAATATATAAATATTGCAGGATATCTAGGCGCGGGGGCAGAGAGAGCGTTGATGTAGCGACGACGGCGCGACCTAGGCGCATACAATATATAAATATTGCAGGATATCTAGATGCGGGGGCAGAGAGAGCGTTGATGAAGCGACGACGGCGAGATCTAGGCGCAAACAATATATAAATATTGCAGGATATCTAGGCGCGGGGGCAGAGAGAGCGTTGATGAAGCGACGACGGCGCGATCTAGGCGCAAACAATATATAAATATTGCAGGATATCCAGGCGCATACAATATATAAATATTGCAGGATAACTAGGCGCGGGGGCAGAGAGAACGTTGATGTAGCGACGACGGCGCGACCTAGGCGCATACAATATATAAATATTGCAGGATATTTAGGCGCGAGGGCAGAGAGAGCGTTGATGTAGCGACGACGGAGCAATCTAGGCGCAAACAATGTATAAATATTGCAGGATATCCAGGCGTATACAATATATAAATATTGCAGGATATCTAGGCGCGGGGGCAGAGAGAGCGTTGATGTAGCGACGACGGCGCGACCTAGGCGCATACAATATATAAATATTGCAGGATATCTAGATGCGGGGGCAGAGAGAGCGTTGATGAAGCGACGACGGCGAGATCTAGGCGCAAACAATATATAAATATTGCAGGATATCTAGGCGCGGGGGCAGAGAGAGCGTTGATGAAGCGACGACGGCGCGATCTAGGCGCAAACAATATATAAATATTGCAGGATATCCAGGCGGATACAATATATAAATATTGCAGGATAACTAGGCGCGGGGGCAGAGAGAGCGTTGATGGAGCGACGACGGCGCGACCTAGGCGCATACAATATATAAATATTGCAGGATATCTAGGTGCGGGGACAGAGAGACTGCAACGATGTAGCGACAATGGCGCGACCTAGGCGCATACAATATAAAAATATTGCAGGATATCTAGGCGCGGGGTCAGAGAGGCCGGTGATGTAGCGACGACGGCGCGACCTAGGCGCATACATTGTATAAATATTGCAGGATATTTAGGCGCGAGGGCAGAGAGAGCGTTGATGTAGCGACGACGGAGCAATCTAGGCGCAAACAATGTATAAATATTGCAGGATATCCAGGCGTATACAATATATAAATATTGCAGGATATCTAGGCGCGGGGGCAGAGAGAGCGTTGATGTAGCGACGACGGCGCGACCTAGGCGCATACAATATATAAATATTGCAGGATATCTAGATGCGGGGGCAGAGAGAGCGTTGATGAAGCGACGGCGAGATCTAGGCGCAAACAATATATAAATATTGCAGGATATCTAGGCGCGGGGGCAGAGAGAGCGTTGATGAAGCGACGACGGCGCGATCTAGGCGCAAACAATATATAAATATTGCAGGATATCCAGGCGGATACAATATATAAATATTGCAGGATAACTAGGCGCGGGGGCAGAGAGAGCGTTGATGGAGCGACGACGGCGCGACCTAGGCGCATACAATATATAAATATTGCAGGATATCTAGGTGCGGGGACAGAGAGACTGCAACGATGTAGCGACAATGGCGCGACCTAGGCGCATACAATATAAAAATATTGCAGGATATCTAGGTATGGAGACTGATAGATAGCAAAGGCGACGCGGCCTAGGCGTATAAAATATATAAATAATGCAGGATACCCAGGCGCGGGCACTGAGAGATAGCGACGGCGACGCGGCCTAGGCGCATACAATACAAAAATATTGCAGAATATCTGGATTCGTGGTCAGAGTGGGCGGTGATGTAGCGACGACGGCGCGACCTAGGCGCATACAATGTATAAATATTGCAGGATATTTAGGCGCGAGGGCAGAGAGAGCGTTGATGTAGCGACGACGGAGCGATCTAGGCGCAAACAATGTATAAATATTGCAGGATATCCAGGCGTATACAATATATAAATATTACAGGATATCTAGGCGCGGGGGCAGAGAGAGCGTTGATGTAGCGACGACGGCGCGACCTAGGCGCATACAATATATAAATATTGCAGGATACCTAGATGCGGGGGCAGAGAGAGCGTTGATGAAGCGACGACGGCGCGATCTAGGCGCAAACAATATATAAATATTGCAGGATATCCAGGGGTATACAATATATAAATATTGCAGGATATCTTGGCGCGGGGGCAGAGAGACCGTTGATGTAGCGACGACGGCGCGACCTAGGCGCATACAATATATAAATATTGCAGGATATCAAGGCGCGGGGGCAGAGAGAGCGGTGATGTAGCGACGACGGCACGACCTAGGCGCATACAATATGTAAATATTGCAGGATATCTAGGCGCGGGGGCAAAGAAAGCGGTGACGAAGCGACGACGGCACGACCTAGGCGCATACAATATGTAAATATTGCAGGATATCTAGGCGCGGGGACAGAGAGACTGCAACGATGTAGCGAAAATGGCGCGACCTAGGCGCATACAATATAAAAATATTGCATGATATCTAGGCGCGGGTACTGAGAGATAGCGACGGCGACGCGACCTAGGCGCATACAATATATAAATATTGCAGGATACCTAGATGCGGGGGCAGAGAGAGCGTTGATGAAGCGACGACGGCGCGATCTAGGCGCATACAATATGTAAATATTGCAGGATATCTAGGCGCGGGGACAGAGAGACTGCAACGATGTAGCGACAATGGCGCGACCTAGGCGCATACAATATAAAAATATTGCAGGATATCTAGGCGCGTGGACTGAGAGATATCGACGGCGACGCGACCTAGCGACGACGGCGCGACCTAGGCGCATACAATATATAAATATTGCAGGATATCTAGGCGTGGTGGCAGAGAGGGCGGTGATGTAGCGACGACGGCACGACCTAGGCGCATACCATATGTAAATATTGCAGGATATCTAGGCGCAGGAGCAGAGTGAGCGGTGATGTAGCGACGACGACGCGACCTAGGCGCTTACAATATAAAAATATTGCAGGATATCTAGGCGCGGGGACAGAGAGACTGCAACGATGTAGCGACGACTGCGCGACCTAGGCGCATACAATATCAAAATATTGCAGGATATCTAGGCGCGGGGACAGAGAGACTGCAACGATGTAGCGACAATAGCGCGACCTAGGCGCATACAATATAAAAATATTGCATGATATCTAGGCGCGTTCACTGAGAGATAGCGACGGCGACGCGACCTAGAAGCATACAATATAAAAACTATTGCAGGATATCTAGGTACGGGGACTGAGAGATATCGACGGCGACGCGACCTAGGCGCGGGGTCAGAGAGGCCGGTGATGTAGCGACGACGGCGCGACCTAGGCGCATACAATATATAAATATTGCAGGATATCGAGGCGCGGGGACAGAGAGACTGCAACGATGTAGCGACGATGGCGCGACCTAGACGCATACAATATAAAAATATTGCATGATATCTAGGCGCGGGCACTGAGAGATAGCGACGGCGACGCGACCTAGGCGCATACAATATAAAAATATTGCAGGATATCTAGGTATGGAGACTGAGAGATAGCAAAGGCGACGCGGCCTAGGTGTATACAATATATAAATAATGCAGGATACCCAGGCGCGGGCACTGAGAGATAGCGACGGCGACGCGACCTAGGCGCATACAATACAAAAATATTACAGAATATCTGGATTCGAGGTTAGAGAGGGCGGTGATGTAGCGACGACGACGCGACCTAGGCGCATACAATATATAAATATTGCATGATATCTAGGCGCGGGGGCAGAGAGAGCGGTGATGTAGCGACGACGGCACGACCTAGGCGCATACAATATGTAAATATTGCAGGATATCTATGCGCGGGGACAGAGAGACTGCAACGATGTAGCGACAATGGCGCGACCTAGGCGCATACAATATAAAAATATTGCATGATATCTAGGCGCGGGTACTGAGAGATTGCGACGGCGACGCGACCTAGGCGCATACAATATAAAAATATTGCAGGATATCTAGGCGCGTGGACTGAGAGATACCGACGGCGACGCGACCTAGGAGCATACAATATAAAAAATATTGCAGGATGTCTAGGTACGGGCACTGAGAGGTATCGACGGCGACGCGACCTAGGCGCATACAATATAAAAATATTGCAGAATACGTAGACGCGGGGTCAGAGGGGCCGGTGATGTAGCGACGACGGCACGACCTAGGCGCATACAATATATAAATATTGCAGGATATCTAGGAGCGGGGGCAGAGAGAGCGTTGATGAAGCGACGACGACGCGATCTAGGCGCAAACAATATATAAATATTGCAGGATATCCAGGGGTATAAAATATATAAATATTGCAGGATATCTTGGCGCGTGGGCAGAGAGAGCATTGATGTAGCGACGACGGCGCGACCTAGGCGCATACAATATATAAATATTGCATGATATCTAGGCGCGGGGGCAGAGAGAGCGGTGATGTAACGACGACGGCACGACCTAGGCGCATACAATGTGTAAATATTGCAGGATATCTAGGCGTGGGGGCAGAGAGAGCGGTGATGTAGCGACGACGGCACGACCTAGGCGCATACAATATGTAAATATTGCAGGATATCTATGCGCGGGGACAGAGAGACTGCAACGATGTAGCGACAATGGCGCGACCTAGGCGCATACAATATAAAAATATTGCATGATATCTAGGCGCGGGTACTGAGAGATTGCGACGGCGACGCGACCTAGGCGCATACAATATAAAAATATTGCAGGATATCTAGGCGCGTGGACTGAGAGATACCGACGGCGACGCGACCTAGGAGCATACAATATAAAAAATATTGCAGGATGTCTAGGTACGGGGACTGAGAGGTATCGACGGCGACGCGACCTAGGCGCATACAATATAAAAATATTGCAGAATACGTAGACGCGGGGTCAGAGGGGCCGGTGATGTAGCGACGACGGCGCGACCTAGGCGCATACAATATATAAATATTGCAGGATATCTAGGCGCGGTGGCAGAGAGGGCGGTGATGTAGCGACGACGGCACGACCTAGGCGCATACAATATGTAAATATTGCAGGATATCTAGGCGCAGGAGCAGAGTGAGCGGTGATGTAGCGACGACGACGCGACCTAGGCGCATACAATATAAAAATATTGCAGGATATCTAGGCGCGGGGATAGAGAGGCTGTAACGATGTAGCGTCGACGGCGCGACCTAGGCGCATACAATATCAAAATATTTCAGGATATCTAGGCGCGGGGACAGATAGACTGCAACGATGTAGCGACAATAGCGCGATCTAGGCGCATACAATATAAAAATATTGCATGATATCTAGGCGCGTTCACTGAGAGATAGCGACGGCGACGCGACCTAGAAGCATACAATATAAAAACTATTGCAGGATATCTAGGTACGGGGACTGAGAGATATCGACGGCGACGCGACATAGGCGCGGGGTCAGAGAGGCCGGTGATGTAGCGACGACGGCGCATACAATATATAAATATTGCAGGATATCGAGGCGCGGGGACAGAGAGACTGCAACAATGTAGCGACGATGGCGCGACCTAGACGCATACAATATAAAAATATTGCAGGATATCTAGGCGCGGGCACTGAGAGATAGCGACGGCGACGCGACCTAAGCGCATACAATATAAAAATATTGCAGGATATCCAGGCGCACGGACTGAGAAATATCGACGGCGACGCGACCTAGGCGCATAGAATATAAAAAATATTGCAGGATATCTAGGTATGGCGACTGAGAGATAGCTTCGGCGACGTGGCCTATGCGTATACAATATATAAATATTGCAGGATACCTGGCCGCGGGGGCAGAGAGAGCGGTGATGTAGCGACGATGGCGTATACAATATATAAATATTGCACGATATCTAGGCGCGGGGACAAAAAGACTGCAACGATGTAGCGACGAAGGCGCGACTTAGGCGCATACAATATAAAAATATTGCAGGATATCTAGGCGCGGGGACAGAGAGACTGCAACGATGTAGCGACAATAGCGCGGCCTAGGCGCATACAATATAAAAATATTGCATGATATCTAGGCGCGGGGACAGAGAGACTGCAACGATATAGCGACAATAGCGCGACCTAGGCGCATACAATATAAAAATATTGCATGATATCTAGGTGCGGGCACTGAGAGATAACGACGGCGACGCGACTTAGGCGCATACAATATAAAAATATTGCAGGATATCTAGGCGCGGTCAGAGAGGCCGGTGATGTAGCGACGACGGCGCATACAATATATAAATATTGCAGGATATCGAGGCGCGGGGACAGAGAGACTGCAACAATGTAGCGACGATGGCGCGACCTAGACGCATACAATATAAAAATATTGCAGGATATCTAGGCGCGGGCACTGAGAGATAGCGACGGCGACGCGACCTAAGCGCATACAATATAAAAATATTGCAGGATATCCAGGCGCACGGACTGAGAAATATCGACGGCGACGCGACCTAGGCGCATAGAATATAAAAAATATTGCAGGATATCTAGGTATGGCGACTGAGAGATAGCTTCGGCGACGTGGCCTATGCGTATACAATATATAAATATTGCAGGATACCTGGCCGCGGGGGCAGAGAGAGCGGTGATGTAGCGACGATGGCGTATACAATATATAAATATTGCACGATATCTAGGCGCGGGGACAAAAAGACTGCAACGATGTAGCGACGAAGGCGCGACTTAGGCGCATACAATATAAAAATATTGCAGGATATCTAGGCGCGGGGACAGAGAGACTGCAACGATGTAGCGACAATAGCGCGGCCTAGGCGCATACAATATAAAAATATTGCATGATATCTAGGCGCGGGGACAGAGAGACTGCAACGATATAGCGACAATAGCGCGACCTAGGCGCATACAATATAAAAATATTGCATGATATCTAGGTGCGGGCACTGAGAGATAACGACGGCGACGCGACTTAGGCGCATACAATATAAAAATATTGCAGGATATCTAGGCGCGGGGTCAGAGAGGCCGGTGATGTAGCGACGACGGCGCGACCAAGAAGCATACAACATAAAAAATATTGCAGGATATCTAGGTACGGGGACTGAGAGATATCGACGGCGATGCGACCTAGGCACATACAATATATAAATATTGCAGGATATCTAGGCGCGGGGGCAGAAAGAGCGGTGATGTAGTGACGGTGGCGGGACCTAGGCGCATACAATATATAAATATTGCAGGATATCTAGGCGCGGGGGCAGAGAGAGCGGTGATGTAGCGACGACGGCGCGACCTAGGCGCATACAATATAAAAAATATTGCAGGATATCTAGGTACGGGGACTGAGAGATATCGACGGCGACGCGACCTAGGCGCATACAATATAAAAATATTGCAAGATATCTAGGCGCGGGCACTGAGAGATAGCGCCGGCGACGCGACCTAGGCGCATACAATATAAAAATATTGCAGGATATCTAGGCGCGGGGACTGAGAGATATCGGCGGTGACGCGACCTAGAAGCATACAATATAAAAAATATTGCAGGATATCTAGGTACGGGGACAGAGAGATATCGACGGCGACGCGACCTAGGTGCATACAATATAAAAATATTGCAGAATACGTAGGCGCGGGGTCAGGGAGGCCGCTGATGTAGCGACGACGGCGCAACCTAGGCGCATACAATATATAAATATTGCAGCATATATAGGCGCGGGGACAGAGAGACTGCAACGATGTAGCGACTATGGCGCGACCTAGGCGCATACAATATAAAAATATTGCAGGATATCTAGGCGCGGGCACTGAGATATAGTGACGGCGACGCGACCTAGGCGCATACAATATAAATATATTGCAGGATATCCAGGTGCAGGGACAGAGAGATATCGACGGCGACGCGACCTAGGCGCATACAATATAAAAAATATTGTAGAATATCTAGGTATGGCGACTGAGAGATAGCGACCGCGATGCGGCCAAGGCGTATACAATATATAAATAGTGTAGGATACCTAGGCGCGGTGTCAGAGAGGGCGGTGATGTAGCGACGACGGCGCATACAATATATAAATATTGCATGATATCTAGACGCGGGGACAAAGAGACTGCAACGATGTAGCGACGAAGGCGCGACTTAGGCGCATACAATATAAAAATATTGCAGGATATCTAGGCGCGGGGACAGAGAGACTGCAACGATGTAGCGACAATAGCGCGACCTAGGCGCATACAATATAAAAATATTGCATGATATCTAGGCGCGGGGACAGAGAGACTGCAACGATGTAGCGACAATAGCGCGACCTAGGCGCATACAATATAAAAATATTGCATGATATCTAGGCGCGGGGACAGAGAGACTGCAACGATGTAGCGACAATAGCGCGACCTAGGCGCATATAATATAAAAATATTGCATGATATCTAGGCGCGGGCACTGAGAGATAACGACGGCGACGCGACCTAGACGCATACAATATAAAAATATTGCAGGATATCTAGGCGCGGGCACTGAGAAATAGCGCCGGCGACGCGACCTAGGCGCATACAATATAAAAATATTGCATGATATCTAGGCGCGGGCACTGAGAGATAACGACGGCGACGCGACCTAGGCGCATACAATATAAAAATATTGCAGGATATCTAGGCGCGGGGACTGAGAAATATCGACGGCGACGCGACCTAGAAGCATACAATATAAAAAATATTGCAGGATATCTAAGTACGGGGACTGAGAGATATCGACGGCGATGCGACCTAGGCGCATACAATATAAAAATATTGCAGAATATGTAGGAGCGGGGTCAGAGAGGCCGGTGATGTAGCGACGACGGCGCGACCT
The DNA here is from genome assembly GCA_949710015.1 of Crataerina pallida. Classification (NCBI taxonomy): domain Eukaryota; kingdom Metazoa; phylum Arthropoda; class Insecta; order Diptera; family Hippoboscidae; genus Crataerina; species Crataerina pallida. Next base: position 12,079,861 of record OX453291.1, read on the forward strand.
AGGCGCATACAATATATAAATATTGCAGGATATCTAGGCGCGGGGGCAGAGAGAGCGGTGATCTAGCGACGATGGCGGAACCTAGGCGCATACAATATATAAATATTGCAGGATATCTAGGCGCGGGGACTGAGAGATATCGACGGCGACGCGACCTAGGCGCATACAATATAAAAATATTGCATGATATCTAGGCGCGGGCACTGAGAGATAACGACGGCGACGCAACCTAGGCGCATACAATATAAAAATATTGCAGGATATCTAGGCGCGGGGACTGAGAAATATCGACGGCGACGCGACCTAGAAGCATACAATATAAAAAATATTGCAGGATATCTAAGTACGGGGACTGAGAGATATCGACGGCGACGCGACCTAGGCGCATACAATATAAAAAATATTGCAGGATATCTAGGTACGGGGACTGAGAGATATCGACGGCGACGCGATCTAGGTGCATACAATAAAAAAATATTGCAGAATACGTAGGCGCGGGGTCAGAGAGGCCGCTGATGTAGCGACGACGGCGCGACCTAGGCGCATACAATATATAAATATTGCAGCATATATAGGCGCGGGGACAGAGAGACTGCAACGATGTAGCGACTATGGCGCGACCTAGGCGCATACAATATAAAAATATTGCAGGATATCCAGGTGCAGGGACAGAGAGATATCGACGGCGACGCGACCTAGGCGCATACAATATAAAAAATATTGTAGGATATCTAGGTATGGCGACTGAGAGATAGCGACCGCGATGCGGCCAAGGCGTATAAAATATATAAATAGTGCAGGATACCTAGGCGCGGGGTCAGAGAGGGCGGTGATGTAGCGACGACGGCGCATACAATATATACATATTGCATGATATCTAGACGCGGGGACAAAGAGACTGCAACGATGTAGCGACGAAGGCGCGACCTTGGCGCATACAATATAAAAATATTGCAGGATATCTAGGCGCGGGGACTGAGAGATATCGACGGCGACGCGACCTAGGAGCATACAATATAAAAATATTGCAGGATACCTAGGCGCGGGGTCAGAGAGGCCGGTGATGTAGCGACGACGGCGCGACCTAGGCGCATACAATGTATAAATATTGCAGGATATCCAGGCGTTTACAATATATAAATATTGCAGGATATCTAGGCGCGGGGGCAGAGAGAGCGTTGATGATGACGACGGCGCGACCTAGGCGCATACAATATATAAATATTGCAGGATATCTAGGTGCGGGGGCAGAGAGAGCGTTGATGAAGCGACGACGGCGCATACAATATATAAATATTGCAGGATATGTAGGCGCGGGGACAGAGAGACTGCAACGATGTAGCGACGAAGGCGCGATTTAGACGCATACAATATAAAAATATTGCAGGATATCTAGGCGCTGGGACTGAGAAATATCGACGGCGACGCGACCTAGAAGCATACAATATAAAAAATATTGCAGGATATCTAGGTACGGGGACTGAGAGATATCGACGGCGTCGCGACCTAGGCGCATACAATATAAAAATATTGCAGGATATCTAGGCGCGGGGTCAGAGAGGCCGGTGATGTAGCGACGACGGCGCGACCTAGGCGCATACAATGTATAAATATTGCAGGATATTTAGGCGCGAGGGCAGAGAGAGCGTTGATGTAGCGACGACGGAGCGATCTAGGCGCAAACAATGTATAAATATTGCAGGATATCCAGGCGTATACAATATATAAATATTGCAGGATATCTAGGCGCGGGGGCAGAGAGAGCGTTGATGTAGCGACGACGGCGCGACCTAGGCGCATACAATATATAAATATTGCAGGATATCTAGATGCGGGGGCAGAGAGAGCGTTGATGAAGCGACGACGGCGCGATCTAGGCGCAAACAATATATAAATATTGCAGGATATCTAGGCGCGGGGGCAGAGAGAGCGTTGATGAAGCGACGACGGCGCGATCTAGGCGCAAACAATATATAAATATTGCAGGATATCCAGGCGTATACAATATATAAATATTGCAGGATAACTAGGCGCGGGGGCAGAGAGAGCGTTGATGGAGCGACGACGGCGCGACCTAGGCGCATACAATATATAAATATTGCAGGATATCTAGGTGCGGGGACAGAGAGACTGCAACGATGTAGCGACAATGGCGCGACCTAGGCGCATACAATATAAAAGTATTGCATGATATCTAGGCGCGGGCACTGAGAGATAGCGACGGCGACGCGACCTAGGCGCATACAATATAAAAATATTGCATGATATCTTGGCGCGGGGACAGAGAGAGCGTTGATGAAGCAACGAGGGCGCGATCTAGGCGCAAATAATATATAAATATTGCAGGATATCTAGGCGCGTTCACTGAGAGATAGCGACGGCGACGCGACCTAGAAGCATACAATATAAAAGCTATTGCAGGATATCTAGGTACGGGGACTGAGAGATATCGACGGCGACGCGACCTAGGCGCGGGGTCAGAGAGGCCGGTGATGTAGCGACGACGGCGCGACCTAGGCGCATACAATATATAAATATTGCAGGATATCGTGGCGCGGGGACAGAGAGACTGCAACGATGTAGCGACGATGGCGCGACCTAGACGCATACAATATAAAAATATTGCATGATATCTAGGCGCGGGCACTGAGAGATAGCGACGGCGACGCGACCTAGGCGCATACAATATAAAAATATTGCAGGATATCTAGGTATGGAGACTGAGAGATAGCAAAGGCGACGCGGCCTAGGCGTATACAATATATAAATAATGCAGGATACCCAGACGCGGGCACTGAGAGATAGCGACGGGGACGCGACCTAGGCGCATACAATACAAAAATATTGCAGAATATCTGGATTCGGGGTCAGAGAGGGCGGTGATGTAGCGACGACGGCGCGACCTAGGCGCATACAATATATAAATATTGCAGGATATCTAGGCGCGGGGGCAGAGAGAGCGTTGATGAAGCGACGACGGCGCGATCTAGGCGCAAACATTATATAAATATTGCAGGATATCCAGGGGTATAAAATATATAAATATTGCAGGATATCTTGGCGCGTGGGCAGAGAGAGCATTGATGTAGCGACGACGGCGCGACCTAGGCGCATACAATATATAAATATTGCAGGATATCTAGGCGCGGGGGCAGAGAGAGCGGTGATGTAGCGACGACGGCACGACCTAGGCGCATACAATATGTAAATATTGCATGATATTTAGGCGCGGGGGCAGAGAGAGCGGTGATGTAGCGACGACGGCACGACCTAGGCGCATACAATATGTAAATATTGCAGGATATCTATGCGCGGGGACAGAGAGACTGCAACGATGTAGCGACAATGGCGCGACCTAGGCGCATACAATATAAAAATATTGCATGATATCTAGGCGCGGGTACTGAGAGATTGCGACGGCGACGCGACCTAGGCGCATACAATATAAAAATATTGCAGGATATCTAGGCGCGTGGACTGAGAGATACCGACGGCGACGCGACCTAGGAGCATACAATATAAAAAATATTGCAGGATGTCTAGGTACGGGGACTGAGAGATATCGACAGCGACGCGACCTAGGCGCATACAATATAAAAATATTGCAGAATACGTAGACGCGGGGTCAGAGGGGCCGGTGATGTAGCGACGACGGCGCGACCTAGGCGCATACAATATATAAATATTGCAGGATATCTACGCGCGGTGGCAGAGAGGGCGGTGATGTAGGGACGACGCCACGACCTAGGCGCATACAATATGTAAATATTGCAGGATATCTAGGAGCAGGAGCAGAGTGAGCGGTGATGTAGCGACGACGACGCGACCTAGGCGCATACAATATAAAAATATTGCAGGATATCTAGGCGCGGGGACAGAGAGGCTGCAACGATGTAGCGACGACGGCGCGACCTAGGCGCATACAATATCAAAATATTGCAGGATATCTAGGCGCGGGGACAGAGAGACTGCAACGATGTAGCGACAATAGCGCGATCTAGGCGCATACAATATAAAAATATTGCATGATATCTAGGCGCGTTCACTGAGAGATAGCGACGGCGACGCGACCTAGAAGCATACAATATAAAAACTATTGCAGGATATCTAGGTACGGGGACTGAGAGATATCGACGGCGACGCGACCTAGGCGCGGGGTCAGAGAGGCCGGTGATGTAGCGACGACGGCGCGACCTAGGCACATACAATATATAAATATTGCAGGATATCGAGGCGCGGGGACAGAAAGACTGCAACGATGCGATCAGAGGGGCCGGTGATGTAGCGACGAAGGCGCGACTTAGGCGCATACAATATAAAAATATTGCAGGATATCTAGGCGCGGGGTCAGAGAGGCCGGTGATGTAGCGACGACGGCGCGACCTAGAAGCATACAACATAAAAAATATTGCAGGATATCTAGGTACGGGGACTGAGAGATATCGACGGCGATGCGACCTAGGCGCATACAATATATAAATATTGCAGGATATCTAGGCGCGGGGGCAGAGAGAGCGGTGATGTAGCGACGATGGCGGGACCTAGACGCATACAATATATAAATATTGCAGGATATCTAGGCGCGGGGGCAGAGAGAGCGGTGATGTAGCGACGACGGCGCGACCTAGGCGCATACAATATAAAAAATATTGCAGGATATCTAGATACGGGGACTGAGAGATATCGACGGCGACGCGATCTAGGCGCATACAATATAAAAATATTGCAAGATATCTAGGCGCGGGCACTGAGAGATAGCGCCGGCGACGCGACCTAGGCGCATACAATATAAAAATATTGCAGGATATCTAGGCGCGGGGACTGAGAGATATCGACGGTGACGCGACCTAGAAGCATACAATATAAAAAATATTGCAGGATATCTAGGTACGGGGACAGAGAGATATCGACGGCGACGCGACCTAGGTGCATACAATATAAAAATATTGCAGAATACGTAGGCGCGGGGTCAGAGAGGCCGCTGATGTAGCGACGACGGCGCGACCTAGGCGCATACAATATATAAATATTGCAGCATATATAGGCGCGGGGACAGAGAGACTGCAACGATGTAGCGACTATGGCGCGACCTAGGCGCATACAATATAAAAATATTGCAGGATATCTAGGCGCGGGCACTGAGAGATAGTGACGGCGACGCGACCTAGGCGCATACAATATAAAAATATTGCAGGATATCCAGGTGCAGGGAGAGAGAGATATAGACGGCGACGCGACCTAGGCGCATACAATATAAAAAATATTGTAGGATATCTAGGTATGGCGACTGAGAGATAGCGACGGCGATGCGGCCAAGGCGTATACAATATATAAATAGTGCAGGATACCTAGGCGCGGTGTCAGAGAGGGCGGTGATGTAGCGACGACGGCGCATAAAATATATAAATATTGCATGATATCTAGACGCGGGGACAAAGAGACTGCAACGATGTAGCGACGAAGGCGCGACCTTGGCGCATACAATATAAAAATATTGCAGGATATCTAGGCGCGGGGACTGAGAGATATCGACGGCGACGCGACCTAGGCGCATACAATATAAAAATATTGTAGGATACCTAGGCGCGGGGTCAGAGAGGCCGGTGATGTAGCGACGACGGCGCGACCTAGGCGCATACAATGTATAAATATTGCAGGATATCCAGGCGTATACAATATATAAATATTGCAGGATATCTAGGCGCGGGGGCAGAGAGAGCGTTGATGATGACGACGGCGCGACCTAGGCGCATACAATATATAAATATTGCAGGATATCTAGGTGCGGGGGCAGAGAGAGCGTTGATGAAGCGACGACGGCGCATACAATATATAAATATTGCAGGATATGTAGGCGCGGGGACAGAGAGACTGCAACGATGTAGCGACGAAGGCGCGATTTAGGCGCATACAATATAAAAATATTGCAGGATATCTAGGCGCTTGGACTGAGAAATATCGACGGCGACGCGACCTAGAAGCATACAATATAAAAAATATTGCAGGATATCTAGGTACGGGGACTGAGAGATATCGACGGCGACGCGACCTAGGCGCATACAATATAAAAATATTGCAGGATATCTAGGCGCGGGGTCAGAGAGGCCGGTGATGTAGCGACGACGGCGCGACCTAGGCGCATACAATGTATAAATATTGCAGGATATTTAGGCGCGAGGGCAGAGAGAGCATTGATGTAGCGACGACGGAGCGATCTAGGCGCAAACAATGTATAAATATTGCAGGATATCCAGGCGTATACAATATATAAATATTGCAGGATATCTAGGCGCGGGGGCAGAGAGAGCGTTGATGTAGCGACCTAGGCGCATACAATATATAAATATTGCAGGATATCTAGATGCGGGGGCAGAGAGAGCGTTGATGAAGCGACGACGGCGCGATCTAGGCGCATACAATATCAAAATATTGCAGGATATCTAGATGCGGGGGCAGAGAGAGCGTTGATGAAGCGACGATGGCGCGACCTAGACGCATACAATATATAAGTATTGCATGATATCTAGGCGCGGGCACTGAGAGATAGCGACGGCGACGCGACCTAGGCGCATACAATATAAAAGTATTGCAGGATATCTAGGTATGGAGACTGATAGATAGCAAAGGCGACGCGGCCTAGGCGTATAAAATATATAAATAATGCAGGATACCCAGGCGCGGGCACTGAGAGATAGCGACGGCGACGCGACCTAGGCGCATACAATACAAAAATATTGCAGAATATCTGGATTCGTGGTCAGAGTGGGCGGTGATGTAGCGACGACGGCGCGACCTAGGCGCATACAATATATAAATATTGCAGGATATCTAGGCGCGGGGGCAGAGAGAGCGTTGATGAAGCGACGACGGCGCGATCTAGGCGCAAACAATATATAAATATTGCAGGATATCCAGGGGTATACAATATATAGATATTGCAGGATATCTTGGCGCGGGGGCAGAGAGACCGTTGATGTAGCGACGACGGCGCGACCTAGGCGCATACAATATATAAATATTGCAGGATATCTAGGCGCGGGGGCAGAGAGAGCGGTGATGTAGCAACGACGGCACGACCTAGGCGCATACAATATGTAAATATTGCAGGATATCTAGGCGCGTGGACTGAGAGATATCGACGGCGACGCGACCTAGGAGCATACAATATAAAAAATATTGCAGGATGTCTAGGTACGGGGACTGAGAGATATCGACGGCGACGCGACCTAGGCGCATACAATATAAAAATATTGCAGAATACGTAGACGCGGGGTCAGAGGAGCCGGTGATGTAGCGACGACGGCGCGACCTATGCGCATACAATATATAAATATTGCAGGATATCTAGGCGTGGTGGCAGAGAGGGCGGTGATGTAGCGACGACGGCACGACCTAGGCGCATACCATATGTAAATATTGCAGGATATCTAGGCGCGGGGACAGAGAGGCTGCAACGATGTAGCGACGACTGCGCGACCTAGGCGCAAACAATATATAAATATTGCAGGATATCCAGGGGTATACAATATATAGATATTGCAGGATATCTTGGCGCGGGGGCAGAGAACCCGTTGATGTAGCGACGACGGCGCGACCTAGGCGCATACAATATCAAAATATTGCAGGATATCTAGGCGCGGGGACAGAGAGACTGCAACGATGTAGCGACAATAGCGCGACCTAGGCGCATACAATATAAAAATATTGCATGATATCTAGGCGCGTTCACTGAGAGATAGCGACGGCGACGCGACCTAGAAGCATACAATATAAAAACTATTGCAGGATATCTAGGTACGGGGACTGAGAGATATCGACGGCGACGCGACCTAGGCGCGTGGTTAGAGAGGCCGGTGATGTAGCGACGACGGCGCGACCTAGGCGCATACAATATATAAATATTGCAGGATATCGAGGCGCGGGGACAGAGAGACTGCAACGATGTAGCGACGATGGCGCGACCTAGACGCATACAATATAAAAATATTGCATGATATCTAGGCGCGGGCACTTAGAGATAGCGACGGCGACGCGACCTAGGCGCATACAATATAAAAATATTGCAGGATATCTAGGTATGGAGACTGAGAGATAGCAAAGGCGACGCGGCCTAGGCGTATACAATATATAAATAATGCAGGATACCCAGGCGCGGGCACTGAGAGATAGCGACGGCGACGCGACCTAGGCGCATACAATACAAAAATATTGCAGAATATCTGGATTCAGGGTCAGAGAGGGCGGTGATGTAGCGACGACGGCGCGACCTAGGCGCATACAATATATAAATATTGCAGGATATCTAGGCGCGGGGGCAGAGAGAGCGTTGATGAAGCGACGACGGCGCGATCTAGGCGCACACAATATATAAATATTGCAGGATATCCAGGGGTATAAAATATATAAATATTGCAGGATATCTTGGCGCGGGGGCAGAGAGAGCGTTGATGTAGCGACGACGGCGCGACCTAGGCGCATACAATATATAAATATTGCAGGATATCTAGGCGCGGGGGCAGAGAGAGCGGTGATGTAGCGACGACGGCACGACCTAGGCGCATACAATATGTAAATATTGCAGGATATATAGGCGCGGGGGCAGAGAGAGCGGTGATGTAGCGACGACGGCACGACCTAGGCGCATACAATATGTAAATATTGCAGGATATCTATGCGCGGGGACAGAGAGACTGCAACGATGTAGCGACAATGGCGCGACCTAGGCGCATACAATATAAAAATATTGCAGGATATCTAGGCGCGTGGACTGAGAGATATCGACGGCGACGCGACCTAGGAGCATACAATATAAAAAATATTGCAGGATGTCTAGGTACGGGGACTGAGAGATATCGACGGCGACGCGACCTAGGCGCATACAATATATAAATATTGCAGGATATCTAGGCGCGGTGGCAGAGAGGGCGGTGATGTAGCGACGACGGCACGACCTAGGCGCATACAATATGTAAATATTGCAGGATATATAGGCGCAGGAGCAGAGTGAGCGGTGATGTAGCGACGACGACGCGACCTAGGCGCATACAGTATAAAAATATTGCATGATATCTAGGCGCGGGTACTGAGAGATTGCGACGGTGGCGCGACCTAGGCGCATACAATATATAAATATTGCAGGATATCTAGGCGCGGTGGCAGAGAGGGCGGTGATGTAGCGACGACGGCACGACCTAGGCGCATAAAATATGTAAATATTGCAGGATATCTAGGCGCAGGAGCAGAGTGGGCGGTGATGTAGCGACGGCGACGCGGCCTAGGCGTATACAATAAATAAATATTGCAGGATACCTAGGCGCGGGGGCAGAGAGACTGCAACGATGTAGCGACAATAGCGCGGCCTAGGCGCATACAATATAAAAATATTGCATGATATCTAGGCGCGGGGTCAGAGAGACTGCAACGATGTAGCGACAATAGCGCGACCTAGGCGCATACAATATAAAAATATTGCATGATATCTAGGCGCGGGCACTGAGAGATAACGACGGCGACGCGACTTAGGCGCATACAATATAAAAATATTGCAGGATATCTAGGCGCGGGGACAGAGAGACTGCAACGATGTAGCGACAATAGCGCGGCCTAGGCGCATGCAATGTAAAAATATTGCATGATATCTAGGCGCGGGGACAGAGAGATATCGACGGCGACGCGACCTAGGCGCATACAATATAAAAATATTGCAGGATATCTAGGCGCGGGCACTGAGAGATAGCGCCGGCGACGCGACCTAGACGCATACAATATAAAAATATTGCAGGATATCTAGGCGCGGGGACTGAGAGATATCGACGGTGACGCGACCTAGAAGCATACAATATAAAAAATATTGCAGGATATCTAGGTACGGGGACTGAGAGATATCGACGACGACGCGACCTAGGTGCATACAATATAAAAATATTGCAGAATACGTAGGCGCGGGGTCAGAGAGGCCGCTGATGTAGCGACGACGGCGCGACCTAGGCGCATACAATATATAAATATTGCAGCATATCTACGCGCGGGAGCAGAGAGAGCGGTGATGTAGCGATGATAGCGGGACCTAGGCACATACAATATATAAATATTGCAGGATATCTAGGCGCGGGGGTAGAGAGAGCGGTGATGTAGCGACGACGCCGCGACCTAGGCGCATACAATATAAAAAATATTGCAGGATATCTAGGTACGGGGACTGAGAGATATCGGCGGCGACGCGACCTAGGCGCATACAATATACAAATATTGCAGGATATCTAGGCGCGGGCACTGAGAGATAGCGCCGGCGACGCGACCTAGGCACATACAATATAAAAATATTGCAGGATATCTAGGCGCAGGGACTGAGAGATATCGACGGCGACGCGACCTAGGCGCATACAATATAAAAAATATTGCAGGATATCTAGGTACGGGGACTGAGAAATCGACGGCGACGCGACCTAGAAGCATACAATATAAAAATTTTGCATGATACCTAGGCGCGGGGTCAGGGAGGCCGGTGATGTAGCGACCACGGCGCGACTTAGGCGCATACAATATATAAATATTGCAGGATATGTAGGCGCGGGGATAGAGAGACTGCAACGATGTAGCGATGAAGGCGCGATTTAGGCGCATACAATATAAAAATATTGCAGGATATCTAGGCGCTGGGACTGAGAAATATCGACGGCGACGCGACCTAGGCGCAAACAATGTATAAATATTGCAGGATATCCAGGCGTATACAATATATAAATATTGCAGGATATCTAGGCGCGGGGGCAGAGAGAGCGTTGATGTAGCGACGACGGCGCGACCTAGGCGCATACAATATATAAATATTGCAGGATATCTAGGTGCGGGGGCAGAGAGAGCGTTGATGAAGCGACGACGGCGCGATCTAGGCGCAAACAATATATAAATATTGCAGGATATCTAGGCGCGGGGGCAGAGAGAGCGTTGATGTAGCGATGACGGCGCGATCTAGGCGCAAACAATATATAAATATTGCAGGATATCTAGGTGCGGGGGCAGAGAGAGCGTTGATGAAGCGACGACGGCGCGACCTAGGCGCATACAATGTATAAATATTGCAGGATATCTAGGCGCGGAGGCAAAGAGAGCGTTGATGTAGCGACAATAGCGCGACCTAGGCGCATACAATATAAAAATATTGCATGATATCTAGGCGCGGGCACTGAGAGATAGCGATGACGACGCGACCTAGGCGCACACAATATAAAAATATTGCAGGATATCTAGGCGCGGGGTCAAAGAGGCCGGTGATGTAGCCACGACGACGCGACCTAGGCGCATACAATATATAAATATTGCAGGATATCTAGGTGCGGGGGCAGAGAGAGCGTTGATGAAGCGACGACGGCGCGATCTAGGCGCAAACAATATATAAATATTGCAGGATATCTAGGCGCGGGGGCAGAGAGAGCGTTGATGTAGCGACGACGGCGCGATCTAGGCGCAAACAATATATAAATATTGCAGGATATCTAGGTGCGGGGGCAGAGAGAGCGTTGTTGTAGCGATGATGGCGGGACCTAGGCACATACAATATATAAATATTGCAGGATATCTAGGCGCGGGGGTAGAGAGAGCGGTGATGTAGCGACGACGGCGCGACCTAGGCGCATACAATATAAAAAATATTGCAGGATATCTAGGTACAGGGACTGAGAGATATCGGCGGCGACGCGACCTAGGCGCATACAATATAAAAATATTGCAGGATACCTAGGCGCGGGGTCAAAGAGGCCGGTGATGTAGCGACGACGGCGCGACCTAGGCGCATACAATGTATAAATATTGCAGGATATCTAGGCGCGAGGGCAGAGAGAGCGTTGATGAAGCGACGACGGCGCAATCTAGGCGCAAACAATGTATAAATATTGCAGGATATCCAGGCGTATACAATATACAAATATTGCAGGATATCTAGGCGCGGGGGCAGAGAGAGCGTTGATGTAGCGACGACGGCGCGACCTAGGCGCATACAATATATAAATATTGCAGGATATCTAGGTGCGGGGGCAGAGAGAGCGTTGATGAAGCGACGACGGCGCCATCTAGGCGCAAACAATATATAAATATTGCAGGATATCTAGGCGCGGGGGCAGAGAGAGCGTTGATGTAGCGACGACGGCGCGATCTAGGCGCAAACAATATATAAATATTGCAGGATATCTAGGTGCGGGGGCAGAGAGAGCGTTGATGAAGCGACGACGGCGCGACCTAGGCGCATACAATATATAAATATTGCAGCATATCTACGCGCGGGGGAAGAGAGAGCGGTGATGTAGCGATGATGGCGGGACCTAGGCACATACAATATATAAATATTGCAGGATATCTAGGCGCGGGGGTAGAGAGCGGTGATGTAGCGACGACGGCGCGATCTAGGCGCAAACAATATATAAATATTGCAGCATATCTACGCGCGGGGGCAGAGAGAGCGGTGATGTAGCGATGATGGCGGGACCTAGGCACATACAATATATAAATATTGCAAGATATCTAGGCGCGGGGGTAGAGAGAGCGGTGATGTAGCGACGACGGCGCGACCTAGGCGCAAACAATGTATAAATATTGCAGGATATCCAGGCGTATACAATATATAAATATTGCAGGATATCTAGGCGCGGGGGCAGAGAGAGCGTTGATGTAGCGACGACGGCGCGATCTAGGTGCAAACAATATATAAATATTGCAGCATATCTACGCGCGGGGGCAGAGAGAGCGGTGATGTAGCGACGACGGCGCGACCTAGGCGCATACAATATAAAAAATATTGCAGGATATCTAGGTACGGGGACTAAGAGATATCGGCGGCGACGCGACCTAGGCGCATACAATATAAAAATATTGCAGGATATCTAGGCGCGGGCACTGAGAGATAGCGCCGACGACGCGACCTAGGCGCATACAATATAAAAATATTGCAGGATACCTAGGCGCGGGGTCAGAGAGGCCGGTGATGTAGCGACGACGGCGCGACCTAGGCGCATACAATGTATAAATATTGCAGGATATCTAGGCGCGAGGGCAGAGAGAGCGTTGATAAAGCGACGACGGCGCGATCTAGGCGCAAACAATGTATAAATATTGCAGGATATCCAGGCGTATACTATATATAAATATTGCAGGATATCTAGGCGCGGGGGCAGAGAGAGCGTTGATGTAGCGACGACGGCGCGACCTAGGCGCATACAATATATAAATATTGCAGGATATCTAGGTGCGGGGGCAGAGAGAGCGTTGATGAAGCGACGACGGCGCGATCTAGGCGCAAACAATATATAAATATTGCAGGATATCTTGGCGCGGGGGCAGAGAGAGCGTTGATGTAGCGATGACGGCGCGATCTAGGCGCAAACAATATATAAATATTGCAGGATATCTAGGTGCGGGGGCAGAGAGAGCGTTGATGAAGCGACGACGGCGCGACCTAGGCGCATACAATGTATAAATATTGCAGGATATCTAGGCGCGGAGGCAAAGAGAGCGTTGATGTAGCGACAATAGCGCGACCTAGGCGCATACAATATAAAAATATTGCATGATATCTAGGCGCGGGCACTGAGAGATAGCGATGACGACGCGACCTAGGCGCACACAATATAAAAATATTGCAGGATATCTAGGTATGGAGACTGAGAGATAGCAAAGGCGAAGCGGCCTAGGCGTATACAATATATAAATATTGCAGGATACCCAGGCGCGGGCACTGAGAGATAGCGACGGCGACGCGACCTAGGCGCATACAATACAAAAATATTGCAGAATATCTGGATGCGGGGTCAGAGAGGGCGGTGATGTAGTGACGACGGCGCGACCTAAGCGCATACAATATATAAATATTGCAGGATATTTAGGCGCGGGGGCAGAGAGAGCGTTGATGAAGCGACGACGGCGCGATCAAGGCGCAAACAATATATAAATATTGCAGGATATCCAGGCGTATACAATATATAAATATTGCAGGATATCTAGACGCGGGGGCAGAGAGAGCGTTGATGTAGCGACGACGGCGCGACCTAGGCGCATACAATATATAAATATTGCAGGATATCTAGGCGCGGGGCAGAGAGAGCGGTGATGTAGCGACGACGGCACGACCTAGGCGCATACAATATGTAAATATTGCAGGATATCTAGGCGCGGGGGCAGAGAGAGCGGTGATGTAGCGACGACGGCACGACCTAGGCGCATACAATATGTAAATATTGCAGGATATCTAGGCGCGGGGACAGAGAGACTGCAACGATGTAGGGACAATGGCGCGACCTAGGCGCATACAATATAAAAATATTGCATGATATCTAGGCGCGGGTACTGAGAGATAGCGACGGCGACGCGACCTAGGCGCATACAATATAAAAATATTGCAGGATATCTAGGCGCGTGGACTGAGAGATATCGACGGCGACGCGACCTAGGAGCATACAATATAAAAAATATTGCAGGATGTCTAGGTACGGGGACTGAGAGATATCGATGGCGACGCGACCTAGGCGCATACAATATAAAAATATTGCAGAATACGTAGACGCGGGGTCAGAGAGGGCGGTGATGTAGCGACGACGGCACGACCTAGGCGCATACAATATGTAAATATTACAGGATATCTAGGCGCGGGGGCAGAGTGAGCTGTGATGTAGCGACGACGGCGCGACCTAGGCGCATACAATATAAAAATATTGCAGGATATCTAGCCGCGGGGACAGAGAGACTGCAACGATGTAGCGACAATAGCGCGACCTAGGCGCATACAATATAAAAATATTGCATGATATCTAGGCGCGTTCACTGAGAGATAGCGACGGCGACGCGACCTAGAAGCATACAATATAAAAACTATTGCAGGATATCTAGGTACGGGGACTGAGAGATATCGACGGCGACGCGACCTAGGCGCGGGGTCAGAGAGGCCGGTGATGTAGCGACGACGGCGCGACCTAGGCGCATACAATATATAAATGTTGCAGGATATCGAGGCGCGGGGACAGAGAGACTGCAACGTTGTAGCGACGATGGCGCGACCTAGACGCACACAATATAAAAATATTGCAGGATATCTAGGCGCGGGCACTGAGAGATAGCGACGGCGACGCGACCTAAGCGCATACAATATAAAAATATTGCAGGATATCCAGGCGCAGGGACTGAGAGATATCGACGGCGACGCGACCTAGGTGCATACAATATAAAAAATATTGCAGGATATCTAGGTATGGCGACTGAGAGATAGCGTCGGCGACGCGGCCTAGGTGTATACAATATACAAATATTGCAGGATACCTAGGCGCGGGTGAAGAAAGAGCGGTGATGTAGCGACGACGGCGTATACAATATATAAATATTGCACGATATCTAGGCGCGGGAACAAAAAGACAGGCGCTGGGACTGAGAGATATCGACGGCGACGCGACCTAGAAGCATACAATATAAAAAATATTGCAGGAGATCTAGGTACGAGGACTGAGAGATATCGACGGCGACGCGACCTAGGCGCATACAATATAAAAATATTGCAGGATACGTAGGCGCGGGGTCAGAGAGGCCGGTGATGTAGCGACGGCGACGCGACCTAGGCGCATACAATATAAAAAATATTGCAGGATATCTAGGTATGGCGACTGAGAGATAGCGACGGCGACGCGGCCTGGGCGTATACAATATATAAATATTGCAGGATACCTACGCGCGAGGGCAGAGCGAGCGGTGATGTAGCGACGACGGCGCATACAATATATAAATATTGCATGATATCTAGGCGCGGGGACAAAGAGACTGCATCGATGTAGCCACGAAGGCGCGACTTAGTCGCATACAATATAAAAATATTTAACGATATCTAGGCGCGGGGACTGAGAGATATCGACGGCGACGCGACCTAGAAGCATACAATATAAAATATATTGCAGGATATCTAGGTACGGGGACTGAGAGATATCGACGGCGACGCGACCTAGGCGCATACAATATAAAAATATTGCAGGATACGTAGGCGCGGGGTCAGAGAGGCCGGTGATGTAGCGACGACGGCGCGACCTAGGCGCATACAATATAAAAATATTGCAGGATACCTCGGCTCGGGGTCATAGAGGCCGGTTATGTAGCGACGACGGCGCGACCTAGGCGCATACAATATAAAAAATATTGTAGGATATCTAGGCTCGCGGTCAGAGAGGGCGGTGATGTAGCGACGACGGCGCATACAATATATAAATATTGCATGATATCTAGGCGCGGGGACAAAAAGACTGCAACGATGTAGCGACGAAGGCGCGACTTAGGCGCATACAATATAAAAATATTGCAGGATATCTAGGCGCGGGGACAGAGAGACTGCAACGATGTAGCGACAATAGCGCGGCCCAGGCGCATACAATATAAAAATATTGCATGATATCTAGGCGCGGGGACAGAGAGACTGCAACGATATAGCGACAATAGCGCGACCTAGGCGCATACAATATAAAAATATTGCATGATATCTAGGTGCGGGCACTGAGAGATAACGACGGCGACGCGACTTAGGCGCATACAATATAAAAATATTGCAGGATATCTAGGCGCGGGGGCAGAGATATCGAACGCGTCGCGACCTAAGCGCATGCAATATAAAAAATATTGCAGGATATCTAGGTATGGAGACTGGGAGATAGCGAAGGCGACGCGGCCTAGGCGCATACAATATAAAAATATTGCAGGATACGTAGGCGCGGGGTCAGAGAGGCCGGTGATATAGCGACGACGGCGCGACCTAGGCGCATACAATATAAAAATATTGCAGGATACCTAGCCTCGGGGTCATAGAGGCCGGCGATGTAGCGACGACGGTACGACCTAGGCGCATACAATATAAAAAATATTGTAGGATATCTAGGCTCGCGGTCAGAGAGGGCGGTGATGTAGCGACGACGGCGTGACCTAGGCGCATACAATATATAAATATTGCAGGATATCTAGGTGCGGGGACAGAGAGACTGCAACGATGTAGCGACGATAACGCGACCTAGGCGCATACAATATAAAAATATTGCAGGATATCTAGGCGCGGGGACTGAGAGATATCGACGGCGACGCGACCTAGGCGCATACAATATAAAAATATTGCAGGATATCCAGGCGCAGGGACTGAGAGATATCGACGACGACGCGACCTAGGCGCATACAATATAAAAAATATTGCAGGATATCTAGGTATGGCGACTGAGAGATAGCGACGGCGACGTGGCCAAGGCGTATACAATATATAAATATTGCAGGATACCTAGAGGCGCGGGCAGAGAGAGCGGTGATGTAGCGACGATGGCGCATACAATATATAAATATTGCATGATATCTAGGCGCGGGGACAAAGAGACTGCATCGATGTAGCGACGAAGGCGCGACCTAGACGCATACAATATAAAAATATTGCACGATATCTAGGCGCGGGGACTGAGAGATATCGATGGCGACGCGACCTAGGCGCACACAATATAAAAAATATTGCAGGATATCTAGACGCGGGGTCAGAGAGGGCGGTGATGTAGCGTCGACGGCGTATACAATATATAAATATTGCAGGATATCTAGGCTCAGGGACTGAGAGACATCGACGGCGACGCGACCTAGGCGCATACAATACAAAAATATTGCAGGATATCTAGGCGCGTGGTCAAAGAGGGCGGTGATGAAGCGACGACAGCGTATACAATATATAAATATTGCAGGATATCTAGACGCGAGGTCAGAGAGGGCGGTGTTGTAGCGACGACGGCGTATACAATATATAAATATTGCAGGATATCTAGGCGCATGGACTGAGAGATATCGACGGCGACGCGACCTAGAAGCATACAATATAAAAATATTGCAGGATACCTAGGCGCGTGGTCAGAGAGGGCGGTGATGTAGCGACGCCGGCGTATACAATATATAAATATTGCAGGATATCTAGACGCGCGGTCAGAGAGGGCGGTGTTGTAGCGACGACGGCGTATACAATATATAAATATTGCAGGATATCTAGGCGCGGGGACTGAGAAATATCGACGGCGACGCGACCTAGGCGCATACAATATACAAATATTGCAGGATATCTAGGCGCGGGCACTGAGAGATAGCGCCGGCGACGCGACCTAGGCACATACAATATAAAAATATTGCAGGATATCTAGGCGCAGGGACTGAGAGATATCGACGGCGACGCGACCTAGGCGCATACAATATAAAAAATATTGCAGGATATCTAGGTACGGGGACTGAGAAATCGACGGCGACGCGACCTAGAAGCATACAATATAAAAATTTTGCATGATACCTAGGCGCGGGGTCAGGGAGGCCGGTGATGTAGCGACCACGGCGCGACTTAGGCGCATACAATATATAAATATTGCAGGATATGTAGGCGCGGGGATAGAGAGACTGCAACGATGTAGCGATGAAGGCGCGATTTAGGCGCATACAATATAAAAATATTGCAGGATATCTAGGCGCTGGGACTGAGAAATATCGACGGCGACGCGACCTAGGCGCAAACAATGTATAAATATTGCAGGATATCCAGGCGTATACAATATATAAATATTGCAGGATATCTAGGCGCGGGGGCAGAGAGAGCGTTGATGTAGCGACGACGGCGCGACCTAGGCGCATACAATATATAAATATTGCAGGATATCTAGGTGCGGGGGCAGAGAGAGCGTTGATGAAGCGACGACGGCGCGATCTAGGCGCAAACAATATATAAATATTGCAGGATATCTAGGTACGGGGACTGAGAGGCCGGTGATGTAGCGACGACGGCGCGACCTAGGCGCATACAATGTATAAATATTGCAGGATATTTAGGCGCGAGGGCAGAGAGAGCGTTGATGTAGCGACGACGGAGCAATCTAGGCGCAAACAATGTATAAATATTGCAGGATATCCAGGCGTATACAATATATAAATATTGCAGGATATCTAGGCGCGGGGGCAGAGAGAGCGTTGATGTAGCGACGACGGCGCGACCTAGGCGCATACAATATATAAATATTGCAGGATATCTAGATGCGGGGGCAGAGAGAGCGTTGATGAAGCGACGACGGCGAGATCTAGGCGCAAACAATATATAAATATTGCAGGATATCTAGGCGCGGGGGCAGAGAGAGCGTTGATGAAGCGACGACGGCGCGATCTAGGCGCAAACAATATATAAATATTGCAGGATATCCAGGCGGATACAATATATAAATATTGCAGGATAACTAGGCGCGGGGGCAGAGAGAGCGTTGATGGAGCGACGACGGCGCGACCTAGGCGCATACAATATATAAATATTGCAGGATATCTAGGTGCGGGGACAGAGAGACTGCAACGATGTAGCGACAATGGCGCGACCTAGGCGCATACAATATAAAAATATTGCAGGATATCTAGGTATGGAGACTGATAGATAGCAAAGGCGACGCGGCCTAGGCGTATAAAATATATAAATAATGCAGGATACCCAGGCGCGGGCACTGAGAGATAGCGACGGCGACGCGACCTAGGCGCATACAATACAAAAATATTGCAGAATATCTGGATTCGTGGTCAGAGTGGGCGGTGATGTAGCGACGACGGCGCGACCTAGGCGCATACAATGTATAAATATTGCAGGATATTTAGGCGCGAGGGCAGAGAGAGCGTTGATGTAGCGACGACGGAGCGATCTAGGCGCAAACAATGTATAAATATTGCAGGATATCCAGGCGTATACAATATATAAATATTACAGGATATCTAGGCGCGGGGGCAGAGAGAGCGTTGATGTAGCGACGACGGCGCGACCTAGGCGCATACAATATATAAATATTGCAGGATATCTAGATGCGGGGGCAGAGAGAGCGTTGATGAAGCGACGACGGCGCGATCTAGGCGCAAACAATATATAAATATTGCAGGATATCCAGGGGTATACAATATATAAATATTGCAGGATATCTTGGCGCGGGGGCAGAGAGACCGTTGATGTAGCGACGACGGCGCGACCTAGGCGCATACAATATATAAATATTGCAGGATATCAAGGCGCGGGGGCAGAGAGAGCGGTGATGTAGCGACGACGGCACGACCTAGGCGCATACAATATGTAAATATTGCAGGATATCTAGGCGCGGGGGCAGAGAGAGCGGTGACGAAGCGACGACGGCACGACCTAGGCGCATACAATATGTAAATATTGCAGGATATCTAGGCGCGGGGACAGAGAGACTGCAACTATGTAGCGACAATGGCGCGACCTAGGCGCATACAATATAAAAATATTGCATGATATCTAGGCGCGGGTACTGAGAGATAGCGACGGCGACGCGACCTAGGCGCATACAATATAAAAATATTGCAGGATATCTAGGCGCGTGGACTGAGAGATATCGACGGCGACGCGACCTAGCGACGACGGCGCGACCTAGGCGCATACAATATATAAATATTGCAGGATATCTAGGCGTGGTGGCAGAGAGGGCGGTGATGTAGCGACGACGGCACGACCTAGGCGCATACCATATGTAAATATTGCAGGATATCTAGGCGCAGGAGCAGAGTGAGCGGTGATGTAGCGACGACGACGCGACCTAGGCGCTTACAATATAAAAATATTGCAGGATATCTAGGCGCGGGGACAGAGAGACTGCAACGATGTAGCGACGACTGCGCGACCTAGGCGCATACAATATCAAAATATTGCAGGATATCTAGGCGCGGGCACTGAGAGATAGCGATGACGACGCGACCTAGGCGCACACAATATAAAAATATTGCAGGATATCTAGGTATGGAGACTGAGAGATAGCAAAGGCGAAGCGGCCTAGGCGTATACAATATATAAATATTGCAGGATACCCAGGCGCGGGCACTGAGAGATAGCGACGGCGACGCGACCTAGGCGCATACAATACAAAAATATTGCAGAATATCTGGATGCGGGGTCAGAGAGGGCGGTGATGTAGTGACGACGGCGCGACCTAAGCGCATACAATATATAAATATTGCAGGATATTTAGGCGCGGGGGCAGAGAGAGCGTTGATGAAGCGACGACGGCGCGATCAAGGCGCAAACAATATATAAATATTGCAGGATATCCAGGCGTATACAATATATAAATATTGCAGGATATCTAGACGCGGGGGCAGAGAGAGCGTTGATGTAGCGACGACGGCGCGACCTAGGCGCATACAATATATAAATATTGCAGGATATCTAGGCGCGGGGCAGAGAGAGCGGTGATGTAGCGACGACGGCACGACCTAGGCGCATACAATATGTAAATATTGCAGGATATCTAGGCGCGGGGGCAGAGAGAGCGGTGATGTAGCGACGACGGCACGACCTAGGCGCATACAATATGTAAATATTGCAGGATATCTAGGCGCGGGGACAGAGAGACTGCAACGATGTAGGGACAATGGCGCGACCTAGGCGCATACAATATAAAAATATTGCATGATATCTAGGCGCGGGTACTGAGAGATAGCGACGGCGACGCGACCTAGGCGCATACAATATAAAAATATTGCAGGATATCTAGGCGCGTGGACTGAGAGATATCGACGGCGACGCGACCTAGGAGCATACAATATAAAAAATATTGCAGGATGTCTAGGTACGGGGACTGAGAGATATCGATGGCGACGCGACCTAGGCGCATACAATATAAAAATATTGCAGAATACGTAGACGCGGGGTCAGAGAGGGCGGTGATGTAGCGACGACGGCACGACCTAGGCGCATACAATATGTAAATATTACAGGATATCTAGGCGCGGGGGCAGAGTGAGCTGTGATGTAGCGACGACGGCGCGACCTAGGCGCATACAATATAAAAATATTGCAGGATATCTAGCCGCGGAGACAGAGAGACTGCAACGATGTAGCGACAATAGCGCGACCTAGGCGCATACAATATAAAAATATTGCATGATATCTAGGCGCGTTCACTGAGAGATAGCGACGGCGACGCGACCTAGAAGCATACAATATAAAAACTATTGCAGGATATCTAGGTACGGGGACTGAGAGATATCGACGGCGACGCGACCTAGGCGCGGGGTCAGAGAGGCCGGTGATGTAGCGACGACGGCGCGACCTAGGCGCATACAATATATAAATGTTGCAGGATATCGAGGCGCGGGGACAGAGAGACTGCAACGTTGTAGCGACGATGGCGCGACCTAGACGCACACAATATAAAAATATTGCAGGATATCTAGGCGCGGGCACTGAGAGATAGCGACGGCGACGCGACCTAAGCGCATACAATATAAAAATATTGCAGGATATCCAGGCGCAGGGACTGAGAGATATCGACGGCGACGCGACCTAGGTGCATACAATATAAAAAATATTGCAGGATATCTAGGTATGGCGACTGAGAGATAGCGTCGGCGACGCGGCCTAGGTGTATACAATATACAAATATTGCAGGATACCTAGGCGCGGGTGAAGAAAGAGCGGTGATGTAGCGACGACGGCGTATACAATATATAAATATTGCACGATATCTAGGCGCGGGAACAAAAAGACAGGCGCTGGGACTGAGAGATATCGACGGCGACGCGACCTAGAAGCATACAATATAAAAAATATTGCAGGATATCTAGGTACGGGGACTGAGAGATATCGACGGCGACGCGACCTAGGCGCATACAATATAAAAATATTGCAGGATACGTAGGCGCGGGGTCAGAGAGGCCGGTGATGTAGCGACGGCGACGCGACCTAGGCGCATACAATATAAAAAATATTGCAGGATATCTAGGTATGGCGACTGAGAGATAGCGACGGCGACGCGGCCTGGGCGTATACAATATATAAATATTGCAGGATACCTACGCGCGAGGGCAGAGCGAGCGGTGATGTAGCGACGACGGCGCATACAATATATAAATATTGCATGATATCTAGGCGCGGGGACAAAGAGACTGCATCGATGTAGCCACGAAGGCGCGACTTAGTCGCATACAATATAAAAATATTGCACGATATCTAGGCGCGGGGACTGAGAGATATCGACGGCGACGCGACCTAGAAGCATACAATATAAAAAATATTGCAGGATATCTAGGTACGGGGACTGAGAGATATCGACGGCGACGCGACCTAGGCGCATACAATATAAAAATATTGCAGGATACGTAGGCGCGGGGTCAGAGAGGCCGGTGATGTAGCGACGACGGCGCGACCTAGGCGCATACAATATAAAAATATTGCAGGATACCTCGGCTCGGGGTCATAGAGGCCGGTTATGTAGCGACGACGGCGCGACCTAGGCGCATACAATATAAAAAATATTGTAGGATATCTAGGCTCGCGGTCAGAGAGGGCGGTGATGTAGCGACGACGGCGCATACAATATATAAATATTGCATGATATCTAGGCGCGGGGACAAAAAGACTGCAACGATGTAGCGACGAAGGCGCGACTTAGGCGCATACAATATAAAAATATTGCAGGATATCTAGGCGCGGGGACAGAGAGACTGCAACGATGTAGCGACAATAGCGCGGCCTAGGCGCATACAATATATAAATATTGCATGATATCTAGGCGCGGGGACAAAGAGACTGCATCGATGTAGCGACGAAGGCGCGACCTAGACGCATACAATATAAAAATATTGCACGATATCTAGGCGCGGGGACTGAGAGATATCGATGGCGACGCGACCTAGAAGCATACAATATAAAAAATATTGCAGGATATCTAGGTACGGGGACTGAGAGATATCGACGGCGACGCGACCTAGGCGCATACAATATAAAAATATTGCAGGATACGTAGGCGCGGGGTCAGAGAGGCCGGTGATGTAGCGACGACGGCGCGACCTAGGCGCATACAATGTATAAATATTGCAGGATATCTAGGCGAGGGGGCAGAGATATCGAACGCGTCGCGACCTAAGCGCATGCAATATAAAAAATATTGCAGGATATCTAGGTATGGAGACTGGGAGATAGCGAAGGCGACACGGCCTAGGCGTATACAATATATAAATATTGCAGGATAGCTAGGCGCGGGCACTGAGAGATAGCGACGGCGACGCGACCTAGGCGCATACAATACAAAAATATTGCAGAATATCTAGACGCGTGGTCAGTGAGGGCGGTGATGTAGCTATGACGGCGCGACCTAGGCGCATACTATATAAAAATATTGCAAAAGATCTAGGCGCGGGTACTGAGAGTCTCCAACGATGTAGCGACGATGGCGCGACCTAGGCGCACACAATATAAAAAATATTGCAGGATATCTAGACGCGGGGTCAGAGAGGGCGGTGATGTAGCGTCGACGGCGTATACAATATATAAATATTGCAGGATATCTAGGCTCAGGGACTGAGAGACATCGACGGCGACGCGACCTAGGTGCATACAATACAAAAATATTGCAGGATATCTAGGCGCGTGGTCAAAGAGGGCGGTGATGAAGCGACGACAGCGTATACAATATATAAATATTGCAGGATATCTAGACGCGAGGTCAGAGAGGGCGGTGTTGTAGCGACGACGGCGTATACAATATATAAATATTGCAGGATATCTAGGCGCATGGACTGAGAGATATCGACGGCGACGCGACCTAGAAGCATACAATATAAAAATATTGCAGGATACCTAGGCGCGTGGTCAGAGAGGGCGGTGATGTAGCGACGCCGGCGTATACAATATATAAATATTGCAGGATATCTAGACGCGTGGTCAGAGAGGGCGGTGTTGTAGCGACGACGGCGTATACAATATATAAATATTGCAGGATATCTAGGCGCGGGGACTGAGAAATATCGACGGCGACGCGACCTAGAAGCATACAATATAAAAAATATTGCAGGATATCTAGGTACGGGGACTGAGAGGCCGGTGATGTAGCGACGACGGCGCGACCTAGGCGCATACAATGTATAAATATTGCAGGATATTTAGGCGCGAGGGCAGAGAGAGCGTTGATGTAGCGACGACGGAGCAATCTAGGCGCAAACAATGTATAAATATTGCAGGATATCCAGGCGTATACAATATATAAATATTGCAGGATATCTAGGCGCGGGGGCAGAGAGAGCGTTGATGTAGCGACGACGGCGCGACCTAGGCGCATACAATATATAAATATTGCAGGATATCTAGATGCGGGGGCAGAGAGAGCGTTGATGAAGCGACGACGGCGAGATCTAGGCGCAAACAATATATAAATATTGCAGGATATCTAGGCGCGGGGGCAGAGAGAGCGTTGATGAAGCGACGACGGCGCGATCTAGGCGCAAACAATATATAAATATTGCAGGATATCCAGGCGGATACAATATATAAATATTGCAGGATAACTAGGCGCGGGGGCAGAGAGAGCGTTGATGGAGCGACGACGGCGCGACCTAGGCGCATACAATATATAAATATTGCAGGATATCTAGGTGCGGGGACAGAGAGACTGCAACGATGTAGCGACAATGGCGCGACCTAGGCGCATACAATATAAAAATATTGCAGGATATCTAGGTATGGAGACTGATAGATAGCAAAGGCGACGCGGCCTAGGCGTATAAAATATATAAATAATGCAGGATACCCAGGCGCGAGCACTGAGAGATAGCGACGGCGACGCGACCTAGGCGCATACAATACAAAAATATTGCAGAATATCTGGATTCGTGGTCAGAGTGGGCGGTGATGTAGCGACGACGGCGCGACCTAGGCGCATACAATGTATAAATATTGCAGGATATTTAGGCGCGAGGGCAGAGAGAGCGTTGATGTAGCGACGACGGAGCGATCTAGGCGCAAACAATGTATAAATATTGCAGGATATCCAGGCGTATACAATATATAAATATTACAGGATATCTAGGCGCGGGGGCAGAGAGAGCGTTGATGTAGCGACGACGGCGCGACCTAGGCGCATACAATATATAAATATTGCAGGATATCTAGATGCGGGGGCAGAGAGAGCGTTGATGAAGCGACGACGGCGCGATCTAGGCGCAAACAATATATAAATATTGCAGGATATCCAGGGGTATACAATATATAAATATTGCAGGATATCTTGGCGCGGGGGCAGAGAGACCGTTGATGTAGCGACGACGGCGCGACCTAGGCGCATACAATATATAAATATTGCAGGATATCAAGGCGCGGGGGCAGAGAGAGCGGTGATGTAGCGACGACGGCACGACCTAGGCGCATACAATATGTAAATATTGCAGGATATCTAGGCGCGGGGGCAGAGAGAGCGGTGACGAAGCGACGACGGCACGACCTAGGCGCATACAATATGTAAATATTGCAGGATATCTAGGCGCGGGGACAGAGAGACTGCAACGATGTAGCGACAATGGCGCGACCTAGGCGCATACAATATAAAAATATTGCATGATATCTAGGCGCGGGTACTGAGAGATAGCGACGGCGACGCGACCTAGGCGCATACAATATAAAAATATTGCAGGATATCTAGGCGCGTGGACTGAGAGATATCGACGGCGACGCGACCTAGCGACGACGGCGCGACCTAGGCGCATACAATATATAAATATTGCAGGATATCTAGGCGTGGTGGCAGAGAGGGCGGTGATGTAGCGACGACGGCACGACCTAGGCGCATACCATATGTAAATATTGCAGGATATCTAGGCGCAGGAGCAGAGTGAGCGGTGATGTAGCGACGACGACGCGACCTAGGCGCTTACAATATAAAAATATTGCAGGATATCTAGGCGCGGGGACAGAGAGACTACAACGATGTAGCGACGACTGCGCGACCTAGGCGCATACAATATCAAAATATTGCAGGATATCTAGGCGCGGGGACAGAGAGACTGCAACGATGTAGCGACAATAGCGCGACCTAGGCGCATACAATATAAAAATATTGCATGATATCTAGGCGCGTTCACTGAGAGATAGCGACGGCGACGCGACCTAGAAGCATACAATATAAAAACTATTGCAGGATATCTAGGTACGGGGACTGAGAGATATCGACGGCGACGCGACCTAGGCGCGGGGTCAGAGAGGCCGGTGATGTAGCGACGACGGCGCGACCTAGGCGCATACAATATATAAATATTGCAGGATATCGAGGCGCGGGGACAGAGAGACTGCAACGATGTAGCGACGATGGCGCGACCTAGACGCATACAATATAAAAATATTGCAGGATATCTAGGCGCGGGCACTGAGAGATAGCGACGGCGACGCGACCTAAGCGCATACAATATAAAAATATTGCAGGATATCCAGGCGCACGGACTGAGAAATATCGACGGCGACGCGACCTAGGCGCATAGAATATAAAAAATATTGCAGGATATCTAGGTATGGCGACTGAGAGATAGCTTCGGCGACGTGGCCTATGCGTATACAATATATAAATATTGCAGGATACCTGGCCGCGGGGGCAGAGAGAGCGGTGATGTAGCGACGATGGCGTATACAATATATAAATATTGCACGATATCTAGGCGCGGGGACAAAAAGACTGCAACGATGTAGCGACGAAGGCGCGACTTAGGCGCATACAATATAAAAATATTGCAGGATATCTAGGCGCGGGGACAGAGAGACTGCAACGATGTAGCGACAATAGCGCGGCCTAGGCGCATACAATATAAAAATATTGCATGATATCTAGGCGCGGGGACAGAGAGACTGCAACGATATAGCGACAATAGCGCGACCTAGGCGCATACAATATAAAAATATTGCATGATATCTAGGTGCGGGCACTGAGAGATAACGACGGCGACGCGACTTAGGCGCATACAATATAAAAATATTGCAGGATATCTAGGCGCGGGGTCAGAGAGGCCGGTGATGTAGCGACGACGGCGCGACCTAGAAGCATACAACATAAAAAATATTGCAGGATATCTAGGTACGGGGACTGAGAGATATCGACGGCGATGCGACCTAGGCGCATACAATATATAAATATTGCAGGATATCTAGGCGCGGGGGCAGAAAGAGCGGTGATGTAGTGACGATGGCGGGACCTAGGCGCATACAATATATAAATATTGCAGGATATCTAGGCGCGGGGGCAGAGAGAGCGGTGATGTAGCGACGACGGCGCGACCTAGGCGCATACAATATAAAAAATATTGCAGGATATCTAGGTACGGGGACTGAGAGATATCGACGGCGACGCGACCTAGGCGCATACAATATAAAAATATTGCAAGATATCTAGGCGCGGGCACTGAGAGATAGCGCCGGCGACGCGACCTAGGCGCATACAATATAAAAATATTGCAGGATATCTAGGCGCGGGGACTGAGAGATATCGGCGGTGACGCGACCTAGAAGCATACAATATAAAAAATATTGCAGGATATCTAGGTACGGGGACAGAGAGATATCGACGGCGACGCGACCTAGGTGCATACAATATAAAAATATTGCAGAATACGTAGGCGCGGGGTCAGAGAGGCCGCTGATGTAGCGACGACGTCGCAACCTAGGCGCATACAATATATAAATATTGCAGCATATATAGGCGCGGGGACAGAGAGACTGCAACGATGTAGCGACTATGGCGCGACCTAGGCGCATACAATATAAAAATATTGCAGGATATCTAGGCGCGGGCACTGAGATATAGTGACGGCGACGCGACCTAGGCGCATACAATATAAAAATATTGCAGGATATCCAGGTGCAGGGACAGAGAGATATCGACGGCGACGCGACCTAGGCGCATACAATATAAAAATATTGCAGGATACCTAGGCGCGGGGTCAGAGAGGCCGGTGATGTAGCGACGACGGCGCGACCTAGGCGCATACAATGTATAAATATTGCAGGATATCCAGGCGTTTACAATATATAAATATTGCAGGATATCTAGGCGCGGGGGCAGAGAGAGCGTTGATGATGACGACGGCGCGACCTAGGCGCATACAATATATAAATATTGCAGGATATCTAGGTGCGGGGGCAGAGAGAGCGTTGATGAAGCGACGACGGCGCATACAATATATAAATATTGCAGGATATGTAGGCGCGGGGACAGAGAGACTGCAACGATGTAGCGACGAAGGCGCGATTTAGGCGCATACAATATAAAAATATTGCAGGATATCTAGGCGCTGGGACTGAGAAATATCGACGGCGACGCGACCTAGAAGCATACAATATAAAAAATATTGCAGGATATCTAGGTACGGGGACTGAGAGATATCGACGGCGTCGCGACCTAGGCGCATACAATATAAAAATATTGCAGGATATCTAGGCGCGGGGTCAGAGAGGCCGGTGATGTAGCGACGACGGCGCGACCTAGGCGCATACAATGTATAAATATTGCAGGATATTTAGGCGCGAGGGCAGAGAGAGCGTTGATGTAGCGACGACGGAGCGATCTAGGCGCAAACAATGTATAAATATTGCAGGATATCCAGGCGTATACAATATATAAATATTGCAGGATATCTAGGCGCGGGGGCAGAGAGAGCGTTGATGTAGCGACGACGGCGCGACCTAGGCGCATACAATATATAAATATTGCAGGATATCTAGATGCGGGGGCAGAGAGAGCGTTGATGAAGCGACGACGGCGCGATCTAGGCGCAAACAATATATAAATATTGCAGGATATCTAGGCGCGGGGGCAGAGAGAGCGTTGATGAAGCGACGACGGCGCGATCTAGGCGCAAACAATATATAAATATTGCAGGATATCCAGGCGTATACAATATATAAATATTGCAGGATAACTAGGCGCGGGGGCAGAGAGAGCGTTGATGGAGCGACGACGGCGCGACCTAGGCGCATACAATATATAAATATTGCAGGATATCTAGGTGCGGGGACAGAGAGACTGCAACGATGTAGCGACAATGGCGCGACCTAGGCGCATACAATATAAAAGTATTGCATGATATCTAGGCGCGGGCACTGAGAGATAGCGACGGCGACGCGACCTAGGCGCATACAATATAAAAATATTGCATGATATCTTGGCGCGGGGACAGAGAGAGCGTTGATGAAGCAACGACGGCGCGATCTAGGCGCAAATAATATATAAATATTGCAGGATATCTAGGCGCGTTCACTGAGAGATAGCGACGGCGACGCGACCTAGAAGCATACAATATAAAAGCTATTGCAGGATATCTAGGTACGGGGACTGAGAGATATCGACGGCGACGCGACCTAGGCGCGGGGTCAGAGAGGCCGGTGATGTAGCGACGACGGCGCGACCTAGGCGCATACAATATATAAATATTGCAGGATATCGTGGCGCGGGGACAGAGAGACTGCAACGATGTAGCGACGATGGCGCGACCTAGACGCATACAATATAAAAATATTGCATGATATCTAGGCGCGGGCACTGAGAGATAGCGACGGCGACGCGACCTAGGCGCATACAATATAAAAATATTGCAGGATATCTAGGTATGGAGACTGAGAGATAGCAAAGGCGACGCGGCCTAGGCGTATACAATATATAAATAATGCAGGATACCCAGGCGCGTGCACTGAGAGATAGCGACGGGGACGCGACCTAGGCGCATACAATACAAAAATATTGCAGAATATCTGGATTCGGGGTCAGAGAGGGCGGTGATGTAGCGACGACGGCGCGACCTAGGCGCATACAATATATAAATATTGCAGGATATCTAGGCGCGGGGTCAGAGAGGCCGGTGATGTAGCGACGACGGCGCGACCTAGGCGCATACAATATATAAATATTGCAGGATATCGTGGCGCGGGGACAGAGAGACTGCAACGATGTAGCGACGATGGCGCGACCTAGACGCATACAATATAAAAATATTGCATGATATCTAGGCGCGGGCACTGAGAGATAGCGACGGTGACGCGACCTAGGCGCATACAATATAAAAATATTGCAGGATATCTAGGTATGGAGACTGAGAGATAGCAAAGGCGACGCGGCCTAGGCGTATACAATATATAAATAATGCAGGATACCCAGGCGCGGGCACTGAGAGATAGCGACGGGGACGCGACCTAGGCGCATACAATACAAAAATATTGCAGAATATCTGGATTCGGGGTCAGAGAGGGCGGTGATGTAGCGACGACGGCGCGACCTAGGCGCATACAATATGTAAATATTGCATGATATCTAGGCGCGGGGGCAGAGAGAGCGGTGATGTAGCGACGACGCCACGACCTAGGCGCATACAATATGTAAATATTGCAGGATATCTAGGAGCAGGAGCAGAGTGAGCAGTGATGTAGCGACGACGACGCGACCTAGGCGCATACAATATAAAAATATTGCAGGATATCTAGGCGCGGGGACAGAGAGGCTGCAACGATGTAGCGACGACGGCGCGACCTAGGCGCATACAATATCAAAATATTGCAGGATATCTAGGCGCGGGGACAGAGAGACTGCAACGATGTAGCGACAATAGCGCGATCTAGGCGCATACAATATAAAAATATTGCATGATATCTAGGCGCGTTCACTGAGAGATAGCGACGGCGACGCGACCTAGAAGCATACAATATAAAAACTATTGCAGGATATCTAGGTACGGGGACTGAGAGATATCGACGGCGACGCGACCTAGGCGCGGGGTCAGAGAGGCCGGTGATGTAGCGACGACGGCGCGACCTAGGCACATACAATATATAAATATTGCATGATATCTAGGCGCGGGGACAGAGAGACTGCAACGATATAGTGACAATAGCGCGACCTAGGCGCATACAATATAAAAATATTGCATGATATCTAGGCGCGGGTACTGAGAGATTGCGACGGCGACGCGACCTAGGCGCATACAATATAAAAATATTGCAGGATATCTAGGCGCGTGGACTGAGAGATACCGACGGCGACGCGACCTAGGAGCATACAATATAAAAAATATTGCAGGATGTCTAGGTACGGGGACTGAGAGATATCGACAGCGACGCGACCTAGGCGAATACAATATAAAAATATTGCAGAATACGTAGACGCGGGGTCAGAGGGGCCGGTGATGTAGCGACGACGGCGCGACCTAGGCGCATACAATATATAAATATTGCAGGATATCTAGGCGCGGTGGCAGAGAGGGCGGTGATGTAGCGACGACGCCACGACCTAGGCGCATACAATATGTAAATATTGCAGGATATATAGGAGCAGGAGCAGAGTGAGCGGTGATGTAGCGACGACGACGCGACCTAGGCGCATACAATATAAAAATATTGCAGGATATCTAGGCGCGGGGACAGAGAGGCTGCAACGATGTAGCGACGACGGCGCGACCTAGGCGCATACAATATCAAAATATTGCAGGATATCTAGGCGCGGGGACAGAGAGACTGCAACGATGTAGCGACAATAGCGCGATCTAGGCGCATACAATATAAAAATATTGCATGATATCTAGGCGCGTTCACTGAGAGATAGCGACGGCGACGCGACCTAGAAGCATACAATATAAAAACTATTGCAGGATATCTAGGTACGGGGACTGAGAGATATCGACGGCGACGCGACCTAGGCGCGGGGTCAGAGAGGCCGGTGATGTAGCGACGACG
Source organism: Crataerina pallida (assembly GCA_949710015.1). Classification (NCBI taxonomy): domain Eukaryota; kingdom Metazoa; phylum Arthropoda; class Insecta; order Diptera; family Hippoboscidae; genus Crataerina; species Crataerina pallida. The sequence continues at coordinate 12,112,385 of OX453291.1, forward strand.
GCGCGACCTAGGCACATACAATATATAAATATTGCATGATATCTAGGCGCGGGGACAGAGAGACTGCAACGATATAGTGACAATAGCGCGACCTAGGCGCATACAATATAAAAATATTGCATGATATCTAGGCGCGAGCACTGAGAGATAACGACGGCGACGCGACTTAGGCGCATACAATATAAAAATATTGCAGGATATCTAGGCGCGGGGACAGAGAGACTGCAACGATATAGCGACAATAGCGCGACCTAGGCGCATACAATATAAAAATATTGCATGATATCTAGGCGCGGGCACTGAGAGATAACGACGGCGACGCGACTTAGGCGCATACAATATAAAAATATTGCAGGATATCTAGGCGCGGGGTCAGAGAGGCCGGTGATGTAGCGACGACGGAGCGACCTAGAAGCATACAACATAAAAAATATTGCAGGATATCTAGGTACGGGGACTGAGAGATATCGACGGCGATGCGACCTAGGCGCATACAATATATAAATATTGTAGGATATCTAGGCGCGGGGGCAGAGAGAGCGGTGATGTAGCGACGATGGCGGGACCTAGGCGCATACAATATATAAATATTGCAGGATATCTAGGCGCGGGGGCAGAGAGAGCGGTGATGTAGCGACGACGGCGCGACCTAGGCGCATACAATATAAAAAATATTGCAGGATATCTAGATACGGGGACTGAGAGATATCGACGGCGACGCGACCTAGGCGCATACAATATAAAAATATTGCAAGATATCTAGGCGCGGGCACTGAGAGATAGCGCCGGCGACGCGACCTAGGCGCATACAATATAAAAATATTGCAGGATATCTAGGCGCGGGGACTGAGAGATATCGACGGTGACGCGACCTAGAAGCATACAATATAAAAAATATTGCAGGATATCTAGGTACGGGGACAGAGAGATATCGACGGCGACGCGACCTAGGTGCATACAATATAAAAATATTGCAGAATACGTAGGCGCGGGGTCAGAGAGGCCGCTGATGTAGCGACGACGGCGCGACCTAGGCGCATACAATATATAAATATTGCAGCATATATAGGCGCGGGGACAGAGAGACTGCAACGATGTAGCGACTATGGCGCGACCTAGGCGCATACAATATAAAAATATTGCAGGATATCTAGGCGCGGGCACTGAGAGATAGTGACGGCGACGCGACCTAGGCGCATACAATATAAAAATATTGCAGGATATCCAGGTGCAGGGACAGAGAGATATCGACGGCGACGCGACCTAGGCGCATACAATATAAAAAATATTGTAGGATATCTAGGTATGGCGACTGAGAGATAGCGACGGCGATGCGGCCAAGGCGTATACAATATATAAATAGTGCAGGATACCTAGGCGCGGTGTCAGAGAGGGCGGTGATGTAGCGACGATGGCGCATAAAATATATAAATATTGCATGATATCTAGACGCGGGGACAAAGAGACTGCAACGATGTAGCGACGAAGGCGCGACCTTGGCGCATACAATATAAAAATATTGCAGGATATCTAGGCGCGGGGACTGAGAGATATCGACGGCGACGCGACCTAGAAGCATACAATATAAAAAATATTGCAGGATATCTAGGTACGGGGACTGAGAGATATCGACGGCGACGCGACCTAGGCGCATACAATATAAAAATATTGTAGGATACCTAGGCGCGGGGTCAGAGAGGCCGGTGATGTAGCGACGACGGCGCGACCTAGGCGCATACAATGTATAAATATTGCAGGATATCCGGGCGTATACAATATATAAATATTGCAGGATATCTAGGCGCGGGGGCAGAGAGAGCGTTGATGATGACGACGGCGCGACCTAGGCGCATACAATATATAAATATTGCAGGATATCTAGGTGCGGGGGCAGAGAGAGCGTTGATGAAGCGACGACGGCGAATACAATATATAAATATTGCAGGATATGTAGGCGCGGGGACAGAGAGACTGCAACGATGTAGCGACGAAGGCGCGATTTAGGCGCATACAATATAAAAATATTGCAGGATATCTAGGCGCTTGGACTGAGAAATATCGACGGCGACGCGACCTAGAAGCATACAATATAAAAAATATTGCAGGATATCTAGGTACGGGGACTGAGAGATATCGACGGCGACGCGACCTAGGCGCATACAATATAAAAATATTGCAGGATATCTAGGCGCGGGGTCAGAGAGGCCGGTGATGTAGCGACGACGGCGCGACCTAGGCGCATACAATGTATAAATATTGCAGGATATTTAGGCGCTAGGGCAGAGAGAGCGTTGATGTAGCGACGACGGAGCGATCTAGGCGCAAACAACGTATAAATATTGCAGGATATCCAGGCGTATACAATATATAAATATTGCAGGATATCTAGGCGCGGGGGCAGAGAGAGCGTTGATGTAGCGACCTAGGCGCATACAATATATAAATATTGCAGGATATCTAGATGCGGGGGCAGAGAGAGCGTTGATGAAGCGACGACGGCGCGATCTAGGCGCATACAATATCAAAATATTGCAGGATATCTAGATGCGGGGGCAGAGAGAGCGTTGATGAAGCGACGATGGCGCGACCTAGACGCATACAATATATAAGTATTGCATGATATCTAGGCGCGGGCACTGAGAGATAGCGACGGCGACGCGACCTAGGCGCAAACAATATAAAAACTATTGCAGGATATCTAGGTACGGGGACTGAGAGATATCGACGGCGACGCGACCTAGGCGCGGGGTCAGAGAGGCCGGTGATGTAGCGACGACGGCGCGACCTAGGCGCATACAATATATAAATGTTGCAGGATATCGAGGCGCGGGGACAGAGAGACTGCAACGTTGTAGCGACGATAACGCGACCTAGGCGCATACAATATAAAAATATTGCAGGATATCTAGGCGCGGGGACTGAGAGATATCGACGGCGACACGACCTAGGCGCATACAATATAAAAATATTGCAGGATATCCAGGCGCAGGGACTGAGAGATATCGACGACGACGCGACCTAGGCGCATACAATATAAAAAATATTGCAGGATATCTAGGTATGGCGACTGAGAGATAGTGACGGCGACGCGGCCAAGGCGTATACAATATATAAATATTGCAGGATACCTAGAGGCGCGGGCAGAGAGAGCGGTGATGTAGCGACGATGGCGCATACAATATATAAATATTGCATGATATCTAGGCGCGGGGACAAAGAGACTGCATCGATGTAGCGACGAAGGCGCGACCTAGACGCATACAATATAAAAATATTGCAGGATATCTAGGCGCGGGGACTGAGAGATATCGATGGCGACACGACCTAGGCGCATACAATATAAAAATATTGCAGGATATCCAGGCGCAGGGACTGAGAGATATCGATGGCGACGCGACCTAGAAGCATACAATATAAAAAATATTGCAGGATATCTAGGTACGGGGACTGAGAGATATCGACGGCGACGCGACCTAGGCGCATACAATATAAAAATATTGCAGGATACGTAGGCGCGGGGTCAGAGAGGCCGGTGATGTAGCGACGACGGCGCGACCTAGGCGCATACAATGTATAAATATTGCAGGATATCTAGGCGCGGGGGCAGAGATATCGAACGCGTCGCGACATAAGCGCATGCAATATAAAAAATATTGCAGGATATCTAGGTATGGAGACTGGGAGATAGCGAAGGCGACGCGGCCTAGGCGCATACAATATAAAAATATTGCAGGATACGTAGGCGCGGGGTCAGAGAGGCCGGTGATATAGCGACGACGGCGCGACCTAGGCGCATACAATATAAAAATATTGCAGGATACCTAGCCTCGGGGTCATAGAGGCCGGCGATGTAGCGACGACGGTACGACCTAGGCGCATACAATATAAAAAATATTGTAGGATATCTAGGCTCGCGGTCAGAGAGGGCGGTGATGTAGCGACGACGGCGTGACCTAGGCGCATACAATATATAAATATTGCAGGATATCTAGGTGCGGGGACAGAGAGACTGCAACGATGTAGCGACGATAACGCGACCTAGGCGCATACAATATAAAAATATTGCAGGATATCTAGGCGTGGGGACTGAGAGATATCGACGGCGACGCGACCTAGTCGCATACAATATAAAAATATTGCAGGATATCCAGGCGCAGGGACTGAGAGATATCGACGACGACGCGACCTAGGCGCATACAATATAAAAAATATTGCAGGATATCTAGGTATGGCGACTGAGAGATAGTGACGGCGACGCGGCCAAGGCGTATACAATATATAAATATTGCAGGATACCTAGAGGCGCGGGCAGAGAGAGCGGTGATGTAGCGACGATGGCGCATACAATATATAAATATTGCATGATATCTAGGCGCGGGGACAAAGAGACTGCATCGATGTAGCGACGAAGGCGCGACCTAGACGCATACAATATAAAAATATTGCACGATATCTAGGCGCGGGGACTGAGAGATATCGATGGCGACGTGACCTAGAAGCATACAATATAAAAAATATTGCAGGATATCTAGGTACGGGGACTGAGAGATATCGACGGCGACGCGACCTAGGCGCATACAATATAAAAATATTGCAGGATACGTAGGCGCGGGGTCAGAGAGGCCGGTGATGTAGCGACGACGGCGCGACCTAGGCGCATACAATGTATAAATATTGCAGGATATCTAGGCGCGGGGGCAGAGATATCGAACGCGTCGCGACCTAAGCGCATGCAATATAAAAAATATTGCAGGATATCTAGGTATGGAGACTGGGAGATAGCGAAGGCGACGCGGCCTAGGCGTATACAATATATAAATATTGCAGGATAGCTAGGCGCGGGCACTGAGAGATAGCGACGGCGACGCGACCTAGGCGCATACAATACAAAAATATTGCAGAATATCTAGACGCGTGGTCAGTGAGGGCGGTGATGTAGCTATGACGGCGCGACCTAGGCGCATACTATATAAAAATATTGCAAAAGATCTAGGCGCGGGTACTGAGAGTCTCCAACGATGTAGCGACGATGGCGCGACCTAGGCGCACACAATATAAAAAATATTGCAGGATATCTAGACGCGGGGTCAGAGAGGGCGGTGATGTAGCGTCGACGGCGTATACAATATATAAATATTGCAGGATATCTAGGCTCAGGGACTGAGAGACATCGACGGCGACGCGACCTAGGCGCATACAATACAAAAATATTGCAGGATATCTAGACGTTGGGTCAAAGAGGGCGGTGATGTAGCGACGACGGTACGACCTAGGCGCATACAATATAAAAAATATTGTAGGATATCTAGGCTCGCGGTCAGAGAGGGCGGTAATGTAGCGACGACGGCGTGACCTAGGCGCATACAATATATAAATATTGCAGGATATCAAGGCGCGGGGACTGAGAGATATAGACGGCGACGCGACCTAGGCGCATACAATATAAAAATATTGCAGGATACCTAGCCTCGGGGTCATAGAGGCCGGCGATGTAGCGACGACGGTACGACCTAGGCGCATACAATATAAAAAATATTGTAGGATATCTAGGCTCGCGGTCAGAGAGGGCGGTGATGTAGCGACGACGGCGTGACCTAGGCGCATACAATATATAAATATTGCAGGATATCTAGGTGCGGGGACAGAGAGACTGCAACGATGTAGCGACGATAACGCGACCTAGGCGCATACAATATAAAAATATTGTAGGATATCTAGGCTCGCGGTCAGAGAGGGCGGTAATGTAGCGACGACGGCGTGACCTAGGCGCATACAATATATAAATATTGCAGGATATCAAGGCGCGGGGACTGAGAGATATCGACAGCGACGCGACCTAGGCGCATACAATATAAAAATATTGCAGAATACGTAGACGCGGGGTCAGAGGGGCCGGTGATGTAGCGACGACGGCGCGACCTAGGCGCATACAATATATAAATATTGCAGGATATCTAGGCGCGGTGGCAGAGAGGGCGGTGATGTAGCGACGACGCCACGACCTAGGCGCATACAATATGTAAATATTGCAGGATATCTAGGAGCAGGAGCAGAGTGAGCGGTGATGTAGCGACGACGACGCGACCTAGGCGCATACAATATAAAAGTATTGCAGGATATCTAGGCGCGGGGACAGAGAGGCTGCAACGATGTAGCGACGACGGCGCGACCTAGGCGCATACAATATCAAAATATTGCAGGATATCTAGGCGCGGGGACAGAGAGACTGCAACGATGTAGCGACAATAGCGCGATCTAGGCGCATACAATATAAAAATATTGCATGATATCTAGGCGCGTTCACTGAGAGATAGCGACGGCGACGCGACCTAGAAGCATACAATATAAAAACTATTGCAGGATATCTAGGTACGGGGACTGAGAGATATCGACGGCGACGCGACCTAGGCGCGGGGTCAGAGAGGCCGGTGATGTAGCGACGACGGCGCGACCTAGGCACATACAATATATAAATATTGCATGATATCTAGGCGCGGGGACAGAGAGACTGCAACGATATAGTGACAATAGCGCGACCTAGGCGCATACAATATAAAAATATTGCATGATATCTAGGCGCGGGCACTGAGAGATAACGACGGCGACGCGACTTAGGCGCATACAATATAAAAATATTGCAGGATATCTAGGCGCGGGGACAGAGAGACTGCAACGATATAGCGACAATAGCGCGACCTAGGCGCATACAATATAAAAATATTGCATGATATCTAGGCGCGGGCACTGAGAGATAACGACGGCGACGCGACTTAGGCGCATACAATATAAAAATATTGCAGGATATCTAGGCGCGGGGTCAGAGGGGCCGGTGATGTAGCGACGACGGCGCGACCTAGAAGCATACAACATAAAAAATATTGCAGGATATCTAGGTACGGGGACTGAGAGATATCGACGGCGATGCGACCTAGGCGCATACAATATATAAATATTGTAGGATATCTAGGCGCGGGGGCAGAGAGAGCGGTGATGTAGCGACGATGGCGGGACCTAGGCGCATACAATATATAAATATTGCAGGATATCTAGGCGCGGGGGCAGAGAGAGCGGTGATGTAGCGACGACGGCGCGACCTAGGCGCATACAATATAAAAAATATTGCAGGATATCTAGATACGGGGACTGAGAGATATCGACGGCGACGCGACCTAGGCGCATACAATATAAAAATATTGCAAGATATCTAGGCGCGGGCACTGAGAGATAGCGCCGGCGACGCGACCTAGGCGCATACAATATAAAAATATTGCAGGATATCTAGGCGCGGGGACTGAGAGATATCGACGGTGACGCGACCTAGAAGCATACAATATAAAAAATATTGCAGGATATCTAGGTACGGGGACAGAGAGATATCGACGGCGACGCGACCTAGGTGCATACAATATAAAAATATTGCAGAATACGTAGGCGCGGGGTCAGAGAGGCCGCTGATGTAGCGACGACGGCGCGACCTAGGCGCATACAATATATAAATATTGCAGCATATATAGGCGCGGGGACAGAGAGACTGCAACGATGTAGCGACTATGGCGCGACCTAGGCGCATACAATATAAAAATATTGCAGGATATCTAGGCGCGGGCACTGAGAGATAGTGACGGCGACGCGACCTAGGCGCATACAATATAAAAATATTGCAGGATATCCAGGTGCAGGGACAGAGAGATATCGACGGCGACGCGACCTAGGCGCATACAATATAAAAAATATTGTAGGATATCTAGGTATGGCGACTGAGAGATAGCGACGGCGATGCGGCCAAGGCGTATACAATATATAAATAGTGTAGGATACCTAGGCGCGGTGTCAGAGAGGGCGGTGATGTAGCGACGACGGCGCATAAAATATATAAATATTGCATGATATCTAGACGCGGGGACAAAGAGACTGCAACGATGTAGCGACGAAGGCGCGACCTTGGCGCATACAATATAAAAATATTGCAGGATATCTAGGCGCGGGGACTGAGAGATATCGACGGCGACGCGACCTAGAAGCATACAATATAAAAAATATTGCAGGATATCTAGGTACGGGGACTGAGAGATATCGACGGCGACGCGACCTAGGCGCATACAATATAAAAATATTGTAGGATACCTAGGCGCGGGGTCAGAGAGGCCGGTGATGTAGCGACGACGGCGCGACCTAGGCGCATACAATGTATAAATATTGCAGGATATCCGGGCGTATACAATATATAAATATTGCAGGATATCTAGGCGCGGGGGCAGAGAGAGCGTTGATGATGACGACGGCGCGACCTAGGCGCATACAATATATAAATATTGCAGGATATCTAGGTGCGGGGACAGAGAGACTGCAACGATGTAGCGACGAAGGCGCGATTTAGGCGCATACAATATAAAAATATTGCAGGATATCTAGGCGCTTGGACTGAGAAATATCGACGGCGACGCGACCTAGAAGCATACAATATAAAAAATATTGCAGGATATCTAGGTACGGGGACTGAGAGATATCGACGGCGACGCGACCTAGGCGCATACAATATAAAAATATTGCAGGATATCTAGGCGCGGGGTCAGAGAGGCCGGTGATGTAGCGACGACGGCGCGACCTAGGCGCATACAATGTATAAATATTGCAGGATATTTAGGCGCGAGGGCAGAGAGAGCGTTGATGTAGCGACGACGGAGCGATCTAGGCGCAAACAACGTATAAATATTGCAGGATATCCAGGCGTATACAATATATAAATATTGCAGGATATCTAGGCGCGGGGGCAGAGAGAGCGTTGATGTAGCGACCTAGGCGCATACAATATATAAATATTGCAGGATATCTAGATGCGGGGGCAGAGAGAGCGTTGATGAAGCGACGACGGCGCGATCTAGGCGCATACAATATCAAAATATTGCAGGATATCTAGATGCGGGGGCAGAGAGAGCGTTGATGAAGCGACGATGGCGCGACCTAGACGCATACAATATATAAGTATTGCATGATATCTAGGCGCGGGCACTGAGAGATAGCGACGGCGACGCGACCTAGGCGCAAACAATATAAAAACTATTGCAGGATATCTAGGTACGGGGACTGAGAGATATCGACGGCGACGCGACCTAGGCGCGGGGTCAGAGAGGCCGGTGATGTAGCGACGACGGCGCGACCTAGGCGCATACAATATATAAATGTTGCAGGATATCGAGGCGCGGGGACAGAGAGACTGCAACGTTGTAGCGACGATAACGCGACCTAGGCGCATACAATATAAAAATATTGCAGGATATCTAGGCGCGGGGACTGAGAGATATCGACGGCGACACGACCTAGGCGCATACAATATAAAAATATTGCAGGATATCCAGGCGCAGGGACTGAGAGATATCGACGACGACGCGACCTAGGCGCATACAATATAAAAAATATTGCAGGATATCTAGGTATGGCGACTGAGAGATAGTGACGGCGACGCGGCCAAGGCGTATACAATATATAAATATTGCAGGATACCTAGAGGCGCGGGCAGAGAGAGCGGTGATGTAGCGACGATGGCGCATACAATATATAAATATTGCATGATATCTAGGCGCGGGGACAAAGAGACTGCATCGATGTAGCGACGAAGGCGCGACCTAGACGCATACAATATAAAAATATTGCAGGATATCTAGGCGCGGGGACTGAGAGATATCGATGGCGACACGACCTAGGCGCATACAATATAAAAATATTGCAGGATATCCAGGCGCAGGGACTGAGAGATATCGATGGCGACGCGACCTAGAAGCATACAATATAAAAAATATTGCAGGATATCTAGGTACGGGGACTGAGAGATATCGACGGCGACGCGACCTAGGCGCATACAATATAAAAATATTGCAGTATACGTAGGCGCGAGGTCAGAGAGGCCGGTGATGTAGCGACGACGGCGCGACCTAGGCGCATACAATGTATAAATATTGCAGGATATCTAGGCGCGGGGGCAGAGATATCGAACGCGTCGCGACCTAGAAGCATACAATATAAAAAATATTGCAGGATATCTAGGTACGGGGACTGGGAGATGGCGAAGGCGACGCGGCCTAGGCGCATACAATATAAAAATATTGCAGGATACGTTGGCGCGGGGTCAGAGAGGCCGGTGATATAGCGACGACGGCGCGACCTAGGCGCATACAATATAAAAATATTGCAGGATACCTAGCCTCGGGGTCATAGAGGCCGGCGATGTAGCGACGACGGTACGACCTAGGCGCATACAATATAAAAAATATTGTAGGATATCTAGGCTCGCGGTCAGAGAGGGCGGTGATGTAGCGACGACGGCGTGACCTAGGCGCATACAATATATAAATATTGCAGGATATCTAGGTGCGGGGACAGAGAGACTGCAACGATGTAGCGACGATAACGCGACCTAGGCGCATACAATATAAAAATATTGCAGGATATCTAGGCGCGGGGACTGAGAGATATCGACGGCGACGCGACCTAGTCGCATACAATATAAAAATATTGCAGGATATCCAGGCGCAGGGACTGAGAGATATCGACGACGACGCGACCTAGGCGCATACAATATAAAAAATATTGCAGGATATCTAGGTATGGCGACTGAGAGATAGTGACGGCGACGCGGCCAAGGCGTATACAATATATAAATATTGCAGGATACCTAGAGGCGCGGGCAGAGAGAGCGGTGATGTAGCGACGATGGCGCATACAATATATAAATATTGCATGATATCTAGGCGCGGGGACAAAGAGACTGCATCGATGTAGCGACGAAGGCGCGACCTAGACGCATACAATATAAAAATATTGCACGATATCTAGGCGCGGGGACTGAGAGATATCGATGGCGACGCGACCTAGAAGCATACAATATAAAAAATATTGCAGGATATCTAGGTACGGGGACTGAGAGATATCGACGGCGACGCGACCTAGGCGCATACAATATAAAAATATTGCAGGATACGTAGGCGCGGGGTCAGAGAGGCCGGTGATGTAGCGACGACGGCGCGACCTAGGCGCATACAATGTATAAATATTGCAGGATATCTAGGCGCGGGGGCAGAGATATCGAACGCGTCGCGACCTAAGCGCATGCAATATAAAAAATATTGCAGGATATCTAGGTATGGAGACTGGGAGATAGCGAAGGCGACGCGGCCTAGGCGTATACAATATATAAATATTGCAGGATAGCTAGGCGCGGGCACTGAGAGATAGCGACGGCGACGCGACCTAGGCGCATACAATACAAAAATATTGCAGAATATCTAGACGCGTGGTCAGTGAGGGCGGTGATGTAGCTATGACGGCGCGACCTAGGCGCATACTATATAAAAATATTGCAAAAGATCTAGGCGCGGGTACTGAGAGTCTCCAACGATGTAGCGACGATGGCGCGACCTAGGCGCACACAATATAAAAAATATTGCAGGATATCTAGACGCGGGGTCAGAGAGGGCGGTGATGTAGCGTCGACGGCGTATACAATATATAAATATTGCAGGATATCTAGGCTCAGGGACTGAGAGACATCGACGGCGACGCGACCTAGGCGCATACAATACAAAAATATTGCAGGATATCTAGACGTTGGGTCAAAGAGGGCGGTGATGTAGCGACGACGGTACGACCTAGGCGCATACAATATAAAAAATATTGTAGGATATCTAGGCTCGCGGTCAGAGAGGGCGGTAATGTAGCGACGACGGCGTGACCTAGGCGCATACAATATATAAATATTGCAGGATACCTAGAGGCGCGGGCAGAGAGAGCGGTGATGTAGCGACGATGGCGCATACAATATATAAATATTGCATGATATCTAGGCGCGGGGACAAAGAGACTGCATCGATGTAGCGACGAAGGCGCGACCTAGACGCATACAATATAAAAATATTGCACGATATCTAGGCGCGGGGACTGAGAGATATCGATGGCGACACGACCTAGGCGCATACAATATAAAAATATTGCAGGATATCCAGGCGCAGGGACTGAGAGATATCGATGGCGACGCGACCTAGAAGCATACAATATAAAAAATATTGCAGGATATCTAGGTACGGGGACTGAGAGATATCGACGGCGACGCGACCTAGGCGCATACAATATAAAAATATTGCAGGATACGTAGGCGCGGGGTCAGAGAGGCCGGTGATGTAGCGACGACGGCGCGACCTAGGCGCATACAATGTATAAATATTGCAGGATATCTAGGCGCGGGGGCAGAGATATCGAACGCGTCGCGACATAAGCGCATGCAATATAAAAAATATTGCAGGATATCTAGGTATGGAGACTGGGAGATAGCGAAGGCGACGCGGCCTAGGCGCATACAATATAAAAATATTGCAGGATACGTAGGCGCGGGGTCAGAGAGGCCGGTGATATAGCGACGACGGCGCGACCTAGGCGCATACAATATAAAAATATTGCAGGATACCTAGCCTCGGGGTCATAGAGGCCGGCGATGTAGCGACGACGGTACGACCTAGGCGCATACAATATAAAAAATATTGTAGGATATCTAGGCTCGCGGTCAGAGAGGGCGGTGATGTAGCGACGACGGCGTGACCTAGGCGCATACAATATATAAATATTGCAGGATATCTAGGTGCGGGGACAGAGAGACTGCAACGATGTAGCGACGATAACGCGACCTAGGCGCATACAATATAAAAATATTGCAGGATATCTAGGCGCGGGGACTGAGAGATATCGACGGCGACGCGACCTAGTCGCATACAATATAAAAATATTGCAGGATATCCAGGCGCAGGGACTGAGAGATATCGACGACGACGCGACCTAGGCGCATACAATATAAAAAATATTGCAGGATATCTAGGTATGGCGACTGAGAGATAGTGACGGCGACGCGGCCAAGGCGTATACAATATATAAATATTGCAGGATACCTAGAGGCGCGGGCAGAGAGAGCGGTGATGTAGCGACGATGGCGCATACAATATATAAATATTGCATGATATCTAGGCGCGGGGACAAAGAGACTGCATCGATGTAGCGACGAAGGCGCGACCTAGACGCATACAATATAAAAATATTGCACGATATCTAGGCGCGGGGACTGAGAGATATCGATGGCGACGTGACCTAGAAGCATACAATATAAAAAATATTGCAGGATATCTAGGTACGGGGACTGAGAGATATCGACGGCGACGCGACCTAGGCGCATACAATATAAAAATATTGCAGGATACGTAGGCGCGGGGTCAGAGAGGCCGGTGATGTAGCGACGACGGCGCGACCTAGGCGCATACAATGTATAAATATTGCAGGATATCTAGGCGCGGGGGCAGAGATATCGAACGCGTCGCGACCTAAGCGCATGCAATATAAAAAATATTGCAGGATATCTAGGTATGGAGACTGGGAGATAGCGAAGGCGACGCGGCCTAGGCGTATACAATATATAAATATTGCAGGATAGCTAGGCGCGGGCACTGAGAGATAGCGACGGCGACGCGATCTAGGCGCATACAATACAAAAATATTGCAGAATATCTAGACGCGTGGTCAGTGAGGGCGGTGATGTAGCTATGACGGCGCGACCTAGGCGCATACTATATAAAAATATTGCAAAAGATCTAGGCGCGGGTACTGAGAGTCTCCAACGATGTAGCGACGATGGCGCGACCTAGGCGCACACAATATAAAAAATATTGCAGGATATCTAGACGCGGGGTCAGAGAGGGCGGTGATGTAGCGTCGACGGCGTATACAATATATAAATATTGCAGGATATCTAGGCTCAGGGACTGAGAGACATCGACGGCGACGCGACCTAGGCGCATACAATACAAAAATATTGCAGGATATCTAGACGTTGGGTCAAAGAGGGCGGTGATGTAGCGACGACGGTACGACCTAGGCGCATACAATATAAAAAATATTGTAGGATATCTAGGCTCGCGGTCAGAGAGGGCGGTAATGTAGCGACGACGGCGTGACCTAGGCGCATACAATATATAAATATTGCAGGATATCAAGGCGCGGGGACTGAGAGATATAGACGGCGACGCGACCTAGGCGCATACAATATAAAAATATTGCAGGATACCTAGCCTCGGGGTCATAGAGGCCGGCGATGTAGCGACGACGGTACGACCTAGGCGCATACAATATAAAAAATATTGTAGGATATCTAGGCTCGCGGTCAGAGAGGGCGGTGATGTAGCGACGACGGCGTGACCTAGGCGCATACAATATATAAATATTGCAGGATATCTAGGTGCGGGGACAGAGAGACTGCAACGATGTAGCGACGATAACGCGACCTAGGCGCATACAATATAAAAATATTGTAGGATATCTAGGCTCGCGGTCAGAGAGGGCGGTAATGTAGCGACGACGGCGTGACCTAGGCGCATACAATATATAAATATTGCAGGATATCAAGGCGCGGAGACTGAGAGATATCGACAGCGACGCGACCTAGGCGCATACAATATAAAAATATTGCAGAATACGTAGACGCGGGGTCAGAGAGGCCGGTGATATAGCGACGACGGCGCGACCTAGGCGCATACAATATAAAAATATTGCAGGATACCTAGCCTCGGGGTCATAGAGGCCGGCGATGTAGCGACGACGGTACGACCTAGGCGCATACAATATAAAAAATATTGTAGGATATCTAGGCTCGCGGTCAGAGAGGGCGGTGATGTAGCGACGACGGCGTGACCTAGGCGCATACAATATATAAATATTGCAGGATATCTAGGTGCGGGGACAGAGAGACTGCAACGATGTAGCGACGATAACGCGACCTAGGCGCATACAATATATAAATATTGCAGGATATCTAGGCGCGGTGGCAGAGAGGGCGGTGATGTAGCGACGACGCCACGACCTAGGCGCATACAATATGTAAATATTGCAGGATATCTAGGAGCAGGAGCAGAGTGAGCGGTGATGTAGCGACGACGACGCGACCTAGGCGCATACAATATAAAAATATTGCAGGATATCTAGGCGCGGGGACAGAGAGGCTGCAACGATGTAGCGACGACGGCGCGACATAGGCGCATACAATATCAAAATATTGCAGGATATCTAGGCGCGGGGACAGAGAGACTGCAACGATGTAGCGACAATAGCGCGATCTAGGCGCATACAATATAAAAATATTGCATGATATCTAGGCGCGTTCACTGAGAGATAGCGACGGCGACGCGACCTAGAAGCATACAATATAAAAACTATTGCAGGATATCTAGGTACGGGGACTGAGAGATATCGACGGCGACGCGACCTAGGCGCGGGGTCAGAGAGGCCGGTGATGTAGCGACGACGGCGCGACCTAGGCACATACAATATATAAATATTGCATGATATCTAGGCGCGGGGACAGAGAGACTGCAACGATATAGTGACAATAGCGCGACCTAGGCGCATACAATATAAAAATATTGCATGATATCTAGGCGCGGGCACTGAGAGATAACGACGGCGACGCGACTTAGGCGCATACAATATAAAAATATTGCAGGATATCTAGGCGCGGGGACAGAGAGACTGCAACGATATAGCGACAATAGCGCGACCTAGGCGCATACAATATAAAAATATTGCATGATATCTAGGCGCGGGCACTGAGAGATAACGACGGCGACGCGACTTAGGCGCATACAATATAAAAATATTGCAGGATATCTAGGCGCGGGGTCAGAGAGGCCGGTGATGTAGCGACGACGGCGCGACCTAGAAGCATACAACATAAAAAATATTGCAGGATATCTAGGTACGGGGACTGAGAGATATCGACGGCGATGCGACCTAGGCGCATACAATATATAAATATTGTAGGATATCTAGGCGCGGGGGCAGAGAGAGCGGTGATGTAGCGACGATGGCGGGACCTAGGCGCATACAATATATAAATATTGCAGGATATCTAGGCGCGGGGGCAGAGAGAGCGGTGATGTAGCGACGACGGCGCGACCTAGGCGCATACAATATAAAAAATATTGCAGGATATCTAGATACGGGGACTGAGAGATATCGACGGCGACGCGACCTAGGCGCATACAATATAAAAATATTGCAAGATATCTAGGCGCGGGCACTGAGAGATAGCGCCGGCGACGCGACCTAGGCGCATACAATATAAAAATATTGCAGGATATCTAGGCGCGGGGACTGAGAGATATCGACGGTGACGCGACCTAGAAGCATACAATATAAAAAATATTGCAGGATATCTAGGTACGGGGACAGAGAGATATCGACGGCGACGCGACCTAGGTGCATACAATATAAAAATATTGCAGAATACGTAGGCGCGGGGTCAGAGAGGCCGCTGATGTAGCGACGACGGCGCGACCTAGGCGCATACAATATATAAATATTGCAGCATATATAGGCGCGGGGACAGAGAGACTGCAACGATGTAGCGACTATGGCGCGACCTAGGCGCATACAATATAAAAATATTGCAGGATATCTAGGCGCGGGCACTGAGAGATAGTGACGGCGACGCGACCTAGGCGCATACAATATAAAAATATTGCAGGATATCCAGGTGCAGGGACAGAGAGATATCGACGGCGACGCGACCTAGGCGCATACAATATAAAAAATATTGTAGGATATCTAGGTATGGCGACTGAGAGATAGCGACGGCGATGCGGCCAAGGCGTATACAATATATAAATAGTGCAGGATACCTAGGCGCGGTGTCAGAGAGGGCGGTGATGTAGCGACGACGGCGCATAAAATATATAAATATTGCATGATATCTAGACGCGGGGACAAAGAGACTGCAACGATGTAGCGACGAAGGCGCGACCTTGGCGCATACAATATAAAAATATTGCAGGATATCTAGGCGCGGGGACTGAGAGATATCGACGGCGACGCGACCTAGAAGCATACAATATAAAAAATATTGCAGGATATCTAGGTACGGGGACTGAGAGATATCGACGGCGACGCGACCTAGGCGCATACAATATAAAAATATTGTAGGATACCTAGGCGCGGGGTCAGAGAGGCCGGTGATGTAGCGACGACGGCGCGACCTAGGCGCATACAATGTATAAATATTGCAGGATATCCGGGCGTATACAATATATAAATATTGCAGGATATCTAGGCGCGGGGGCAGAGAGAGCGTTGATGATGACGACGGCGCGACCTAGGCGCATACAATATATAAATATTGCAGGATATCTAGGTGCGGGGACAGAGAGACTGCAACGATGTAGCGACGAAGGCGCGATTTAGGCGCATACAATATAAAAATATTGCAGGATATCTAGGCGCTTGGACTGAGAAATATCGACGGCGACGCGACCTAGAAGCATACAATATAAAAAATATTGCAGGATATCTAGGTACGGGGACTGAGAGATATCGACGGCGACGCGACCTAGGCGCATACAATATAAAAATATTGCAGGATATCTAGGCGCGGGGTCAGAGAGGCCGGTGATGTAGCGACGACGGCGCGACCTAGGCGCATACAATGTATAAATATTGCAGGATATTTAGGCGCGAGGGCAGAGAGAGCGTTGATGTAGCGACGACGGAGCGATCTAGGCGCAAACAACGTATAAATATTGCAGGATATCCAGGCGTATACAATATATAAATATTGCAGGATATCTAGGCGCGGGGGCAGAGAGAGCGTTGATGTAGCGACCTAGGCGCATACAATATATAAATATTGCAGGATATCTAGATGCGGGGGCAGAGAGAGCGTTGATGAAGCGACGACGGCGCGATCTAGGCGCATACAATATCAAAATATTGCAGGATATCTAGATGCGGGGGCAGAGAGAGCGTTGATGAAGCGACGATGGCGCGACCTAGACGCATACAATATATAAGTATTGCATGATATCTAGGCGCGGGCACTGAGAGATAGCGACGGCGACGCGACCTAGGCGCAAACAATATAAAAACTATTGCAGGATATCTAGGTACGGGGACTGAGAGATATCGACGGCGACGCGACCTAGGCGCGGGGTCAGAGAGGCCGGTGATGTAGCGACGACGGCGCGACCTAGGCGCATACAATATATAAATGTTGCAGGATATCGAGGCGCGGGGACAGAGAGACTGCAACGTTGTAGCGACGATAACGCGACCTAGGCGCATACAATATAAAAATATTGCAGGATATCTAGGCGCGGGGACTGAGAGATATCGACGGCGACACGACCTAGGCGCATACAATATAAAAATATTGCAGGATATCCAGGCGCAGGGACTGAGAGATATCGACGACGACGCGACCTAGGCGCATACAATATAAAAAATATTGCAGGATATCTAGGTATGGCGACTGAGAGATAGTGACGGCGACGCGGCCAAGGCGTATACAATATATAAATATTGCAGGATACCTAGAGGCGCGGGCAGAGAGAGCGGTGATGTAGCGACGATGGCGCATACAATATATAAATATTGCATGATATCTAGGCGCGGGGACAAAGAGACTGCATCGATGTAGCGACGAAGGCGCGACCTAGACGCATACAATATAAAAATATTGCAGGATATCTAGGCGCGGGGACTGAGAGATATCGATGGCGACACGACCTAGGCGCATACAATATAAAAATATTGCAGGATATCCAGGCGCAGGGACTGAGAGATATCGATGGCGACGCGACCTAGAAGCATACAATATAAAAAATATTGCAGGATATCTAGGTACGGGGACTGAGAGATATCGACGGCGACGCGACCTAGGCGCATACAATATAAAAATATTGCAGGATACGTAGGCGCGGGGTCAGAGAGGCCGGTGATGTAGCGACGACGGCGCGACCTAGGCGCATACAATGTATAAATATTGCAGGATATCTAGGCGCGGGGGCAGAGATATCGAACGCGTCGCGACATAAGCGCATGCAATATAAAAAATATTGCAGGATATCTAGGTATGGAGACTGGGAGATGGCGAAGGCGACGCGGCCTAGGCGCATACAATATAAAAATATTGCAGGATACGTTGGCGCGGGGTCAGAGAGGCCGGTGATATAGCGACGACGGC
This sequence comes from Crataerina pallida, assembly GCA_949710015.1. Classification (NCBI taxonomy): domain Eukaryota; kingdom Metazoa; phylum Arthropoda; class Insecta; order Diptera; family Hippoboscidae; genus Crataerina; species Crataerina pallida. Next base: position 12,131,424 of record OX453291.1, read on the forward strand.
GCGACCTAGGCGCATACAATATAAAAATATTGCAGGATACCTAGCCTCGGGGTCATAGAGGCCGGCGATGTAGCGACGACGGTACGACCTAGGCGCATACAATATAAAAAATATTGTAGGATATCTAGGCTCGCGGTCAGAGAGGGCGGTGATGTAGCGACGACGGCGTGACCTAGGCGCATACAATATATAAATATTGCAGGATATCTAGGTGCGGGGACAGAGAGACTGCAACGATGTAGCGACGATAACGCGACCTAGGCGCATACAATATAAAAATATTGCAGGATATCTAGGCGCGGGGACTGAGAGATATCGACGGCGACGCGACCTAGTCGCATACAATATAAAAATATTGCAGGATATCCAGGCGCAGGGACTGAGAGATATCGACGACGACGCGACCTAGGCGCATACAATATAAAAAATATTGCAGGATATCTAGGTATGGCGACTGAGAGATGGTGACGGCGACGCGGCCAAGGCGTATACAATATATAAATATTGCAGGATACCTAGAGGCGCGGGCAGAGAGAGCGGTGATGTAGCGACGACGGCGTGACCTAGGCGCATACAATATATAAATATTGCAGGATATCTAGGTGCGGGGACAGAGAGACTGCAACGATGTAGCGACGATAACGCGACCTAGGCGCATACAATATAAAAATATTGCAGGATATCTAGGCGCGGGGACTGAGAGATATCGACGGCGACGCGACCTAGTCGCATACAATATAAAAATATTGCAGGATATCCAGGCGCAGGGACTGAGAGATATCGACGACGACGCGACCTAGTCGCATACAATATAAAAATATTGCACGATATCTAGGCGCGGGGACTGAGAGATATCGATGGCGACGCGACCTAGAAGCATACAATATAAAAAATATTGCAGGATATCTAGGTACGGGGACTGAGAGATATCGACGGCGACGCGACCTAGGCGCATACAATATAAAAATATTGCAGGATACGTAGGCGCGGGGTCAGAGAGGCCGGTGATGTAGCGACGACGGCGCGACCTAGGCGCATACAATGTATAAATATTGCAGGATATCTAGGCGCGGGGGCAGAGATATCGAACGCGTCGCGACCTAAGCGCATGCAATATAAAAAATATTGCAGGATATCTAGGTATGGAGACTGAGAGATAGCGAAGGCGACGCGGCCTAGGCGTATACAATATATAAATATTGCAGGATAGGTAGGCGCGGGCACTGAGAGATAGCGACGGCGACGCGACCTAGGCGCATACAATACAAAAATATTGCAGAATATCTAGACGCGTGGTCAGTGAGGGCGGTGATGTAGCTATGACGGCGCGACCTAGGCGCATACTATATAAAAATATTGCAAAAGATCTAGGCGCGGGTACTGAGAGTCTCCAACGATGTAGCGACGATGGCGCGACCTAGGCGCACACAATATAAAAAATATTGCAGGATATCTAGACGCGGGGTCAGAGAGGGCGGTGATGTAGCGTCGACGGCGTATACAATATATAAATATTGCAGGATATCTAGGCTCAGGGACTGAGAGACATCGACGGCGACGCGACCTAGGCGCATACAATACAAAAATATTGCAGGATATCTAGACGTTGGGTCAAAGAGGGCGGTGATGTAGCGACGACGGTACGACCTAGGCGCATACAATATAAAAAATATTGTAGGATATCTAGGCTCGCGGTCAGAGAGGGCGGTAATGTAGCGACGACGGCGTGACCTAGGCGCATACAATATATAAATATTGCAGGATATCAAGGCGCGGGGACTGAGAGATATAGACGGCGACGCGACCTAGAAGCATACAATATAAAAATATTGCAGGATACCTAGGCGCGTGGTCAGAGAGGGCGGTGATGTAGCGACGCCGGCGTATACAATATATAAATATTGCAGGATATCTAGGCGCGGGGTCAGAGAGCTCGGTGATGTAGCGACGACGGCGAATATAATATATAAATATTGCAGGATATCTAGGCGCGGGGACTGAGTGATATCGACGGCGACGCGACCGTTACGCATACAATACAAAAATATTGCAGGATATCTAGGCGCGTGGTCAAAGAGGGCGGTGATAAAGCGACGACGGCGTATATAATATAAAAATATTGCAGGATATCTAGGCGCGGGGAATGAGAGACAGACACAGCCGCGCGGCCTAGGCCTATACGATATATAAATATTGCATGATATCTAGGCCCGGGGTCAAGGAAAGCGGTGATGTGGCGACGGCGGCGCGACCTAGGCGCATACAATACAAAAATATTGGAGGATATCTAGACGCGTGGTCAAAGAGGGCATTGATAAAGCGACGGCGCGACCTAGGAGCATCCAATATAAAAAATATCGCAGGATATCTAGGCGTGATGACTGAGAGATATCGACGGCGATACGACCTAGGCGCATACAATATAAAAATATTGCAGGATATCTAGACGCGGGGTCAGAGAGGGCGGTGATGTAGCGATGATGGCGCGACCTTTGCGCATACAATATAAAAATATTGCAGTATATCTAGGCGCGGGGACTGAGAGATTGCGAAAGTGACGCAGCCTAGGCGTATACAATAAAAAATATTACAGGATATCTAGGCGCGGGGTCAGAGAGGGCGGTGATGTAGCGACAACGGCGTATATAATATATAAATATTGCAGGATATCCAGGCGCGGGGACTGAGAGATAGCGACGGCGACGCGGCCTAGCCGTATACGATATATAAATATTGCATGATATCTTGGCGCGGGGTCAAGGAGAGCGGTGATGTAGCGACGACGGCGCGACCTAGGCGCATACAATACAATAATATTGCAGGATATCTAGACGCGTGGTCAAAGAGGGCGGTGATGAACGACGACGGCGCGACCTAGGAGTATTCAATATAATAAATATTGCAGTATATCTAGGGGCGTGGTCAGAAAGGGCGGTGATGTACCGACGACGGCGCGACCTAGGCGCATACAATATATAAATATTGCAGGATATCTAGGTGCGGGGGCAGAGAGAGCGTTGATGAAGCGACGACGGCGCGATCTAGGCGCAAACAATATATAAATATTGCAGGATATCTAGGCGCGGGGGCAGAGAGAGCGTTGATGTAGCGACGACGGCGCGATCTAGGCGCAAACAATATATAAATATTGCAGGATATCTAGGTGCGGGGGCAGAGAGAGCGTTGATGAAGCGACGACGGCGCGACCTAGGCGCATACAATATATAAATATTGCAGCATATCTACGCGCGGGGGCAGAGAGAGCGGTGATGTAGCGATTATGGCGGGACCTAGGTACATACAATATATAAATATTGCAGGATATCTATGCGCGGGGGTAGAGAGCGGTGATGTAGCGACGACGGCGCGATCTAGGCGCAAACAATATATAAATATTGCAGCATATCTACGCGCGGGGGCAGAGAGAGCGTTGATGTAGCGACGACGGCGCGATCTAGGCGCAAACAATATATAAATATTGCAGGATATCTAGGTGCGGGGGCAGAGAGAGCGTTGATGAAGCGACGACGGCGCGACCTAGGCGCATACAATATATAAATATTGCAGCATATCTACGCGCGGGGGCAGAGAGAGCGGTGATGTAGCGATGATGGCGGGACCTAGGCACATACAATATATAAATATTGCAGGATATCTAGGCGCGGGGGTAGAGAGCGGTGATGTAGCGACGACGGCGCGATCTAGGCGCAAACAATATATAAATATTGCAGCATATCTACGCGCGGGGGCAGAGAGAGCGGTGATGTAGCGATGATGGCGGGACCTAGGCGCATACAATATAAAAATATTGCAGGATATCTAGGTATGGAGACTGAGAGATAGCAAAGGCGAAGCGGCCTAGGCGTATACAATATATAAATATTGCAGGATACCCAGGCGCGGGCACTGAGAGATAGCGACGGCGACGCGACCTAGGCGCATACAATACAAAAATATTGCAGAATATCTGGATGCGGGGTCAGAGAGGGCGGTGATGTAGTGACGACGGCGCGACCTAAGCGCATACAATATATAAATATTGCAGGATATCTAGGCGCGGGGGCAGAGAGAGCGTTGATGTAGCGATGACGGCGCGATCTAGACGCAAACAATATATAAATATTGCAGGATATCCAGGCGTATACAATATATAAATATTGCAGGATATCTAGACGCGGGGGCAGAGAGAGCGTTGATGTAGCGACGACGGCGCGACCTAGGCGCATACAATATATAAATATTACAGGATATCTAGGCGCGGGGCAGAGAGAGCGGTGATGTAGCGACGACGGCACGACCTAAGCGCATACAATATATAAATATTGCAGGATATCTAGGCGCGGGGGCAGAGAGAGCGGTGATGTAGCGACGACGGCACGACCTAGGCGCATACAATATGTAAATATTGCAGGATATCTAGGCGCGGGGACAGAGAGACTGCAACGATGTAGGGACAATGGCGCGACCTAGGCGCATACAATATAAAAATATTGCATGATATCTAGGCGCGGGTACTGAGAGATAGCGACGGCGACGCGACCTAGGCGCATACAATATAAAAATATTGCAGGATATCTAGGCGCGTGGACTGAGAGATATCGACGGCGACGCGACCTAGGAGCATACAATATAAAAAATATTGCAGGATATCCAGGCGCAGGGACTGAGAGATATCGATGGCGACGCGACCTAGAAGCATACAATATAAAAAATATTGCAGGATATCTAGGTACGGGGACTAAGAGATATCGGCGGCGACGCGACCTAGGCGCATACAATATAAAAATATTGCAGGATATCTAGGCGCGGGCACTGAGAGATAGCGCCGACGACGCGACCTAGGCGCATACAATATAAAAATATTGCAGGATACCTAGGCGCGGGGTCAGAGAGGCCGGTGATGTAGCGACGACGGCGCGACCTAGGCGCATAAAATGTATAAATATTGCAGGATATCTAGGCGCGAGGGCAGAGAGAGCGTTGATAAAGCGACGACGGCGCGATCTAGGCGCAAACAATGTATAAATATTGCAGGATATCCAGGCGTATACAATATATAAATATTGCAGGATATCTAGGCGCGGGGGCAGAGAGAGCGTTGATGTAGCGACGACGGCGCGACCTAGGCGCATACAATATATAAATATTGCAGGATATCTAGGTGCGGGGGTAGAGAGAGCGTTGATGAAGCGACGACGGCGCCATCTAGGCGCAAACAATATATAAATATTGCAGGATATCTAGGCGCGGGGGCAGAGAGAGCGTTGATGTAGCGATGACGGCGCGATCTAGACGCAAACAATATATAAATATTGCAGGATATCTAGGTGCGGGGGCAGAGAGAGCGTTGATGAAGCGACGACGGCGCGACCTAGGCGCATACAATGTATAAATATTGCAGGATATCTAGGCGCGGAGGCAAAGAGAGCGTTGATGTAGCGACAATAGCGCGACCTAGGCGCATACAATATAAAAATATTGCATGATATCTAGGCGCGGGCACTGAGAGATAGCGATGACGACGCGACCTAGGCGCACACAATATAAAAATATTGCAGGATATCTAGGTATGGAGACTGAGAGATAGCAAAGGCGAAGCGGCCTAGGCGTATACAATATATAAATATTGCAGGATACCCAGGCGCGGGCACTGAGAGATAGCGACGGCGACGCGACCTAGGCGCATACAATACAAAAATATTGCAGAATATCTGGATGCGGGGTCAGAGAGGGCGGTGATGTAGCTATGACGGCGCGACCTAGGCGCATACTATATAAAAATATTGCAAAAGATCTAGGCGCGGGTACTGAGAGTCTCCAACGATGTAGCGACGATGGCGCGACCTAGGCGCACACAATATAAAAAATATTGCAGGATATCTAGACGCGGGGTCAGAGAGGGCGGTGATGTAGCGTCGACGGCGTATACAATATATAAATATTGCAGGATATCTAGGCTCAGGGACTGAGAGACATCGACGGCGACGCGACCTAGGCGCATACAATACAAAAATATTGCAGGATATCTAGACGTTGGGTCAAAGAGGGCGGTGATGTAGCGACGACGGTACGACCTAGGCGCATACAATATAAAAAATATTGTAGGATATCTAGGCTCGCGGTCAGAGAGGGCGGTAATGTAGCGACGACGGCGTGACCTAGGCGCATACAATATATAAATATTGCAGGATATCAAGGCGCGGGGACTGAGAGATATAGACGGCGACGCGACCTAGAAGCATACAATATAAAAATATTGCAGGATACCTAGGCGCGTGGTCAGAGAGGGCGGTGATGTAGCGACGCCGGCGTATACAATATATAAATATTGCAGGATATCTAGGCGCGGGGTCAGAGAGCTCGGTGATGTAGCGACGACGGCGAATATAATATATAAATATTGCAGGATATCTAGGCGCGGGGACTGAGTGATATCGACGGCGACGCGACCGTTACGCATACAATACAAAAATATTGCAGGATATCTAGGCGCGTGGTCAAAGAGGGCGGTGATAAAGCGACGACGGCGTATATAATATAAAAATATTGCAGGATATCTAGGCGCGGGGAATGAGAGACAGACACAGCCGCGCGGCCTAGGCCTATACGATATATAAATATTGCATGATATCTAGGCCCGGGGTCAAGGAAAGCGGTGATGTGGCGACGGCGGCGCGACCTAGGCGCATACAATACAAAAATATTGGAGGATATCTAGACGCGTGGTCAAAGAGGGCATTGATAAAGCGACGGCGCGACCTAGGAGCATCCAATATAAAAAATATCGCAGGATATCTAGGCGTGATGACTGAGAGATATCGACGGCGATACGACCTAGGCGCATACAATATAAAAATATTGCAGGATATCTAGACGCGGGGTCAGAGAGGGCGGTGATGTAGCGATGATGGCGCGACCTTTGCGCATACAATATAAAAATATTGCAGTATATCTAGGCGCGGGGACTGAGAGATTGCGAAAGTGACGCAGCCTAGGCGTATACAATAAAAAATATTACAGGATATCTAGGCGCGGGGTCAGAGAGGGCGGTGATGTAGCGACAACGGCGTATATAATATATAAATATTGCAGGATATCCAGGCGCGGGGACTGAGAGATAGCGACGGCGACGCGGCCTAGCCGTATACGATATATAAATATTGCATGATATCTTGGCGCGGGGTCAAGGAGAGCGGTGATGTAGCGACGACGGCGCGACCTAGGCGCATACAATACAATAATATTGCAGGATATCTAGACGCGTGGTCAAAGAGGGCGGTGATGAACGACGACGGCGCGACCTAGGAGTATTCAATATAATAAATATTGCAGTATATCTAGGGGCGTGGTCAGAAAGGGCGGTGATGTACCGACGACGGCGCGACCTAGGCGCATACAATATATAAATATTGCAGGATATCTAGGTGCGGGGGCAGAGAGAGCGTTGATGAAGCGACGACGGCGCGATCTAGGCGCAAACAATATATAAATATTGCAGGATATCTAGGCGCGGGGGCAGAGAGAGCGTTGATGTAGCGACGACGGCGCGATCTAGGCGCAAACAATATATAAATATTGCAGGATATCTAGGTGCGGGGGCAGAGAGAGCGTTGATGAAGCGACGACGGCGCGACCTAGGCGCATACAATATATAAATATTGCAGCATATCTACGCGCGGGGGCAGAGAGAGCGGTGATGTAGCGATTATGGCGGGACCTAGGTACATACAATATATAAATATTGCAGGATATCTATGCGCGGGGGTAGAGAGCGGTGATGTAGCGACGACGGCGCGATCTAGGCGCAAACAATATATAAATATTGCAGCATATCTACGCGCGGGGGCAGAGAGAGCGTTGATGTAGCGACGACGGCGCGATCTAGGCGCAAACAATATATAAATATTGCAGGATATCTAGGTGCGGGGGCAGAGAGAGCGTTGATGAAGCGACGACGGCGCGACCTAGGCGCATACAATATATAAATATTGCAGCATATCTACGCGCGGGGGCAGAGAGAGCGGTGATGTAGCGATGATGGCGGGACCTAGGCACATACAATATATAAATATTGCAGGATATCTAGGCGCGGGGGTAGAGAGCGGTGATGTAGCGACGACGGCGCGATCTAGGCGCAAACAATATATAAATATTGCAGCATATCTACGCGCGGGGGCAGAGAGAGCGGTGATGTAGCGATGATGGCGGGACCTAGGCGCATACAATATAAAAATATTGCAGGATATCTAGGTATGGAGACTGAGAGATAGCAAAGGCGAAGCGGCCTAGGCGTATACAATATATAAATATTGCAGGATACCCAGGCGCGGGCACTGAGAGATAGCGACGGCGACGCGACCTAGGCGCATACAATACAAAAATATTGCAGAATATCTGGATGCGGGGTCAGAGAGGGCGGTGATGTAGTGACGACGGCGCGACCTAAGCGCATACAATATATAAATATTGCAGGATATCTAGGCGCGGGGGCAGAGAGAGCGTTGATGTAGCGATGACGGCGCGATCTAGACGCAAACAATATATAAATATTGCAGGATATCCAGGCGTATACAATATATAAATATTGCAGGATATCTAGACGCGGGGGCAGAGAGAGCGTTGATGTAGCGACGACGGCGCGACCTAGGCGCATACAATATATAAATATTACAGGATATCTAGGCGCGGGGCAGAGAGAGCGGTGATGTAGCGACGACGGCACGACCTAAGCGCATACAATATATAAATATTGCAGGATATCTAGGCGCGGGGGCAGAGAGAGCGGTGATGTAGCGACGACGGCACGACCTAGGCGCATACAATATGTAAATATTGCAGGATATCTAGGCGCGGGGACAGAGAGACTGCAACGATGTAGGGACAATGGCGCGACCTAGGCGCATACAATATAAAAATATTGCATGATATCTAGGCGCGGGTACTGAGAGATAGCGACGGCGACGCGACCTAGGCGCATACAATATAAAAATATTGCAGGATATCTAGGCGCGTGGACTGAGAGATATCGACGGCGACGCGACCTAGGAGCATACAATATAAAAAATATTGCAGGATATCCAGGCGCAGGGACTGAGAGATATCGATGGCGACGCGACCTAGAAGCATACAATATAAAAAATATTGCAGGATATCTAGGTACGGGGACTAAGAGATATCGGCGGCGACGCGACCTAGGCGCATACAATATAAAAATATTGCAGGATATCTAGGCGCGGGCACTGAGAGATAGCGCCGACGACGCGACCTAGGCGCATACAATATAAAAATATTGCAGGATACCTAGGCGCGGGGTCAGAGAGGCCGGTGATGTAGCGACGACGGCGCGACCTAGGCGCATAAAATGTATAAATATTGCAGGATATCTAGGCGCGAGGGCAGAGAGAGCGTTGATAAAGCGACGACGGCGCGATCTAGGCGCAAACAATGTATAAATATTGCAGGATATCCAGGCGTATACAATATATAAATATTGCAGGATATCTAGGCGCGGGGGCAGAGAGAGCGTTGATGTAGCGACGACGGCGCGACCTAGGCGCATACAATATATAAATATTGCAGGATATCTAGGTGCGGGGGTAGAGAGAGCGTTGATGAAGCGACGACGGCGCCATCTAGGCGCAAACAATATATAAATATTGCAGGATATCTAGGCGCGGGGGCAGAGAGAGCGTTGATGTAGCGATGACGGCGCGATCTAGACGCAAACAATATATAAATATTGCAGGATATCTAGGTGCGGGGGCAGAGAGAGCGTTGATGAAGCGACGACGGCGCGACCTAGGCGCATACAATGTATAAATATTGCAGGATATCTAGGCGCGGAGGCAAAGAGAGCGTTGATGTAGCGACAATAGCGCGACCTAGGCGCATACAATATAAAAATATTGCATGATATCTAGGCGCGGGCACTGAGAGATAGCGATGACGACGCGACCTAGGCGCACACAATATAAAAATATTGCAGGATATCTAGGTATGGAGACTGAGAGATAGCAAAGGCGAAGCGGCCTAGGCGTATACAATATATAAATATTGCAGGATACCCAGGCGCGGGCACTGAGAGATAGCGACGGCGACGCGACCTAGGCGCATACAATACAAAAATATTGCAGAATATCTGGATGCGGGGTCAGAGAGGGCGGTGATGTAGTGACGACGGCGCGACCTAAGCGCATACAATATATAAATATTGCAGGATATCTAGGCGCGGGGGCAGAGAGAGCGTTGATGAAGCGACGACGGCGCGATCAAGGCGCAAACAATATATAAATATTGCAGGATATCCAGGCGTATACAATATATAAATATTGCAGGATATCTAGACGCGGGGGCAGAGAGAGCGTTGATGTAGCGACGACGGCGCGACCTAGGCGCATACAATATATAAATATTACAGGATATCTAGGCGCGGGGCAGAGAGAGCGGTGATGTAGCGACGACGGCACGACCTAAGCGCATACAATATATAAATATTGCAGGATATCTAGGCGCGGGGGCAGAGAGAGCGGTGATGTAGCGACGACGGCACGACCTAGACGCATACAATATGTAAATATTGCAGGATATCTAGGCGCGGGGACAGAGAGACTGCAACGATGTAGGGACAATGGCGCGACCTAGGCGCATACAATATAAAAATATTGCATGATATCTAGGCGCGGGTACTGAGAGATAGCGACGGCGACGCGACCTAGGCGCATACAATATAAAAATATTGCAGGATATCTAGGCGCGTGGACTGAGAGATATCGACGGCGACGCGACCTAGGAGCATACAATATAAAAAATATTGCAGGATGTCTGGGTACGGGGACTGAGAGATATCGATGGCGACGCGACCTAGGCGCATACAATATAAAAATATTGCAGAATACGTAGACGCGGGGTCAGAGAGGGCGGTGATGTAGCGACGACGGCACGACCTAGGCGCATACAATATGTAAATATTACAGGATATCTAGGCGCGGGGGCAGAGTGAGCTGTGATGTAGCGACGACGGCGCGACGTAGGCGCATACAATATAAAAATATTGCAGGATATCTAGCCGCGGAGACAGAGAGACTGCAACGATGTAGCGACAATAGCGCGACCTAGGCGCATACAATATAAAAATATTGCATGATATCTAGGCGCGTTCACTGAGAGATAGCGACGGCGACGCGACCTAGAAGCATACAATATAAAAACTATTGCAGGATATCTAGGTACGGGGACTGAGAGATATCGACGGCGACGCGACCTAGGCGCGGGGTCAGAGAGGCCGGTGATGTAGCGACGACAGCGCGACCTAGGCGCATACAATATATAAATGTTGCAGGATATCGAGGCGCGGGGACAGAGAGACTGCAACGTTGTAGCGATGATGGCGCGACCTAGACGCATACAATATAAAAATATTGCAGGATATCTAGGCGCGGGCACTGAGAGATAGCGACGGCGACGCGACCTAAGCGCATGCAATATAAAAATATTGCAGGATATCCAGGCGCAGGGACTGAGAGATATCGACGGCGACGCGACCTAGGTGCATACAATATAAAAAATATTGCAGGATATCTAGGTATGGCGACTGAGAGATAGCGTCGGCGACGCGGCCTAGGTGTATACAATATACAAATATTGCAGGATACCTAGGCGCGGGTGAAGAAAGAGCGGTGATGTAGCGACGACGGCGTATACAATATATAAATATTGCACGATATCTAGGCGCGGGAACAAAAAGACAGGCGCTAGGACTGAGAGATATCGACGGCGACGCGACCTAGAAGCATACAATATAAAAAATATTGCAGGATATCTAGGTACGGGGACTAAGAGATATCGACGGCGACGCGACCTAGGCGCATACAATACAAAAATATTGCAGGATACGTAGGCGCGGGGTCAGAGAGGCCGGTGATGTAGCGACGGCGACGCGACCTAGGCGCATACAATATAAAAAATATTGCAGGATATCTAGGTATGGCGACTGAGAGATAGCGACGGCGACGCGGCCTGGGCGTATACAATATATAAATATTGCAGGATACCTAGGCGCGAGGGCAGAGCGAGCGGTGATGTAGCGACGACGGCGCATACAATATATAAATATTGCATGATATCTAGGCGCGGGGACAAAGAGACTGCATCGATGTAGCCACGAAGGCGCGACTTAGTCGCATACAATATAAAAATATTGCACGATATCTAGGCGCGGGGACTGAGAGATATCGACGGCGACGCGACCTAGAAGCATACAATATAAAAAATATTGCAGGATATCTAGGTACGGGGACTGAGAGATATCGACGGCGACGCGACCTAGGCGCATACAATATAAAAATATTGCAGGATACGTAGGCGCGGGGTCAGAGAGGCCGGTGATGTAGCGACGACGGCGCGACCTAGGCGCATACAATATAAAAATATTGCAGGATACCTCGGCTCGGGGTCATAGAGGCCGGTGATGTAGCGACGACGGCGCGACCTAGGCGCATACAATGTATAAATATTGCAGGATATCTAGGCGCGGGGGCAGAGATATCGAACGCGTCGCGACCTAAGCGCATGCAATATAAAAAATATTGCAGGATATCTAGGTATGGAGACTGGGAGATAGCGAAGGCGACGCGGCCTAGGCGCATACAATATAAAAATATTGCAGGATACGTAGGCGCGGGGTCAGAGAGGCCGGTGATATAGCGACGACGGCGCGACCTAGGCGCATACAATATAAAAATATTGCAGGATACCTAGCCTCGGGGTCATAGAGGCCGGCGATGTAGCGACGACGGTACGACCTAGGCGCATACAATATAAAAAATATTGTAGGATATCTAGGCTCGCGGTCAGAGAGGGCGGTGATGTAGCGACGAAGGCGCATACAATATATAAATATTGCATGATATCTAGGCGCGGGGACAAAAAGACTGCAACGATGTAGCGACGAAGGCGCGACTTAGGCGCATATAATATAAAAATATTGCAGGATATATAGGCGCGGGGACAGAGAGACTGCAACGATGTAGCGACAATAGCGCGGCCTAGGCGCATACAATATAAAAATATTGCATGATATCTAGGCGCGGGGACTGAGAGATAACGACGGCGACGCGACTTAGGCGTATACAATATAAAAATATTGCAGGATATCCAGGCGCAGGGACTGAGAGATATCGACGACGACGCGACCTAGGCGCATACAATATAAAAAATATTGCAGGATATCTAGGTATGGCGACTGAGAGATAGCGACGGCGACGCGGCCAAGGCGTATACAATATATAAATATTGCAGGATACCTAGAGGCGTGGGCAGAGAGAGCGGTGATGTAGCGACGATGGCGCATACAATATATAAATATTGCATGATATCTAGGCGCGGGGACAAAGAGACTGCATCGATGTAGCGACGAATGCGCGACCTAGACGCATACAATATAAAAATATTGCACGATATCTAGGCGCGGGGACTGAGAGATATCGATGGCGACGCGACCTAGAAGCATACAATATAAAAAATATTGCAGGATATCTAGGTACGGGGACTGAGAGATATCGACGGCGACGCGACCTAGGCGCATACAATATAAAAATATTGCAGGATACGTAGGCGCGGGGTCAGAGAGGCCGGTGATGTAGCGACGACGGCGCGACCTAGGCGCATACAATGTATAAATATTGCAGGATATCTAGGCGCGGGGGCAGAGATATCGAACGCGTCGCGACCTAAGCGCATGCAATATAAAAAATATTGCAGGATATCTAGGTATGGAGACTGGGAGATAGCGAAGGCGACGCGGCCTAGGCGTATACAATATATAAATATTGCAGGATAGCTAGGCGCGGGCACTGAGAGATAGCGACGGCGACGCGACCTAGGCGCATACAATACAAAAATATTGCAGAATATCTAGACGCGTGGTCAGTGAGGGCGGTGATGTAGCTATGACGGCGCGACCTAGGCGCATACTATATAAAAATATTGCAAAAGATCTAGGCGCGGGTACTGAGAGTCTCCAACGATGTAGCGACGATGGCGCGACCTAGGCGCACACAATATAAAAAATATTGCAGGATATCTAGACGCGGGGTCAGAGAGGGCGGTGATGTAGCGTCGACGGCGTATACAATATATAAATATTGCAGGATATCTAGGCTCAGGGACTGAGAGACATCGACGGCGACGCGACCTAGGCGCATACAATACAAAAATATTGCAGGATATCTAGACGTTGGGTCAAAGAGGGCGGTGATGTAGCGACGACGGTACGACCTAGGCGCATACAATATAAAAAATATTGTAGGATATCTAGGCTCGCGGTCAGAGAGGGCGGTAATGTAGCGACGACGGCGTGACCTAGGCACATACAATATATAAATATTGCAGGATATCAAGGCGCGGGGACTGAGAGATATAGACGGCGACGCGACCTAGAAGCATACAATATAAAAATATTGCAGGATACCTAGGCGCGTGGTCAGAGAGGGCGGTGATGTAGCGACGCCGGCGTATACAATATATAAATATTGCAGGATATCTAGGCGCGGGGTCAGAGAGCTCGGTGATGTAGCGACGACGGCGAATATAATATATAAATATTGCAGGATATCTAGGCGCGGGGACTGAGTGATATCGACGGCGACGCGACCGTTACGCATACAATACAAAAATATTGCAGGATATCTAGGCGCGTGGTCAAAGAGGGCGGTGATAAAGCGACGACGGCGTATATAATATAAAAATATTGCAGGATATCTAGGCGCGGGGAATGAGAGACAGACACAGCCGCGCGGCCTAGGCCTATACGATATATAAATATTGCATGATATCTAGGCGCGGGGTCAAGGAAAGCGGTGATGTGGCGACGGCGGCGCGACCTAGGCGCATACAATACAAAAATATTGGAGGATATCTAGACGCGTGGTCAAAGAGGGCATTGATAAAGCGACGGCGCGACCTAGGAGCATCCAATATAAAAAATATCGCAGGATATCTAGGCGCGATGACTGAGAGATATCGACGGCGATACGACCTAGGCGCATACAATATAAAAATATTGCAGGATATCTAGACGCGGGGTCAGAGAGGGCGGTGATGTAGCGACGACGGCGCGACCTAGGCGCATACAATGTATAAATATTGCAGGATATCTAGGCGCGGGGGCAGAGATATCGAACGCGTCGCGACCTAAGCGCATGCAATATAAAAAATATTGCAGGATATCTAGGTATGGAGACTGGGAGATAGCGAAGGCGACGCGGCCTAGGCGTATACAATATATAAATATTGCAGGATAGCTAGGCGCGGGCACTGAGAGATAGCGACGGCGACGCGACCTAGGCGCATACAATACAAAAATATTGCAGAATATCTAGACGCGTGGTCAGTGAGGGCGGTGATGTAGCTATGACGGCGCGACCTAGGCGCATACTATATAAAAATATTGCAAAAGATCTAGGCGCGGGTACTGAGAGTCTCCAACGATGTAGCGACGATGGCGCGACCTAGGCGCACACAATATAAAAAATATTGCAGGATATCTAGACGCGGGGTCAGAGAGGGCGGTGATGTAGCGTCGACGGCGTATACAATATAAAAAATATTGCAGGATATCTAGACGCGTGGTCAGAGAGGGCGGTGATGTAGCGACGACAGCGTATACAATATCTACATATTGCAGGATATCTAGGCGCGGGGACTGAGAGATGTCGACGACGACGCGACCTAGGCGCATACAATTGAAAAATATTGCAGGATATCTATACGCGTGGTCAGAGAGGGCGGTGATGAAGCGACGACGGCGTGTACAATATATAAATATTGCAGGATATCTAGGCGCGGGGACCGAGAGATGTCGACGGCGGCCCGACCTAGGCGCTTACAATACAAAATTATTGCAGGATATCTAGACGCGGGGTCAGAGTGGGCGGTGATGTAGCGATGACGGCGCGCCCTAGGCGCATACAATATAACAATATTGCAAGATATCTAGGCGCGGGTACTGAGAGACTCCAAAGATGTAGCGAGGATGGCGCGACCTAGGCGCATACAATATAAAAATATCGCATTATATCTAGTTGCATGGGCAGTGAGATATCGATGGCGATGCGACCTAGGTGCATAAATATAAAAAATATTGCAGTTTATGTGGACGCGGGGTCAGAGAGGGCGGTGATGTAGCGACGACGGCGTATACAATATATAAATATTGCAGGATATCTAGGCGCGGGGACTGAGAAATATCGACGGCGACGCGACTTATGCGCATACAATACAAAAATATTGCAGGATATCTAGACGCGTGGTCAGAGAGGGCGGTGATGTAGTGACGACGGCGTGACCTAGGCGCATACAATATAAAAAATATTGCAGGATATCTAGACGCGGGGTCAGAGAGGGCGGTGATGTAGCGACGACGGCGTATACAATATATAAATATTGCAAGATATCTAGGCGCGGGGACTGAGCGATATCGACTGCGACGCGACCTATGCGCATACAATATAAAAATATTGCAGAATATCTAAACACGCAGTCAGAAAGGGCGGTGATGTAGTGACGACGGCGTATACAATATATAAATATTGCAGGATATCTAGGCGCGGGGTCAGAGAGGGCGGTGATGAAGCGACGACGACGTATACAATATATAAATATTGCAGGATATCTAGGCTCAGGGATTAAGAGATATCAACGGCGACGCGACCTAGGCGCATACAATACAAAAATATTGCAGGATATCTAAACGTTGGGTCAAAGAGGGCGGTGATGTAGCGACGACGGTACGACCTAGGCGCATACAATATAAAAAATATTGCAGGATATCTAGGCGCGTGGTCAGAGAGGGCGGTGATGTAGCGACGATGGCGTGACCTAGGCGCATACAATATAAAAAATATTGCAGGATATCTAGACGCGGGGTCAGAAAGGACGGTGATGTAGCGACGACGGCGTATACAATATATAAATATTGCAGGATATCTAGGCGCGGGGACTGAGAGATATCGACGGCGATGCGACCTAGGCGCATACAATATAAAATATATTGCAGGATATCTAGACGGCTGGTCAGAGAGGGCGGTGATGTAGCGACGACGGCGTATACAATATATAAATATTGCAGGATATCTAGGCGCGTGGCAAAGAGGGCGGTAATGTAGCGAAGACGGTACGACCTAGGCGCATACAATATAAAAAATATTGCAGGATATTTAGACGCGTGGTCAGAGAGGGCGGTGATGTAGCGACGACGGCGCGACCTAGGCGCATAAATTACAAAAATATTGCAGGATATCTAGGCGCGGGGACTGAGACATATCGACGGCGACACGACCTAGGCGCATACAATATAAAAAATATTGCAGGATATTTAGACGCGTGGTCAGAGAGGGCATTGATGTAGCGACGACGGCGTATACAATATATAAGTATTGAAGGATATCTAGGCGCGGGGACTGAGACATATCGACGGCGACACGACCTAGGCGCATACAATATAAAAAATATTGCAGGATATCTAGACGCGGGGTCAGAAAGGGCATTGATGTAGCGACGACGGCGTATACAATATATAAATATTGCAGGATATCTAGGCGCATGGACTGAGAGATATCGACGGCGACGCGACCTAGGCGCATACAATTGAAAAATATTGCAGGATATCTAGACGCGTGGTCAGAGAGGGCGGTGATGAAGCGACGACGGCGTGTACAATATATAAATATTGCAGGATATATAGGCGCGGGGACTGAGAGATATCGACGGCGATGCGACCTAGGCGCATACAATATAAAATATATTGCAGGATATCTAGACGGGGGGTCAGAGAGGGCAGTGATGAAGCGACGACGGCATATACAATATAAAAAATATTGCAGGATATCTAGACGCGTGGTCAGAGAGCGCGGTGATGTAGCGACGACGGCGTATACAATATATAAATATTGCAGGATATCTAGGCGCATGGACTGAGAGATATCGACGGCGACGCGACCTAGGCGCATACAATATAAAAAATATTGCAGGATATCTAGGCGCGTGGTCAAAGAGGGCGGTGATGTAGCGAAGACGGTACGACCTAGGCGCATACAATATAAAAAATATTGCAGGATATCTAGGCGCGTGGTCAGAGAGGGCGGTGATGTAGCGACGACGGCGCGACCTAGGCGCATAAATTACAAAAATATTGCAGGATATCTAGACGCGTGGTGAAAGAGGGCGGTGATGAAGCGACGACGGCGCGACCTAGGAGCATTCAATATAAAAAAAATTGCAGGATATCTAGGCACGGGGACTGAGAGATATCAACGGCGACGCGACCTAGGCGCATACAATACAAAAATATTGCAGGATATCTAAACGTTGGGTCAAAGAGGGCGGTGATGTAGCGACGACGGTACGACCTAGGCGCATACAATATAAAAAATATTGCAGGATATCTAGGCGCGTGGTCAGAGAGGGCGGTGATGTAGCGACGACGGAGTGACCTAGGCGCATACAATATAAAAAATATTGCAGGATATCTAGACGCGGGGTCAGAAAGGACGGTGATGTAGCGACGACGGCGTATACAATATATAAATATTGCAGGATATCTAGGCGCGGGGACTGAGAGATATCGACGGCGATGCGACCTAGGCGCATACAATATAAAATATATTGCAGGATATCTAGACGGGTGGTCAGAGAGGGCGGTGATGTAGCGACGACGGCGTATACAATATATAAGTATTGCAGGATATCTAGGCGCGGGGACTGAGACATATCGACGGCGACACGACCTAGGCGCATACAATATAAAAAATATTGCAGGATATCTAGACGCGTGGTCAGAGAGGGCATTGATGTAGCGACGACGGCGTATACAATATATAAGTATTGAAGGATATCTAGGCGCGGGGACTGAGACATATCGACGGCGACATGACCTAGGCGCATACAATATAAAAAATATTGCAGGATATCTAGACGCGTGGTCAGAGAGGGCATTGATGTAGCGACGACGGCGTATACAATATATAAATATTGCAGGATATCTAGGCGCATGGACTGAGAGATATCGACGGCGACGCGACCTAGGCGCATACAATTGAAAAATATTGCAGGATATCTAGACGCGTGGTCAGAGAGGGCGGTGATGAAGCGACGACGGCGTGTACAATATATAAATATTGCAGGATATCTAGGCGCGGGGACTGATAGATATCGACGGCGATGCGACCTAGGCGCATACAATATAAAATATATTGCAGGATATCTAGACGGTGGGTCAGAGAGGGCAGTGATGAAGCGACGACGGCATATACAATATAAAAAATATTGCAGGATATCTAGACGCGTGGTCAGAGAGGGCGGTGATGTAGCGACGACGGCGTGACCTAGGCGCATACAATATAAAAAATATTGCAGGATATCTAGACGCGGGGTCAGAAAGGACGGTGATGTAGCGACGACGGCGTATACAATATATAAATATTGCAGGATATCTAGGCGCGGGGACTGAGAGATATCGACGGCGATGCGACCTAGGCGCATACAATATAAAATATATTGCAGGATATCTAGACGGGGGGTCAGAGAGGGCGGTGATGTAGCGACGACGGCGTATACAATATATAAGTATTGCAGGATATCTAGGCGCGGGGACTGAAAGATATCGGCGGCGACACGACCTAGGCACATACAATACAAAAATATTGCAGGATATCTAGACGCGTGGTCAAAGAGGGCGGTGATGAAGCGACGACAGCGCGACCTAGGAGCATTCAATATAAAAAATATTGCAGGATATCTAGGCGCGGGGACTGAGAGGTATCAACGGCGATGCGACCTAGGCGCATACAATAGAAAAATATTGCAGGATATCTAGACGCGGGGTCAGAGAGGGCGGTGATGAAGCGACGACGGCGCGACCTAAGAGCATACAATACAAAAATATTGCAGGATATCTAGACGCGTGGTCAGAGAGGGCGGTGTTGTAGCGACGACGGCGTATACAATATATAAATATTGCAGGATATCTAGGCGCATGGACTGAGAGATATCGACGGCGACGCGACCTTTACGCATACAATACAAAAATATTGCAGGATATCTAGGCGCGTGGTCAAAGAGGGCGGTGATGAAGCGACGACAGCGCGACCTAGGAGCATTCAATATAAAAAATATTGCAGGATATCTAGGCGCGGGGACTGAGAGGTATCAACGGCGACGCGACCTAGGCGCATACAATTGAAAAATATTGCAGGATATCTAGACGGGTGGTCAGAGAGGGCGGTGATGTAGCGACGACGGCGTATACAATATATAAGTATTGCAGGATATCTAGGCGCGGGGACTGAAAGATATCGGCGGCGACGCGACCTAGGCACATACAATACAAAAGTATTGCAGGATATCTAGACGCGAGGTCAAAGAGGGCGGTAATGAAGCGACGACAGCGCGACCTAGGAGCATTCAATATAAAAAATATTGCAGGATATCTAGGCGCGTGGTCAGAGAGGGCGGTGATGTAGCGACGACGGCGTATACAATATATAAATATTGCAGGATATCTAGGTGCGGGGACTGAGAGATATCGACGGCGACGCGACCTATGCGCATACAATACAAAAATATTGCAGGATATCTAGACGCGTGGTCAGAGAGGGCGGTGATGTAGTGACGACGGCGTATACAATATATAAATATTGCAAGATATCTAGGCGCGGGGACTGAGCGATATCGACTGCGACGCGACCTATGCGCATACAATATAAAAATATTGCAGAATATCTAAACACGGTGTCAGAAAGGGCGGTGATGTAGTGACGACGGCGTATACAATATATAAATATTGCAGGATATCTAGGCGTGCGGTCAGAGAGGGCGGTGATGAAGCGACGACGGCGTATACAATATATAAATATTGCAGGATATCTAGGCTCAGGGACTAAGAGATATCAACGGCGACGCGACCTAGGCGCATACAATACAAAAATATTGCAGGATATCTAGACGTTGGGTCAAAGAGGGCGGTGATGTAGCGACGACGGTACGACCTAGGCGCATACAATATAAAAAATATTGCAGGATATCTAGACGCGGGGTCAGAAAGGACGGTGATGTAGCGACGACGGCGTATACAATATATAAATATTGCAGGATATCTAGGCGCGGGGACTGAGAGATATCGACGGCGATGCGACCTAGGCGCATACAATATAAAATATATTGCAGGATATCTAGACGCGGAGTCAGAGAGGGCGGTGATGTAGCGACGACGGCGTATACAATATATAAGTATTGCAGGATATCTAGGCGCGGGGACTGAGACATATCGACGGCGACACGACCTAGGCGCATACAATATAAAAAATATTGAAGGATATCTAGACGCGTGGTCAGAGAGGGCATTGATGTAGCGACGACGGCGTATACAATATATAAGTATTGAAGGATATCTAGGCGCGGGGACTGAGACATATCGACGGCGACACGACCTAGGCGCATACAATATAAAAAATATTGCAGGATATCTAGACGCGTGGTCAGAGAGGGCATTGATGTAGCGACGACGGCGTATACAATATATAAATATTGCAGGATATCTAGGCGCATGGACTGAGAGATATCGACGGCGACGCGACCTAGGCGCATACAATAGAAAAATATTGCAGGATATCTAGACGCGAGGTCAGAGAGGGCGGTGATGAAGCGACGACGGCGTGTACAATATATAAATATTGCAGGATATCTAGGCGCGGGGACTGAGAGATATCGACGGCGATGCGACCTAGGCGCATACAATATAAAATATATTGCAGGATATCTAGACGGTGGGTCAGAGAAGGCAGTGATGAAGCGACGACGGCATATACAATATAAAAAATATTGCAGGATATCTAGACGCGTGGTCAGAGAGGGCGGTGATGTAGCGACGACGGCGTGACCTAGGCGCATACAATATAAAAAATATTGCAGGATATCTAGACGCGTGATCAGAGAGGGCGGTGATGTAGCGACGACGGCGTATACAATATATAAATATTGCAGGATATCTAGGCGCGGGGACTGAGAGATATCGACGGCGACGCGACCTAGGCGCATACAATATAAAATATATTGCAGGATATCTAGACGGGTGGTCAGAGAGAGCGGTGATGTAGCGACGACGGCGTATACAATATATAAATATTGCAGGATATCTAAGCGCATGGACTAAGAGATATCGACGGCGACGCGACCTAGGTGCATACAATATAAAAATATTGCAGGATATCTAGACGCGTGGTTAGAGAGGGCGGTAATGTAGCGACGACGGCGTATAAAATATATAAATATTGCAGGATATCTAGACGCGGGGGCAGAGAGGGTGGTGATGTAGTGATGACGGCGTATACAATATATAAATATTGCAGGATATTTAGGCGCATGGACTGAGAGATATCGACGGCGACGCGACCTAGGCGCATACAATACAAAAATATTGCAGGATATCTAGACGCGGGGTCAGAAAGGACGGTGATGTAGTGACGACGGCGTATACAATATATAAATATTGCAGGATATCTAGGCGCGGGGACTGAGAGATATCGACGCCGATGCGACCTAGGAGCATACAATATAAAATATATCGCAGGATATCTAGACGGGGGGTCAGAGAGGGCGGTGATGAAGCGACGACGGCATATACAATATAAAAAATATTGCAGGATATCTAGACGCGTGGTCAGTGAGGGCGGTGATGTAGCGACGACGGCGTATAGAATATATAAATATTGCAGGATATCTAGGCGCATGGACTGAGAGATATCGACGGCGACGCGACCTAGGCGCATACAATATAAAAAATATTGCAGGATATCTAGGCGCATGGTCAAAGAGGGCGGTAATGTAGCGAAGACGGTACGACCTAGGCGCATACAATATAAAAAATATTGCAGGATATCTAGGCGCGTGGTCAGAGAGGGCGGTGATGTAGCGACGACGGCGCGACCTAGGCGCATAAATTACAAAAATATTGCAGGATATCTAGACGCGTGGTGAAAGAGGGCGGTGATGAAGCGACGACGGCGCGACCTAGGAGCATTCAATATAAAAAAAATTGCAGGATATCTAGGCACGGGGACTGAGAGATATCGACGGCGATGCGACATAGGCGCATACAATATAAAAAATATTGCAGGATATCTAGACGGGGGGTCAGAGAGGGCGGTGATGTAGCGATGACGGCGTATACAATATATAAATATTGCAAGATAACTAGGCGCGGGGACTGAGAGATATCGACGGCGATACGACCTAGACGCATACAATATAAAAATATTACAGGATATCTAGACGCGGGGTCAGAGAGGACGGTGATGTAGCGATGACGGCGCGACCTAGGCGCATACAATATAAAAGTATTGCAGTATATCTAGGCGCGGGGACTGAGAGATATCGACGGCGATGCGACCTAGGCGCATAAAATATAAAAAATATTGCAGGATATCTAGACGCGTTGTCAGAGAGGGCGGTGATGTAGCGACGCCGGCGTATACAATATATAAATATTGCAGGATATCTAGGCGCGGGGTCAGAGAGCTCGGTGATGTAGCGACGACGGCGTATATAATATATAAATATTGCAGGATATCTAGGCGCGGGGAATGAGAGACAGATACAGCCGCGCGGCCTAGGCCTATACGATATATAAATATTGCATGATATCTAGGCGCGGGGTCAAGGAAAGTGGTGATGTAGCGACGGCGGCGCGACCTAGGCGCATACAATACAAAAATATTGCAGGATATCTAGACGCGTGGTCAAAGAGGGCATTGATGAAGCGACGGCGCGACCTAGGAGCATCCAATATAAAAAATATCGCAGGATATCTAGGCGCGATGACTGAGAGATATCGACGGCGATACCACCTAGGCGCATACAATATAAAAATATTGCAGGATATCTAGACGCGGGGTCAGAGAGGGCGGTGAAGTAGCGATGATGGCGCGACCTTTGCGCTTACAATATAAAAATATTGCAGTATATCTAGGCGCGGGGACTGAGAGATTGCGGCAGTGACGCAGCCTAGGCGTATACAATACAAAAATATTGCAGGATATCTAGGCGCGGCGTCAGAGAGGGCGGTGATGTAACGACAACGGCGTATATAATATATAAATATTGCAGGATATCCAGGCGCGGGGTCTGAGAGGTAGCGACGGTGACGCGATCTAGGCGCATACAATACAAAAATATAGCAGGATATCTAGACGCGGGGTCAGAGAGGGTGGTGATGTAGTGACGACGTCGTATACAATATATAAATATTGCAGGATATCTAGACGCAGGGTCGGAGAGGGCGGTGATGTAGCGACAACGGCCTATTTAATATATAAATATTGCAGGATATCTAGGCGCGGAGACTGAGAGATATCGACGGGGACACGACCTAGGCGCATACAATATAAAAAATATTGCAGGATATATAGACGCGGGGTCAGAGAGGGCGGTGATGTAGCGATGATGGCGCGACCTTTGCGCTTACAATATAAAAACATTGCAGTATATCTAGGCGTGGGGACTGAGAGATTGCGGCAGTGACGCAGCCTAGGCGTATACAATACAAAAATATTGCAGGATATCTAGGCGCGGGGTCAGAGAGGGCGGTGATGTAGCGACAACGGCGTATATAATATATAAATATTGCAGGATATCCAGGCGCGGGGACTGAGAGGTAGCGACGGTGACGCGATCTAGGCGCATACAATACAAAAATATTGCAGGATATCTAGACGCGGGGTCGGAGAGGGCGGTGATGTAGCGACAACGGCGTATATAATATATAAATATTGCAGGATATCTAGGCGCGGGGACTGAGAGATATCGACGGGGACACGACCTAGGCGCATACAATATAAAAAATATTGCAGGATATCTAGACGCGGGGTCAGAGAGGGCGGTGATGTAGCGATGACGGCGTATACAATATATAAATATTGCAGGATAACTAGGCGCGGGGACTGAGAGATATCGACGGCGATACGACCTAGGCGCATACAATATAAAAATATTACAGGATATCTAGACGCGGGGTCAGAGAGGGCGGTGATGTAGCGATGACGGCGCGACCTAGGCGCATACAATATAAAAGTATTGCAGGATATCTAGGCGCGGGGATTGAGAGATATCGACGGCGACACGACCTAGGCGCATACAATATAAAAAGTATTGCAGATTATGTAGGCGCCGGGAATGGGATATATCGACCTCGACGCGACCTAGGCGCATATGATACAAAAATATTGCAGGATATCTAGACCCGGGGTCAGAGAGGGCGGTGGTGTAGTGACGACGCCATATACAATATATAAATATTGCAGGATATATAGGCGCGGGGAATGAGAGATATCGACGGCGACGCCACCTAGGCGCATACAATACAAAAATATTGCAGGATATCTAGACGCGGGGTGAGAGTGGGCGGTGATGTAGCGATGACGGTGCGCCCTAGGGGCTAATATAACAATATTGCAAGATATCTAGGCGCGGGTACTGAGAGACTCCAAAGATGTAGCGATGATGGCGCGATCTAGGCGCATACGTTACAAAAAATATTGCAGGATATCTAGACACGGAGTTGGAGAGGGCGGTGATGTAGTGACGACGCCGTATACAATATATAAATATTGCAGGATATCTAGGCGCGGGGACTGAGAGATATCGACGGCGACGCCACCTAGGCGCATACAATACAAAAATATTGCAGGATATCTAGACGCGGGGTGAGAGTGGGCGGTGATGTAGCGATGACGGTGCGCCCTAGGCGCATACAATATAACAATATTGCAAGATATCTAGGCGCGGGTACTGAGAGATTCCTAAGATGTAGCGACGATGGCGCGACCTAGGCGCATACAATACAAAAATATTGCAGGATATCTAGACGCGGGGTCAAAGAGGGCGCTGATGAAGCGACTACGGCGCGACCTTGGCGCAAACAATATAAAAAATATTGCAGGAAATCTAGGCGCGGTGACTGAGAGATATCGACGGCGACGTAACCTAGGCGCATACAATACAAAAATATTTCAGGATATCTAGACCCGGGGTCAGAGAGGGCGGTGGTGTAGTGACGACGCCATATACAACATATAAATATTGCAGGATATATAGGTGTGGGGAATGAGAGATATCGACGGCGACGCCACCTAGGCGCATACAATACAAAAATATTGCAGGATATCTAGACGCGGGGTGAGAGTGGGCGGTGATGTAGCGATGACGGTGCGCCCTAGGCGCATACAATATAACAATATTGCAAGATATCTAGGCGCGGGTACTGAGAGACTCCTAAGATGTAGCGACGATGGCGCGACCTAGGCGCATACAAAACAAAAATATTGCAGGATATCTAGGTGCGGGGGCAGAGAGAGCGTTGATGAAGCGACGACGGCGCGACCTACGCGCATACAATATAAAAATATTGCAGGATATCTAGACGCGGGGTCAGAGTGGGCGGTGATGTAGTGATGACGGCGCGCTCTAGCTGCATACAATATAACAATATTGCAAGATATCTAGGCGAGGGTACTGAGAGACTCCAAAGATGTAGGGACGATGGCGCGACCTAGGCGCATACAATATAAAAAGTATTGCAGGATATCTAGACGCGGGGTCAGAAAGGACGGTGATGTAGTGACGACGGCGTATACAATATATAAATATTGCAGGATATCTAGGCGCGGGGACTGAGAGATATCGACGGCGACGCGACCTAGGCGCTTACAATACAAGAATATTGCAGGATATCTAGAGGCGTGGTCACAGAGGGCGGTGATGAAGCGACAACGGCGTATAAAATATATAAATATTGCCGGATATCTAGGCGCGGGGACTGAGAGATATCGACGGCGACGCGACCTAGGCGCATACAATACAAAAATATTGCAGGATATCTAGACGCGGGTACTGAGAGACTCCAAAGATGTAGCGACGATGGCGCGACCTAGGCGCATACATTATAAAAAATATTGCAGGATATCTAGACACGGAGTTAGAGAGGGCGGTGATGTAGCGACGACGGCGCGCCCTAGGCGCATACAATATATAAATATTGCAGGATATCTAAGCGCGGGGACTAAGAGATATCGACGGCGACGCGACCTCGCCGCATACAATACAAAAATATTACAGGATATCTAGACGCCTGGTCAGAGAGGGCGGTGATGTAGCGATGACGTCGCGACCTAGGCGCATACAATATAAAAAAATTGCAAGATATCTAGGCGCGGGTACTAAAAGACTCCAATGATGTAGCGACGATGGCGCGACCTAGGCGCATACAATATAAAAATATTGCAGTAAATCTAGGCGCGGGGACTGAGAGGTATCAACGGCGATGCGACCTAGGCGCATATAATATAAAAAATATTGCAGGATATCTAGACGCGTGGTCAGAGAGGGCGGTGATGTAGTGACGACGGCGTATATAATATATAAATACTGCAGGATATCTAATCGCGGGGACTGAGATATAGCGACGGCGACGCGGCCTAGGCGTATACGATATATAAATATTGCATGATATCTAGACGCGGGGTTAAAGAGAGCGGTGATGTAGTGATGACAGCGCGCCCTAGCCGCATACAATATAACAATATTGCAAGATATCTAGGCGCGGGTACTGAGAGACTCCAAAGATGTAGCGACGATGGCGCGACCTAGACGCATACATTATAAAAAATATTGCAGGATATCTAGACACGGAGTTAGAGAGGGCGGTGATGTGGCGACGACGGCGTATACAATATATAAATATTGCAGGATATCGAGGCGCGGGGACAGAGAGACTGCAACGATGTAGCGACGTTGGCGCGACCTAGAGTCATTCAATATAAAAATATTCCAGGATATCTAGGCGAGGGCACTGAGAGATAGCGACGGCGACGCGACCTAAGCGCATACAATATAAAAATATTGCAGGATATCCAGGCGCACGGACTGAGAAATATCGACGGCGACGCGACCTAGGCGCATAGAATATTAAAAATATTGCAGGATATCTATGTATGGCGACTGAGAGATAGCGTCGGCGACGCGGCCTAGGCGTATACAATATATATATATTGCAGGATACCTAGGCGCGGGGGCAGAGAGAGCGGTGATGTAGCGACGATGGCGTATACAATATATAAATATTGCACGATATCTAGGCGCGGGGACAAAAAGACTGCAACGATGTAGCGACGACAGCGCGACTTAGGCGCATACAATATAAAAATATTGCAGGATATCTAGGCGTGGGGACAGAGAGACTGCAACGATGTAGCGACAATAGCGCGGCCTAGGCGCATACAATATAAAAATATTGCATGATATCTAGGCGCGGGCACTGAGAGATAACGACGGCGACGCGACTTAGGCGCATACAATATAAAAATATTGCAGGATATCTAGGCGCGGGGTCAGAGAGGCCGGTGATGTAGCAACGACGGTGCGACCTAGAAGCATACAACATAAAAAATATTGCAGGATATCTAGGTACGGGGACTGAGAGATATCGACGGCGATGCGACCTAGGCGCATACAATATATAAATATTGCAGGATATCTAGGCGCGGGGGCAGAGAGAGCGGTGATGTAACGACGATGGCGTATACAATATATAAATATTGCACGATATCTAGGCGCGGGGACAAAAAGACTGCAACGATGTAGCGACGACAGCGCGACTTAGGCGCATACAATATAAAAATATTGCAGGATATCTAGGCGCGGGGACAGAGAGACTGCAACGATATAGCGACAATAGCGCGACCTAGGCGCATACAATATAAAAATATTGCATGATATCTAGGCGCGGGCACTGAGAGATAACGACGGCGACGCGACTTAGGCGCATACAATATAAAAATATTGCAGGATATCTAGGCGCGGGGTCAGAGAGGCCGGTGATGTAGCAACGACGGCGCGACCTAGAAGCATACAACATAAAAAATATTGCAGGATATCTAGGTACGGGGACTGAGAGATATCGACGGCGATGCGACCTAGGCGCATACAATATATAAATATTGCAGGATATCTAGGCGCGGGGGCAGAGAGAGCGGTGATGTAGCGACGATGGCGGGACCTAGGCGCATACAATATATAAATATTGCAGGATATCTAGGCGCGGGGGCAGAGAGAGCGGTGATGTAGCGACGACGGCGCGACCTAAGCGCATACAATATAAAAAATATTGCAGGATATCTAGGTACGGGGACTGAGAGATATCGACGGCGACGCGACCTAGGCGCATACAATATAAAAATATTGCAAGATATCTAGGCGCGGGCACTGAGAGATAGCGCCGGCGACGCGACCTAGGCGCATACAATATAAAAATATTGCAGGATATCTAGGCGCGGGGACTGAGAGATATCTACGGTGACGCGACCTAGAAACATACAATATAAAAAATATTGCAGGATATCTAGGTACGGGGACAGAGAGATATCGACGGCGACGCGACCTAGGTGCATACAATATAAAAATATTGCAGAATACGTAGGCGCGGGGTCAGAGAGGCCGCTGATGTAGCTCCGACGGCGCAACCTAGGCGCATACAATATATAAATATTGCAGCATATATAGGCGCGGGGACAGAGAGACTGCAACGATGTAGCGACTATGGCGCGACCTAGGCGCATACAATATAAAAATATTGCAGGATATCTAGGCGCGGGCACTGAGAGATAGTGACGGCGACGCGACCTAGGCGCATACAATATAAAAATATTGCAGGATATCCAGGTGCAGGGACAGAGAGATATCGACGGCGACGCGACCTAGGCGCATACAATATAAAAAATATTGTAGGATATCTAGGTATGGCGACTGAGAGATAGCGACGGCGATGCGGCCAAGGCGTATACAATATATAAATAGTGCAGGATACCTAGGCGCGGTGTCAGAGAGGGCGGTGATGTAGCGACGACGGCGCATAAAATATATAAATATTGCATGATATCTAGACGCGGGGACAAAGAGACTGCAACGATGTAGCGACGAAGGCGCGACCTTGGCGCATACAATATAAAAATATTGCAGGATATCTAGGCGCGGGGACTGAGAGATATCGACGGCGACGCGACCTAGAAGCATACAATATAAAAAATATTGCAGGATATCTAGGTACGGGGACTGAGAGATATCGACGGCGACGCGACCTAGGCGCATACAATATAAAAATATTGTAGGATACCTAGGCGCGGGGTCAGAGAGGCCGGTGATGTAGCGACGACGGCGCGACCTAGGCGCATACAATGTATAAATATTGCAGGATATCCGGGCGTATACAATATATAAATATTGCAGGATATCTAGGCGCGGGGGCAGAGAGAGCGTTGATGATGACGACGGCGCGACCTAGGCGCATACAATATATAAA
Source organism: Crataerina pallida (assembly GCA_949710015.1). Lineage (NCBI taxonomy): Eukaryota > Metazoa > Arthropoda > Insecta > Diptera > Hippoboscidae > Crataerina > Crataerina pallida. The sequence continues at coordinate 12,161,824 of OX453291.1, forward strand.
TATTGCAGGATATCTAGGTGCGGGGACAGAGAGACTGCAACGATGTAGCGACGAAGGCGCGATTTAGGCGCATACAATATAAAAATATTGCAGGATATCTAGGCGCTTGGACTGAGAAATATCGACGGCGACGCGACCTAGAAGCATACAATATAAAAAATATTGCAGGATATCTAGGTACGGGGACTGAGAGATATCGACGGCGACGCGACCTAGGCGCATACAATATAAAAATATTGCAGGATATCTAGGCGCGGGGTCAGAGAGGCCGGTGATGTAGCGACGACGGCGCGACCTAGGCGCATACAATGTATAAATATTGCAGGATATTTAGGCGCGAGGGCAGAGAGAGCGTTGATGTAGCGACGACGGAGCGATCTAGGCGCAAACAACGTATAAATATTGCAGGATATCCAGGCGTATACAATATATAAATATTGCAGGATATCTAGGCGCGGGGGCAGAGAGAGCGTTGATGTAGCGACCTAGGCGCATACAATATATAAATATTGCAGGATATCTAGATGCGGGGGCAGAGAGAGCGTTGATGAAGCGACGACGGCGCGATCTAGGCGCATACAATATCAAAATATTGCAGGATATCTAGATGCGGGGGCAGAGAGAGCGTTGATGAAGCGACGATGGCGCGACCTAGACGCATACAATATATAAGTATTGCATGATATCTAGGCGCGGGCACTGAGAGATAGCGACGGCGACGCGACCTAGGCGCAAACAATATAAAAACTATTGCAGGATATCTAGGTACGGGGACTGAGAGATATCGACGGCGACGCGACCTAGGCGCGGGGTCAGAGAGGCCGGTGATGTAGCGACGACGGCGCGACCTAGGCGCATACAATATATAAATGTTGCAGGATATCGAGGCGCGGGGACAGAGAGACTGCAACGTTGTAGCGACGATAACGCGACCTAGGCGCATACAATATAAAAATATTGCAGGATATCTAGGCGCGGGGACTGAGAGATATCGACGGCGACACGACCTAGGCGCATACAATATAAAAATATTGCAGGATATCCAGGCGCAGGGACTGAGAGATATCGACGACGACGCGACCTAGGCGCATACAATATAAAAAATATTGCAGGATATCTAGGTATGGCGACTGAGAGATAGTGACGGCGACGCGGCCAAGGCGTATACAATATATAAATATTGCAGGATACCTAGAGGCGCGGGCAGAGAGAGCGGTGATGTAGCGACGATGGCGCATACAATATATAAATATTGCATGATATCTAGGCGCGGGGACAAAGAGACTGCATCGATGTAGCGACGAAGGCGCGACCTAGACGCATACAATATAAAAATATTGCAGGATATCTAGGCGCGGGGACTGAGAGATATCGATGGCGACACGACCTAGGCGCATACAATATAAAAATATTGCAGGATATCCAGGCGCAGGGACTGAGAGATATCGATGGCGACGCGACCTAGAAGCATACAATATAAAAAATATTGCAGGATATCTAGGAACGGGGACTGAGAGATATCGACGGCGACGCGACCTAGGCGCATACAATATAAAAATATTGCAGTATACGTAGGCGCGGGGTCAGAGAGGCCGGTGATGTAGCGACGACGGCGCGACCTAGGCGCATACAATGTATAAATATTGCAGGATATCTAGGCGCGGGGGCAGAGATATCGAACGCGTCGCGACATAAGCGCATGCAATATAAAAAATATTGCAGGATATCTAGGTATGGAGACTGGGAGATGGCGAAGGCGACGCGGCCTAGGCGCATACAATATAAAAATATTGCAGGATACGTTGGCGCGGGGTCAGAGAGGCCGGTGATATAGCGACGACGGCGCGACCTAGGCGCATACAATATAAAAATATTGCAGGATACCTAGCCTCGGGGTCATAGAGGCCGGCGATGTAGCGACGACGGTACGACCTAGGCGCATACAATATAAAAAATATTGTAGGATATCTAGGCTCGCGGTCAGAGAGGGCGGTGATGTAGCGACGACGGCGTGACCTAGGCGCATACAATATATAAATATTGCAGGATATCTAGGTGCGGGGACAGAGAGACTGCAACGATGTAGCGACGATAACGCGACCTAGGCGCATACAATATAAAAATATTGCAGGATATCTAGGCGCGGGGACTGAGAGATATCGACGGCGACGCGACCTAGTCGCATACAATATAAAAATATTGCAGGATATCCAGGCGCAGGGACTGAGAGATATCGACGACGACGCGACCTAGGCGCATACAATATAAAAAATATTGCAGGATATCTAGGTATGGCGACTGAGAGATAGTGACGGCGACGCGGCCAAGGCGTATACAATATATAAATATTGCAGGATACCTAGAGGCGCGGGCAGAGAGAGCGGTGATGTAGCGACGATGGCGCATACAATATATAAATATTGCATGATATCTAGGCGCGGGGACAAAGAGACTGCATCGATGTAGCGACGAAGGCGCGACCTAGACGCATACAATATAAAAATATTGCACGATATCTAGGCGCGGGGACTGAGAGATATCGATGGCGACGCGACCTAGAAGCATACAATATAAAAAATATTGCAGGATATCTAGGTACGGGGACTGAGAGATATCGACGGCGACGCGACCTAGGCGCATACAATATAAAAATATTGCAGGATACGTAGGCGCGGGGTCAGAGAGGCCGGTGATGTAGCGACGACGGCGCGACCTAGGCGCATACAATGTATAAATATTGCAGGATATCTAGGCGCGGGGGCAGAGATATCGAACGCGTCGCGACCTAAGCGCATGCAATATAAAAAATATTGCAGGATATCTAGGTATGGAGACTGGGAGATAGCGAAGGCGACGCGGCCTAGGCGTATACAATATATAAATATTGCAGGATAGCTAGGCGCGGGCACTGAGAGATAGCGACGGCGACGCGACCTAGGCGCATACAATACAAAAATATTGCAGAATATCTAGACGCGTGGTCAGTGAGGGCGGTGATGTAGCTATGACGGCGCGACCTAGGCGCATACTATATAAAAATATTGCAAAAGATCTAGGCGCGGGTACTGAGAGTCTCCAACGATGTAGCGACGATGGCGCGACCTAGGCGCACACAATATAAAAAATATTGCAGGATATCTAGACGCGGGGTCAGAGAGGGCGGTGATGTAGCGTCGACGGCGTATACAATATATAAATATTGCAGGATATCTAGGCTCAGGGACTGAGAGACATCGACGGCGACGCGACCTAGGCGCATACAATACAAAAATATTGCAGGATATCTAGACGTTGGGTCAAAGAGGGCGGTGATGTAGCGACGACGGTACGACCTAGGCGCATACAATATAAAAAATATTGTAGGATATCTAGGCTCGCGGTCAGAGAGGGCGGTAATGTAGCGACGACGGCGTGACCTAGGCGCATACAATATATAAATATTGCAGGATACCTAGAGGCGCGGGCAGAGAGAGCGGTGATGTAGCGACGATGGCGCATACAATATATAAATATTGCATGATATCTAGGCGCGGGGACAAAGAGACTGCATCGATGTAGCGACGAAGGCGCGACCTAGACGAATACAATATAAAAATATTGCAGGATATCTAGGCGCGGGGACTGAGAGATATCGATGGCGACACGACCTAGGCGCATACAATATAAAAATATTGCAGGATATCCAGGCGCAGGGACTGAGAGATATCGATGGCGACGCGACCTAGAAGCATACAATATAAAAAATATTGCAGGATATCTAGGTACGGGGACTGAGAGATATCGACGGCGACGCGACCTAGGCGCATACAATATAAAAATATTGCAGGATACGTAGGCGCGGGGTCAGAGAGGCCGGTGATGTAGCGACGACGGCGCGACCTAGGCGCATACAATGTATAAATATTGCAGGATATCTAGGCGCGGGGGCAGAGATATCGAACGCGTCGCGACATAAGCGCATGCAATATAAAAAATATTGCAGGATATCTAGGTATGGAGACTGGGAGATAGCGAAGGCGACGCGGCCTAGGCGCATACAATATAAAAATATTGCAGGATACGTAGGCGCGGGGTCAGAGAGGCCGGTGATATAGCGACGACGGCGCGACCTAGGCGCATACAATATAAAAATATTGCAGGATACCTAGCCTCGGGGTCATAGAGGCCGGCGATGTAGCGACGACGGTACGACCTAGGCGCATACAATATAAAAAATATTGTAGGATATCTAGGCTCGCGGTCAGAGAGGGCGGTGATGTAGCGACGACGGCGTGACCTAGGCGCATACAATATATAAATATTGCAGGATATCTAGGTGCGGGGACAGAGAGACTGCAACGATGTAGCGACGATAACGCGACCTAGGCGCATACAATATAAAAATATTGCAGGATATCTAGGCGCGGGGACTGAGAGATATCGACGGCGACGCGACCTAGTCGCATACAATATAAAAATATTGCAGGATATCCAGGCGCAGGGACTGAGAGATATCGACGACGACGCGACCTAGGCGCATACAATATAAAAAATATTGCAGGATATCTAGGTATGGCGACTGAGAGATAGTGACGGCGACGCGACCAAGGCGTATACAATATATAAATATTGCAGGATACCTAGAGGCGCGGGCAGAGAGAGCGGTGATGTAGCGACGATGGCGCATACAATATATAAATATTGCATGATATCTAGGCGCGGGGACAAAGAGACTGCATCGATGTAGCGACGAAGGCGCGACCTAGACGCATACAATATAAAAATATTGCACGATATCTAGGCGCGGGGACTGAGAGATATCGATGGCGACGTGACCTAGAAGCATACAATATAAAAAATATTGCAGGATATCTAGGTACGGGGACTGAGAGATATCGACGGCGACGCGACCTAGGCGCATACAATATAAAAATATTGCAGGATACGTAGGCGCGGGGTCAGAGAGGCCGGTGATGTAGCGACGACGGCGCGACCTAGGCGCATACAATGTATAAATATTGCAGGATATCTAGGCGCGGGGGCAGAGATATCGAACGCGTCGCGACCTAAGCGCATGCAATATAAAAAATATTGCAGGATATCTAGGTATGGAGACTGGGAGATAGCGAAGGCGACGCGGCCTAGGCGTATACAATATATAAATATTGCAGGATAGCTAGGCGCGGGCACTGAGAGATAGCGACGGCGACGCGACCTAGGCGCATACAATACAAAAATATTGCAGAATATCTAGACGCGTGGTCAGTGAGGGCGGTGATGTAGCTATGACGGCGCGACCTAGGCGCATACTATATAAAAATATTGCAAAAGATCTAGGCGCGGGTACTGAGAGTCTCCAACGATGTAGCGACGATGGCGCGACCTAGGCGCACACAATATAAAAAATATTGCAGGATATCTAGACGCGGGGTCAGAGAGGGCGGTGATGTAGCGTCGACGGCGTATACAATATATAAATATTGCAGGATATCTAGGCTCAGGGACTGAGAGACATCGACGGCGACGCGACCTAGGCGCATACAATACAAAAATATTGCAGGATATCTAGACGTTGGGTCAAAGAGGGCGGTGATGTAGCGACGACGGTACGACCTAGGCGCATACAATATAAAAAATATTGTAGGATATCTAGGCTCGCGGTCAGAGAGGGCGGTAATGTAGCGACGACGGCGTGACCTAGGCGCATACAATATATAAATATTGCAGGATATCAAGGCGCGGGGACTGAGAGATATAGACGGCGACGCGACCTAGGCGCATACAATATAAAAATATTGCAGGATACCTAGCCTCGGGGTCATAGAGGCCGGCGATGTAGCGACGACGGTACGACCTAGGCGCATACAATATAAAAAATATTGTAGGATATCTAGGCTCGCGGTCAGAGAGGGCGGTGATGTAGCGACGACGGCGTGACCTAGGCGCATACAATATATAAATATTGCAGGATATCTAGGTGCGGGGACAGAGAGACTGCAACGATGTAGCGACGATAACGCGACCTAGGCGCATACAATATAAAAATATTGTAGGATATCTAGGCTCGCGGTCAGAGAGGGCGGTAATGTAGCGACGACGGCGTGACCTAGGCGCATACAATATATAAATATTGCAGGATATCAAGGCGCGGGGACTGAGAGATATCGACAGCGACGCGACCTAGGCGCATACAATATAAAAATATTGCAGAATACGTAGACGCGGGGTCAGAGGGGCCGGTGATGTAGCGACGACGGCGCGACCTAGGCGCATACAATATATAAATATTGCAGGATATCTAGGCGCGGTGGCAGAGAGGGCGGTGATGTAGCGACGACGCCACGACCTAGGCGCATACAATATGTAAATATTGCAGGATATCTAGGAGCAGGAGCAGAGTGAGCGGTGATGTAGCGACGACGACGCGACCTAGGCGCATACAATATAAAAATATTGCAGGATATCTAGGCGCGGGGACAGAGAGGCTGCAACGATGTAGCGACGACGGCGCGACCTAGGCGCATACAATATCAAAATATTGCAGGATATCTAGGCGCGGGGACAGAGAGACTGCAACGATGTAGCGACAATAGCGCGATCTAGGCGCATACAATATAAAAATATTGCATGATATCTAGGCGCGTTCACTGAGAGATAGCGACGGCGACGCGACCTAGAAGCATACAATATAAAAACTATTGCAGGATATCTAGGTACGGGGACTGAGAGATATCGACGGCGACGCGACCTAGAAGCATACAATATAAAAAATATTGCAGGATATCTAGGTACGGGGACAGAGAGATATCGACGGCGACGCGACCTAGGTGCATACAATATAAAAATATTGCAGAATACGTAGGCGCGGGGTCAGAGAGGCCGCTGATGTAGCGACGACGGCGCGACCTAGGCGCATACAATATATAAATATTGCAGCATATATAGGCGCGGGGACAGAGAGACTGCAACGATGTAGCGACTATGGCGCGACCTAGGCGCATACAATATAAAAATATTGCAGGATATCTAGGCGCGGGCACTGAGAGATAGTGACGGCGACGCGACCTAGGCGCATACAATATAAAAATATTGCAGGATATCCAGGTGCAGGGACAGAGAGATATCGACGGCGACGCGACCTAGGCGCATACAATATAAAAAATATTGTAGGATATCTAGGTATGGCGACTGAGAGATAGCGACGGCGATGCGGCCAAGGCGTATACAATATATAAATAGTGCAGGATACCTAGGCGCGGTGTCAGAGAGGGCGGTGATGTAGCGACGACGGCGCATAAAATATATAAATATTGCATGATATCTAGACGCGGGGACAAAGAGACTGCAACGATGTAGCGACGAAGGCGCGACCTTGGCGCATACAATATAAAAATATTGCAGGATATCTAGGCGCGGGGACTGAGAGATATCGACGGCGACGCGACCTAGAAGCATACAATATAAAAAATATTGCAGGATATCTAGGTACGGGGACTGAGAGATATCGACGGCGACGCGACCTAGGCGCATACAATATAAAAATATTGTAGGATACCTAGGCGCGGGGTCAGAGAGGCCGGTGATGTAGCGACGACGGCGCGACCTAGGCGCATACAATGTATAAATATTGCAGGATATCCGGGCGTATACAATATATAAATATTGCAGGATATCTAGGCGCGGGGGCAGAGAGAGCGTTGATGATGACGACGGCGCGACCTAGGCGCATACAATATATAAATATTGCAGGATATCTAGGTGCGGGGACAGAGAGACTGCAACGATGTAGCGACGAAGGCGCGATTTAGGCGCATACAATATAAAAATATTGCAGGATATCTAGGCGCTTGGACTGAGAAATATCGACGGCGACGCGACCTAGAAGCATACAATATAAAAAATATTGCAGGATATCTAGGTACGGGGACTGAGAGATATCGACGGCGACGCGACCTAGGCGCATACAATATAAAAATATTGCAGGATATCTAGGCGCGGGGTCAGAGAGGCCGGTGATGTAGCGACGACGGCGCGACCTAGGCGCATACAATGTATAAATATTGCAGGATATTTAGGCGCGAGGGCAGAGAGAGCGTTGATGTAGCGACGACGGAGCGATCTAGGCGCAAACAACGTATAAATATTGCAGGATATCCAGGCGTATACAATATATAAATATTGCAGGATATCTAGGCGCGGGGGCAGAGAGAGCGTTGATGTAGCGACCTAGGCGCATACAATATATAAATATTGCAGGATATCTAGATGCGGGGGCAGAGAGAGCGTTGATGAAGCGACGACGGCGCGATCTAGGCGCATACAATATCAAAATATTGCAGGATATCTAGATGCGGGGGCAGAGAGAGCGTTGATGAAGCGACGATGGCGCGACCTAGACGCATACAATATATAAGTATTGCATGATATCTAGGCGCGGGCACTGAGAGATAGCGACGGCGACGCGACCTAGGCGCAAACAATATAAAAACTATTGCAGGATATCTAGGTACGGGGACTGAGAGATATCGACGGCGACGCGACCTAGGCGCGGGGTCAGAGAGGCCGGTGATGTAGCGACGACGGCGCGACCTAGGCGCATACAATATATAAATGTTGCAGGATATCGAGGCGCGGGGACAGAGAGACTGCAACGTTGTAGCGACGATAACGCGACCTAGGCGCATACAATATAAAAATATTGCAGGATATCTAGGCGCGGGGACTGAGAGATATCGACGGCGACACGACCTAGGCGCATACAATATAAAAATATTGCAGGATATCCAGGCGCAGGGACTGAGAGATATCGACGACGACGCGACCTAGGCGCATACAATATAAAAAATATTGCAGGATATCTAGGTATGGCGACTGAGAGATAGTGACGGCGACGCGGCCAAGGCGTATACAATATATAAATATTGCAGGATACCTAGAGGCGCGGGCAGAGAGAGCGGTGATGTAGCGACGATGGCGCATACAATATATAAATATTGCATGATATCTAGGCGCGGGGACAAAGAGACTGCATCGATGTAGCGACGAAGGCGCGACCTAGACGCATACAATATAAAAATATTGCAGGATATCTAGGCGCGGGGACTGAGAGATATCGATGGCGACACGACCTAGGCGCATACAATATAAAAATATTGCAGGATATCCAGGCGCAGGGACTGAGAGATATCGATGGCGACGCGACCTAGAAGCATACAATATAAAAAATATTGCAGGATATCTAGGTACGGGGACTGAGAGATATCGACGGCGACGCGACCTAGGCGCATACAATATAAAAATATTGCAGGATACGTAGGCGCGGGGTCAGAGAGGCCGGTGATGTAGCGACGACGGCGCGACCTAGGCGCATACAATGTATAAATATTGCAGGATATCTAGGCGCGGGGGCAGAGATATCGAACGCGTCGCGACATAAGCGCATGCAATATAAAAAATATTGCAGGATATCTAGGTATGGAGACTGGGAGATGGCGAAGGCGACGCGGCCTAGGCGCATACAATATAAAAATATTGCAGGATACGTTGGCGCGGGGTCAGAGAGGCCGGTGATATAGCGACGACGGCGCGACCTAGGCGCATACAATATAAAAATATTGCAGGATACCTAGCCTCGGGGTCATAGAGGCCGGCGATGTAGCGACGACGGTACGACCTAGGCGCATACAATATAAAAAATATTGTAGGATATCTAGGCTCGCGGTCAGAGAGGGCGGTGATGTAGCGACGACGGCGTGACCTAGGCGCATACAATATATAAATATTGCAGGATATCTAGGTGCGGGGACAGAGAGACTGCAACGATGTAGCGACGATAACGCGACCTAGGCGCATACAATATAAAAATATTGCAGGATATCTAGGCGCGGGGACTGAGAGATATCGACGGCGACGCGACCTAGTCGCATACAATATAAAAATATTGCAGGATATCCAGGCGCAGGGACTGAGAGATATCGACGACGACGCGACCTAGGCGCATACAATATAAAAAATATTGCAGGATATCTAGGTATGGCGACTGAGAGATAGTGACGGCGACGCGGCCAAGGCGTATACAATATATAAATATTGCAGGATACCTAGAGGCGCGGGCAGAGAGAGCGGTGATGTAGCGACGATGGCGCATACAATATATAAATATTGCATGATATCTAGGCGCGGGGACAAAGAGACTGCATCGATGTAGCGACGAAGGCGCGACCTAGACGCATACAATATAAAAATATTGCACGATATCTAGGCGCGGGGACTGAGAGATATCGATGGCGACGCGACCTAGAAGCATACAATATAAAAAATATTGCAGGATATCTAGGTACGGGGACTGAGAGATATCGACGGCGACGCGACCTAGGCGCATACAATATAAAAATATTGCAGGATACGTAGGCGCGGGGTCAGAGAGGCCGGTGATGTAGCGACGACGGCGCGACCTAGGCGCATACAATGTATAAATATTGCAGGATATCTAGGCGCGGGGGCAGAGATATCGAACGCGTCGCGACCTAAGCGCATGCAATATAAAAAATATTGCAGGATATCTAGGTATGGAGACTGGGAGATAGCGAAGGCGACGCGGCCTAGGCGTATACAATATATAAATATTGCAGGATAGCTAGGCGCGGGCACTGAGAGATAGCGACGGCGACGCGACCTAGGCGCATACAATACAAAAATATTGCAGAATATCTAGACGCGTGGTCAGTGAGGGCGGTGATGTAGCTATGACGGCGCGACCTAGGCGCATACTATATAAAAATATTGCAAAAGATCTAGGCGCGGGTACTGAGAGTCTCCAACGATGTAGCGACGATGGCGCGACCTAGGCGCACACAATATAAAAAATATTGCAGGATATCTAGACGCGGGGTCAGAGAGGGCGGTGATGTAGCGTCGACGGCGTATACAATATATAAATATTGCAGGATATCTAGGCTCAGGGACTGAGAGACATCGACGGCGACGCGACCTAGGCGCATACAATACAAAAATATTGCAGGATATCTAGACGTTGGGTCAAAGAGGGCGGTGATGTAGCGACGACGGTACGACCTAGGCGCATACAATATAAAAAATATTGTAGGATATCTAGGCTCGCGGTCAGAGAGGGCGGTAATGTAGCGACGACGGCGTGACCTAGGCACATACAATATATAAATATTGCAGGATATCAAGGCGCGGGGACTGAGAGATATAGACGGCGACGCGACCTAGAAGCATACAATATAAAAATATTGCAGGATACCTAGGCGCGTGGTCAGAGAGGGCGGTGATGTAGCGACGCCGGCGTATACAATATATAAATATTGCAGGATATCTAGGCGCGGGGTCAGAGAGCTCGGTGATGTAGCGACGACGGCGAATATAATATATAAATATTGCAGGATATCTAGGCGCGGGGACTGAGTGATATCGACGGCGACGCGACCGTTACGCATACAATACAAAAATATTGCAGGATATCTAGGCGCGTGGTCAAAGAGGGCGGTGATAAAGCGACGACGGCGTATATAATATAAAAATATTGCAGGATATCTAGGCGCGGGGAATGAGAGACAGACACAGCCGCGCGGCCTAGGCCTATACGATATATAAATATTGCATGATATCTAGGCGCGGGGTCAAGGAAAGCGGTGATGTGGCGACGGCGGCGCGACCTAGGCGCATACAATACAAAAATATTGGAGGATATCTAGACGCGTGGTCAAAGAGGGCATTGATAAAGCGACGGCGCGACCTAGGAGCATCCAATATAAAAAATATCGCAGGATATCTAGGCGCGATGACTGAGAGATATCGACGGCGATACGACCTAGGCGCATACAATATAAAAATATTGCAGGATATCTAGACGCGGGGTCAGAGAGGGCGGTGATGTAGCGACGACGGCGCGACCTAGGCGCATACAATGTATAAATATTGCAGGATATCTAGGCGCGGGGGCAGAGATATCGAACGCGTCGCGACCTAAGCGCATGCAATATAAAAAATATTGCAGGATATCTAGGTATGGAGACTGGGAGATAGCGAAGGCGACGCGGCCTAGGCGTATACAATATATAAATATTGCAGGATAGCTAGGCGCGGGCACTGAGAGATAGCGACGGCGACGCGACCTAGGCGCATACAATACAAAAATATTGCAGAATATCTAGACGCGTGGTCAGTGAGGGCGGTGATGTAGCTATGACGGCGCGACCTAGGCGCATACTATATAAAAATATTGCAAAAGATCTAGGCGCGGGTACTGAGAGTCTCCAACGATGTAGCGACGATGGCGCGACCTAGGCGCACACAATATAAAAAATATTGCAGGATATCTAGACGCGGGGTCAGAGAGGGCGGTGATGTAGCGTCGACGGCGTATACAATATAAAAAATATTGCAGGATATCTAGACGCGTGGTCAGAGAGGGCGGTGATGTAGCGACGACAGCGTATACAATATCTACATATTGCAGGATATCTAGGCGCGGGGACTGAGAGATGTCGACGACGACGCGACCTAGGCGCATACAATTGAAAAATATTGCAGGATATCTATACGCGTGGTCAGAGAGGGCGGTGATGAAGCGACGACGGCGTGTACAATATATAAATATTGCAGGATATCTAGGCGCGGGGACCGAGAGATGTCGACGGCGGCCCGACCTAGGCGCTTACAATACAAAATTATTGCAGGATATCTAGACGCGGGGTCAGAGTGGGCGGTGATGTAGCGATGACGGCGCGCCCTAGGCGCATACAATATAACAATATTGCAAGATATCTAGGCGCGGGTACTGAGAGACTCCAAAGATGTAGCGAGGATGGCGCGACCTAGGCGCATACAATATAAAAATATCGCATTATATCTAGTTGCATGGGCAGTGAGATATCGATGGCGATGCGACCTAGGTGCATAAATATAAAAAATATTGCAGTTTATGTGGACGCGGGGTCAGAGAGGGCGGTGATGTAGCGACGACGGCGTATACAATATATAAATATTGCAGGATATCTAGGCGCGGGGACTGAGAAATATCGACGGCGACGCGACTTATGCGCATACAATACAAAAATATTGCAGGATATCTAGACGCGTGGTCAGAGAGGGCGGTGATGTAGTGACGACGGCGTGACCTAGGCGCATACAATATAAAAAATATTGCAGGATATCTAGACGCGGGGTCAGAGAGGGCGGTGATGTAGCGACGACGGCGTATACAATATATAAATATTGCAAGATATCTAGGCGCGGGGACTGAGCGATATCGACTGCGACGCGACCTATGCGCATACAATATAAAAATATTGCAGAATATCTAAACACGCAGTCAGAAAGGGCGGTGATGTAGTGACGACGGCGTATACAATATATAAATATTGCAGGATATCTAGGCGCGGGGTCAGAGAGGGCGGTGATGAAGCGACGACGACGTATACAATATATAAATATTGCAGGATATCTAGGCTCAGGGACTAAGAGATATCAACGGCGACGCGACCTAGGCGCATACAATACAAAAATATTGCAGGATATCTAAACGTTGGGTCAAAGAGGGCGGTGATGTAGCGACGACGGTACGACCTAGGCGCATACAATATAAAAAATATTGCAGGATATCTAGGCGCGTGGTCAGAGAGGGCGGTGATGTAGCGACGATGGCGTGACCTAGGCGCATACAATATAAAAAATATTGCAGGATATCTAGACGCGGGGTCAGAAAGGACGGTGATGTAGCGACGACGGCGTATACAATATATAAATATTGCAGGATATCTAGGCGCGGGGACTGAGAGATATCGACGGCGATGCGACCTAGGCGCATACAATATAAAATATATTGCAGGATATCTAGACGGCTGGTCAGAGAGGGCGGTGATGTAGCGACGACGGCGTATACAATATATAAATATTGCAGGATATCTAGGCGCGTGGCAAAGAGGGCGGTAATGTAGCGAAGACGGTACGACCTAGGCGCATACAATATAAAAAATATTGCAGGATATTTAGACGCGTGGTCAGAGAGGGCGGTGATGTAGCGACGACGGCGCGACCTAGGCGCATAAATTACAAAAATATTGCAGGATATCTAGGCGCGGGGACTGAGACATATCGACGGCGACACGACCTAGGCGCATACAATATAAAAAATATTGCAGGATATTTAGACGCGTGGTCAGAGAGGGCATTGATGTAGCGACGACGGCGTATACAATATATAAGTATTGAAGGATATCTAGGCGCGGGGACTGAGACATATCGACGGCGACACGACCTAGGCGCATACAATATAAAAAATATTGCAGGATATCTAGACGCGGGGTCAGAAAGGGCATTGATGTAGCGACGACGGCGTATACAATATATAAATATTGCAGGATATCTAGGCGCATGGACTGAGAGATATCGACGGCGACGCGACCTAGGCGCATACAATTGAAAAATATTGCAGGATATCTAGACGCGTGGTCAGAGAGGGCGGTGATGAAGCGACGACGGCGTGTACAATATATAAATATTGCAGGATATCTAGGCGCGTGGCAAAGAGGGCGGTAATGTAGCGAAGACGGTACGACCTAGGCGCATACAATATAAAAAATATTGCAGGATATTTAGACGCGTGGTCAGAGAGGGCGGTGATGTAGCGACGACGGCGCGACCTAGGCTCATAAATTACAAAAATATTGCAGGATATCTAGACGCGTGGTGAAAGAGGGCGGTGATGAAGCGACGACGGCGCGACCTAGGAGCATTCAATATAAAAAAAATTGCAGGATATCTAGGCACGGGGACTGAGAGATATCGACGGCGATGCGACATAGGCGCATACAATATAAAAAATATTGCAGGATATCTAGACGGGGGGTCAGAGAGGGCGGTGATGTAGCGATGACGGTACGACCTAGGCGCATACAATATAAAAAATATTGCAGGATATCTAGGCGCGTGGTCAGAGAGGGCGGTGATGTAGCGACGACGGCGTGACCTAGGCGCATACAATATAAAAAATATTGCAGGATATCTAGACGCGGGATCAGAAAGGACGGTGATGTAGCGACGACGGCGTATACAATATATAAATATTGCAGGATATCTAGGCGCGGGGACTGAGAGATATCGACGGCGATGCGACCTAGGCGCATACAATATAAAATATATTGCAGGATATCTAGACGGGTGGTCAGAGAGGGCGGTGTTGTAGCGACGACGGCGTATACAATATATAAATATTGCAGGATATCTAGGCGCATGGACTGAGAGATATCGACGGCGACGCGAACTAGGCGCATACAATTGAAAAATATTGCAGGATATCTAGACGCGTGGTCAGAGAGGGCGGTGATGAAGCGACGACGGCGTGTACAATATATAAATATTGCAGGATATATAGGCGCGGGGACTGAGAGATATCGACGGCGATGCGACCTAGGCGCATACAATATAAAATATATTGCAGGATATCTAGACGGGGGGTCAGAGAGGGCAGTGATGAAGCGACGACGGCATATACAATATAAAAAATATTGCAGGATATCTAGACGCGTGGTCAGAGAGCGCGGTGATGTAGCGACGACGGCGTATACAATATATAAATATTGCAGGATATCTAGGCGCATGGACTGAGAGATATCGACGGCGACGCGACCTAGGCGCATACAATATAAAAAATATTGCAGGATATCTAGGCGCGTGGTCAAAGAGGGCGGTGATGTAGCGAAGACGGTACGACCTAGGCGCATACAATATAAAAAATATTGCAGGATATCTAGGCGCGTGGTCAGAGAGGGCGGTGATGTAGCGACGACGGCGCGACCTAGGCGCATAAATTACAAAAATATTGCAGGATATCTAGACGCGTGGTGAAAGAGGGCGGTGATGAAGCGACGACGGCGCGACCTAGGAGCATTCAATATAAAAAAAATTGCAGGATATCTAGGCACGGGGACTGAGAGATATCAACGGCGACGCGACCTAGGCGCATACAATACAAAAATATTGCAGGATATCTAAACGTTGGGTCAAAGAGGGCGGTGATGTAGCGACGACGGTACGACCTAGGCGCATACAATATAAAAAATATTGCAGGATATCTAGGCGCGTGGTCAGAGAGGGCGGTGATGTAGCGACGACGGCGTGACCTAGGCGCATACAATATAAAAAATATTGCAGGATATCTAGACGCGGGGTCAGAAAGGACGGTGATGTAGCGACGACGGCGTATACAATATATAAATATTGCAGGATATCTAAGCGCATGGACTAAGAGATATCGACGGCGACGCGACCTAGGTGCATACAATATAAAAATATTGCAGGATATCTAGACGCGTGGTTAGAGAGGGCGGTAATGTAGCGACGACGGCGTATAAAATATATAAATATTGCAGGATATCTAGACGCGGGGGCAGAGAGGGTGGTGATGTAGTGATGACGGCGTATACAATATATAAATATTGCAGTATATTTAGGCGCATGGACTGAGAGATATCGACGGCGACGCGACCTAGGCGCATACAATACAAAAATATTGCAGGATATCTAGACGCGGGGTCAGAAAGGACGGTGATGTAGTGACGACGGCGTATACAATATATAAATATTGCAGGATATCTAGGCGCGGGGACTGAGAGATATCGACGCCGATGCGACCTAGGAGCATACAATATAAAATATATCGCAGGATATCTAGACGGGGGGTCAGAGAGGGCGGTGATGAAGCGACGACGGCATATACAATATAAAAAATATTGCAGGATATCTAGACGCGTGGTCAGTGAGGGCGGTGATGTAGCGACGACGGCGTATAGAATATATAAATATTGCAGGATATCTAGGCGCATGGACTGAGAGATATCGACGGCGACGCGACCTAGGCGCATACAATATAAAAAATATTGCAGGATATCTAGGCGCATGGTCAAAGAGGGCGGTAATGTAGCGAAGACGGTACGACCTAGGCGCATACAATATAAAAAATATTGCAGGATATCTAGGCGCGTGGTCAGAGAGGGCGGTGATGTAGCGACGACGGCGCGACCTAGGCGCATAAATTACAAAAATATTGCAGGATATCTAGACGCGTGGTGAAAGAGGGCGGTGATGAAGCGACGACGGCGCGACCTAGGAGCATTCAATATAAAAAAAATTGCAGGATATCTAGGCACGGGGACTGAGAGATATCGACGGCGATGCGACATAGGCGCATACAATATAAAAAATATTGCAGGATATCTAGACGGGGGGTCAGAGAGGGCGGTGATGTAGCGATGACGGCGTATACAATATATAAATATTGCAAGATAACTAGGCGCGGGGACTGAGAGATATCGACGGCGATACGACCTAGACGCATACAATATAAAAATATTACAGGATATCTAGACGCGGGGTCAGAGAGGACGGTGATGTAGCGATGACGGCGCGACCTAGGCGCATACAATATAAAAGTATTGCAGTATATCTAGGCGCGGGGACTGAGAGATATCGACGGCGATGCGACCTAGGCGCATAAAATATAAAAAATATTGCAGGATATCTAGACGCGTTGTCAGAGAGGGCGGTGATGTAGCGACGCCGGCGTATACAATATATAAATATTGCAGGATATCTAGGCGCGGGGTCAGAGAGCTCGGTGATGTAGCGACGACGGCGTATATAATATATAAATATTGCAGGATATCTAGGCGCGGGGAATGAGAGACAGATACAGCCGCGCGGCCTAGGCCTATACGATATATAAATATTGCATGATATCTAGGCGCGGGGTCAAGGAAAGTGGTGATGTAGCGACGGCGGCGCGACCTAGGCGCATACAATACAAAAATATTGCAGGATATCTAGACGCGTGGTCAAAGAGGGCATTGATGAAGCGACGGCGCGACCTAGGAGCATCCAATATAAAAAATATCGCAGGATATCTAGGCGCGATGACTGAGAGATATCGACGGCGATACCACCTAGGCGCATACAATATAAAAATATTGCAGGATATCTAGACGCGGGGTCAGAGAGGGCGGTGAAGTAGCGATGATGGCGCGACCTTTGCGCTTACAATATAAAAATATTGCAGTATATCTAGGCGCGGGGACTGAGAGATTGCGGCAGTGACGCAGCCTAGGCGTATACAATACAAAAATATTGCAGGATATCTAGGCGCGGCGTCAGAGAGGGCGGTGATGTAACGACAACGGCGTATATAATATATAAATATTGCAGGATATCCAGGCGCGGGGTCTGAGAGGTAGCGACGGTGACGCGATCTAGGCGCATACAATACAAAAATATAGCAGGATATCTAGACGCGGGGTCAGAGAGGGTGGTGATGTAGTGACGACGTCGTATACAATATATAAATATTGCAGGATATCTAGACGCAGGGTCGGAGAGGGCGGTGATGTAGCGACAACGGCCTATTTAATATATAAATATTGCAGGATATCTAGGCGCGGAGACTGAGAGATATCGACGGGGACACGACCTAGGCGCATACAATATAAAAAATATTGCAGGATATATAGACGCGGGGTCAGAGAGGGCGGTGATGTAGCGATGATGGCGCGACCTTTGCGCTTACAATATAAAAATATTGCAGTATATCTAGGCGTGGGGACTGAGAGATTGCGGCAGTGACGCAGCCTAGGCGTATACAATACAAAAATATTGCAGGATATCTAGGCGCGGGGTCAGAGAGGGCGGTGATGTAGCGACAACGGCGTATATAATATATAAATATTGCAGGATATCCAGGCGCGGGGACTGAGAGGTAGCGACGGTGACGCGATCTAGGCGCATACAATACAAAAATATTGCAGGATATCTAGACGCGGGGTCGGAGAGGGCGGTGATGTAGCGACAACGGCGTATATAATATATAAATATTGCAGGATATCTAGGCGCGGGGACTGAGAGATATCGACGGGGACACGACCTAGGCGCATACAATATAAAAAATATTGCAGGATATCTAGACGCGGGGTCAGAGAGGGCGGTGATGTAGCGATGACGGCGTATACAATATATAAATATTGCAGGATAACTAGGCGCGGGGACTGAGAGATATCGACGGCGATACGACCTAGGCGCATACAATATAAAAATATTACAGGATATCTAGACGCGGGGTCAGAGAGGGCGGTGATGTAGCGATGACGGCGCGACCTAGGCGCATACAATATAAAAGTATTGCAGGATATCTAGGCGCGGGGATTGAGAGATATCGACGGCGACACGACCTAGGCGCATACAATATAAAAAGTATTGCAGATTATGTAGGCGCCGGGAATGGGATATATCGACCTCGACGCGACCTAGGCGCATATGATACAAAAATATTGCAGAATATCTAGACCCGGGGTCAGAGAGGGCGGTGGTGTAGTGACGACGCCATATACAATATATAAATATTGCAGGATATATAGGCGCGGGGAATGAGAGATATCGACGGCGACGCCACCTAGGCGCATACAATACAAAAATATTGCAGGATATCTAGACGCGGGGTGAGAGTGGGCGGTGATGTAGCGATGACGGTGCGCCCTAGGGGCTAATATAACAATATTGCAAGATATCTAGGCGCGGGTACTGAGAGACTCCAAAGATGTAGCGATGATGGCGCGATCTAGGCGCATACGTTACAAAAAATATTGCAGGATATCTAGACACGGAGTTGGAGAGGGCGGTGATGTAGTGACGACGCCGTATACAATATATAAATATTGCAGGATATCTAGGCGCGGGGACTGAGAGATATCGACGGCGACGCCACCTAGGCGCATACAATACAAAAATATTGCAGGATATCTAGACGCGGGGTGAGAGTGGGCGGTGATGTAGCGATGACGGTGCGCCCTAGGCGCATACAATATAACAATATTGCAAGATATCTAGGCGCGGGTACTGAGAGATTCCTAAGATGTAGCGACGATGGCGCGACCTAGGCGCATACAATACAAAAATATTGCAGGATATCTAGACGCGGGGTCAAAGAGGGCGCTGATGAAGCGACTACGGCGCGACCTTGGCGCAAACAATATAAAAAATATTGCAGGAAATCTAGGCGCGGTGACTGAGAGATATCGACGGCGACGTAACCTAGGCGCATACAATACAAAAATATTTCAGGATATCTAGACCCGGGGTCAGAGAGGGCGGTGGTGTAGTGACGACGCCATATACAACATATAAATATTGCAGGATATATAGGTGTGGGGAATGAGAGATATCGACGGCGACGCCACCTAGGCGCATACAATACAAAAATATTGCAGGATATCTAGACGCGGGGTGAGAGTGGGCGGTGATGTAGCGATGACGGTGCGCCCTAGGCGCATACAATATAACAATATTGCAAGATATCTAGGCGCGGGTACTGAGAGACTCCTAAGATGTAGCGACGATGGCGCGACCTAGGCGCATACAAAACAAAAATATTGCAGGATATCTAGACGCGGGGTCAAAGAGGGCGGTGATGAAGCGACTACGGCGCGACCTTGGCGCAAACAATATAAAAAAAATTGCAGGATATCTAGGCGCGGTGACTGAGAGATATCGACGGCGACGTGACCTAGGCGCATATAATACAAAAATATTGCAGGATATCTAGACGCGGGGTCAGAGAGGGCAGTGATGTAGTGACGACGCCGTATACAATATATAAATATTGCAGGATATCTAGGTGCTGGGACTAAAAGATATCGACTGCGACGCGACCTACGCGCATACAATATAAAAATATTGCAGGATATCTAGACGCGGGGTCAGAGTGGGCGGTGATGTAGTGATGACGGCGCGCTCTAGCTGCATACAATATAACAATATTGCAAGATATCTAGGCGAGGGTACTGAGAGACTCCAAAGATGTAGGGACGATGGCGCGACCTAGGCGCATACAATATAAAAAGTATTGCAGGATATCTAGACGCGGGGTCAGAAAGGACGGTGATGTAGTGACGACGGCGTATACAATATATAAATATTGCAGGATATCTAGGCGCGGGGACTGAGAGATATCGACGGCGACGCGACCTAGGCGCTTACAATACAAGAATATTGCAGGATATCTAGAGGCGTGGTCACAGAGGGCGGTGATGAAGCGACAACGGCGTATAAAATATATAAATATTGCCGGATATCTAGGCGCGGGGACTGAGAGATATCGACGGCGACGCGACCTAGGCGCATACAATACAAAAATATTGCAGGATATCTAGACGCGGGTACTGAGAGACTCCAAAGATGTAGCGACGATGGCGCGACCTAGGCGCATACATTATAAAAAATATTGCAGGATATCTAGACACGGAGTTAGAGAGGGCGGTGATGTAGCGACGACGGCGCGCCCTAGGCGCATACAATATATAAATATTGCAGGATATCTAAGCGCGGGGACTAAGAGATATCGACGGCGACGCGACCTCGCCGCATACAATACAAAAATATTACAGGATATCTAGACGCCTGGTCAGAGAGGGCGGTGATGTAGCGATGACGTCGCGACCTAGGCGCATACAATATAAAAAAATTGCAAGATATCTAGGCGCGGGTACTAAAAGACTCCAATGATGTAGCGACGATGGCGCGACCTAGGCGCATACAATATAAAAATATTGCAGTAAATCTAGGCGCGGGGACTGAGAGGTATCAACGGCGATGCGACCTAGGCGCATATAATATAAAAAATATTGCAGGATATCTAGACGCGTGGTCAGAGAGGGCGGTGATGTAGTGACGACGGCGTATATAATATATAAATACTGCAGGATATCTAATCGCGGGGACTGAGATATAGCGACGGCGACGCGGCCTAGGCGTATACGATATATAAATATTGCATGATATCTAGACGCGGGGTTAAAGAGAGCGGTGATGTAGTGATGACAGCGCGCCCTAGCCGCATACAATATAACAATATTGCAAGATATCTAGGCGCGGGTACTGAGAGACTCCAAAGATGTAGCGACGATGGCGCGACCTAGACGCATACATTATAAAAAATATTGCAGGATATCTAGACACGGAGTTAGAGAGGGCGGTGATGTGGCGACGACGGCGTATACAATATATAAATATTGCAGGATATCTAGACGCGGGGTCAAAGAGAGCGGTGATGAAGCGACTACGGCGCGACCTAGGCGCAAACAATATAAAAAATATTGCAGGATATCTAGGCGCGGGGACTGAGAGATATCGACGGCGACTTGACCTAGGCGCATACAATACAAAAATATTGCAGGATATCTAGACGCGTGGTCAAAGAGGGCATTGATGAAGCGACGGCGCGACCTAGGAGCATCCAATATAAAAAATATCGCAGGATATCTAGGCGCGATGACTGAGAGATATCGACGGCGATACCACCTAGGCGCCTACAATATATAAATATTGCAGGATATCGAGGCGCGGGGACAGAGAGACTGCAACGATGTAGCGACGTTGGCGCGACCTAGAGTCATTCAATATAAAAATATTCCAGGATATCTAGGCGAGGGCACTGAGAGATAGCGACGGCGACGCGACCTAAGCGCATACAATATAAAAATATTGCAGGATATCCAGGCGCACGGACTGAGAAATATCGACGGCGACGCGACCTAGGCGCATAGAATATAAAAAATATTGCAGGATATCTATGTATGGCGACTGAGAGATAGCGTCGGCGACGCGGCCTAGGCGTATACAATATATATATATTGCAGGATACCTAGGCGCGGGGGCAGAGAGAGCGGTGATGTAGCGACGATGGCGTATACAATATATAAATATTGCACGATATCTAGGCGCGGGGACAAAAAGACTGCAACGATGTAGCGACGACAGCGCGACTTAGGCGCATACAATATAAAAATATTGCAGGATATCTAGGCGTGGGGACAGAGAGACTGCAACGATGTAGCGACAATAGCGCGGCCTAGGCGCATACAATATAAAAATATTGCATGATATCTAGGCGCGGGCACTGAGAGATAACGACGGCGACGCGACTTAGGCGCATACAATATAAAAATATTGCAGGATATCTAGGCGCGGGGTCAGAGAGGCCGGTGATGTAGCAACGACGGCGCGACCTAGAAGCATACAACATAAAAAATATTGCAGGATATCTAGGTACGGGGACTGAGAGATATCGACGGCGATGCGACCTAGGCGCATACAATATATAAATATTGCAGGATATCTAGGCGCGGGGGCAGAGAGAGCGGTGATGTAACGACGATGGCGTATACAATATATAAATATTGCACGATATCTAGGCGCGGGGACAAAAAGACTGCAACGATGTAGCGACGACAGCGCGACTTAGGCGCATACAATATAAAAATATTGCAGGATATCTAGGCGCGGGGACAGAGAGACTGCAACGATATAGCGACAATAGCGCGACCTAGGCGCATACAATATAAAAATATTGCATGATATCTAGGCGCGGGCACTGAGAGATAACGACGGCGACGCGACTTAGGCGCATACAATATAAAAATATTGCAGGATATCTAGGCGCGGGGTCAGAGAGGCCGGTGATGTAGCAACGACGGCGCGACCTAGAAGCATACAACATAAAAAATATTGCAGGATATCTAGGTACGGGGACTGAGAGATATCGACGGCGATGCGACCTAGGCGCATACAATATATAAATATTGCAGGATATCTAGGCGCGGGGGCAGAGAGAGCGGTGATGTAGCGACGATGGCGGGACCTAGGCGCATACAATATATAAATATTGCAGGATATCTAGGCGCGGGGGCAGAGAGAGCGGTGATGTAGCGACGACGGCGCGACCTAAGCGCATACAATATAAAAAATATTGCAGGATATCTAGGTACGGGGACTGAGAGATATCGACGGCGACGCGACCTAGGCGCATACAATATAAAAATATTGCAAGATATCTAGGCGCGGGCACTGAGAGATAGCGCCGGCGACGCGACCTAGGCGCATACAATATAAAAATATTGCAGGATATCTAGGCGCGGGGACTGAGAGATATCTACGGTGACGCGACCTAGAAACATACAATATAAAAAATATTGCAGGATATCTAGGTACGGGGACAGAGAGATATCGACGGCGACGCGACCTAGGTGCATTAAATATAAAAATATTGCAGAATACGTAGGCGCGGGGTCAGAGAGGCCGCTGATGTAGCTCCGACGGCGCAACCTAGGCGCATACAATATATAAATATTGCAGCATATATAGGCGCGGGGACAGAGAGACTGCAACGATGTAGCGACTATGGCGCGACCTAGGCGCATACAATATAAAAATATTGCAGGATATCTAGGCGCGGGCACTGAGAGATAGTGACGGCAACGCGACCTAGGCGCATACAATATAAAAATATTGCAGGATATCCAGGTGCAGGGACAGAGAGATATCGACGGCGACGCGACCTAGGCGCATACAATATAAAAAATATTGTAGGATATCTAGGTATGGCGACTGAGAGATAGCGACCGCGATGCGGCCAAGGCGTATACAATATATAAATAGTGCAGGATACCTAGGCGCGGTGTCAGAGAGGGCGGTGATGTAGCGACGACGGCGCATACAATATATAAATATTGCATGATATCTAGACGCGGGGACAAAGAGACTGCAACGATGTAGCGACTAAGGCGCATACAATATGTAAATATTGCAGGATATCTAGGCGCGGGGACAGAGAGACTGCAACGATGTAGCGACAATGGCGCGACCTAGGCGCATACAATATAAAAATATTGCATGATATCTAGGCGGGGGTACTGAGAGATAGCGACGGCGACGCGACCTAGGCGCATACAATATAAAAATATTGCAGGATATCTAGGTATGGAGACTGAGAGATAGCAAAGGCGACGCGGCCTAGGCGTATACAATATATAAATAATGCAGGATACCCAGGCGCGGGCACTGAGAGATAGCGACGGCGACGCGACCTAGGCGCATACAATACAAAAATATTGCAGAATATCTGGATTCGGGGTCAGAGAGGGCGGTGATGTAATGACCACGGCGCGACCTAGGCGCATACAATATATAAATATTGCAGGATATCTAGGCGCGGGGGCAGAGAGAGCGTTGATGAAGCGACGACGGCGCGATCTAGGCGCAAACAATATATAAATATTGCAGGATATCCAGGGGTATAAAATATATAAATATTGCAGGATATCTTGGCGCGTGGGTAGAGAGAGCATTGATGTAGCGACGACGGCGCGACCTAGGCGCATACAATATATAAATATTGCAGGATATCTAGGCGCGGGGGCAGAGAGAGCGGTGATGTAGCGACGACGGCACGACCTAGGCGCATACAATATGTAAATATTGCAGGATATCTAGGCGCGGGGGCAGAGAGAGCGGTGATGTAGCGACGACGGCACGACCTAGGCGCATACAATATGTAAATATTGCAGGATATCTATGCGCGGGGACAGAGAGACTGCAACGATGTAGCGACAATGGCGCGACCTAGACGCATACAATATAAAAATATTGCATGATATCTAGGCGCGGGTACTGAGAGATTGCGACGGCGACGCGACCTAGGCGCATAAATATAAAAATATTGCAGGATATCTAGGCGCGTGGACTGAGAGATACCGACGGCGATGCGACCTAGGAGCATACAATATAAAAAATATTGCAGGATGTCTAGGTACGGGGACTGAGAGATATCGACGGCGACGCGACCTAGGCGCATACAATATAAAAATATTGCAGAATACGTAAACGCGGGGTCAGAGGGGCCGGTGATGTAGCGACAACGGCGCGACCTAGGCGCATACAATATATAAATATTGCAGGATATCTAGGCGCGGTGGCAGAGAGGGCGGTGATGTAGCGACGACGGCACGACCTAGGCGCATACAATATGTAAATATTGCAGGATATCTATGCGCGGGGACAGAGAGACTGCAACGATGTAGCGACAATGGCGCGACCTAGGCGCATACAATATAAAAATATTGCATGATATCTAGGCGCGGGTACTGAGAGATAGCGACGGCGACGCGACCTAGGCGCATACAATATAAAAATATTGCAGGATATCTAGGCGCGGGGGCAGAGAGATATCGACGACGGCGCGACCTAGGCGCATACAATATAAAAAATATTGCAGGATATCTAGGTACGGGGACTGAGAGATAGCGACCGCGATGCGGCCAAGGCGTATACAATATATAAATAGTGCAGGATACCTAGGCGCGGTGTCAGAGAGGGCGGTGATGTAGCGACGACGGCGCATACAATATATAAATATTGCATGATATCTAGACGCGGGGACAAAGAGACTGCAACGATGTAGCGACGAAGGCGCGACCTTGGCGCATACAATATAAAAATATTGCAGGATATCTAGGCGCGGGGACTGAGAGATATCGACGGCGACGCGACCTAGAAGCATACAATATAAAAAATATTGCAGGATATCTAGGTACGGGGACTGAGAGATATCGACGGCGACGCGACCTAGGCGCATACAATATAAAAATATTGCAGGATACCTAGGCGCGGGGTCAGAGAGGCCGGTGATGTAGTGACGACGGCGCGACCTAGGCGCATACAATGTATAAATATTGCAGGATATCCAGGCGTATACAATATATAAATATTGCAGGATATCTAGGCGCGGGGGCGGAGAGAGCGTTGATGATGACGACGGCGCGACCTAGGCGTATACAATATATAAATATTGCAGGATATCTAGGTGCGGGGGCAGAGAGAGCGTTGATGAAGCGACGACGGCGCATACAATATATAAATATTGCAGGATATGTAGGCGCGGGGACAGAGAGACTGCAACGATGTAGCGACGAAGGCGCGATTTAGGCGCATACAATATAAAAATATTGCAGGATATCTAGGCGCTGGGACTGAGAAATATCGACGGCGACGCGACCTAGAAGCATACAATATAAAAAATATTGCAGGATATCTAGGTACGGGGACTGAGAGATATCGACGGCGACGCGACCTAGGCGCATACAATATAAAAATATTGCAGGATATCTAGGCGCGGGGTCAGAGAGGCCGGTGATGTAGCGACGACGGCGCGGCCTAGGCGCATACAATGTATAAATATTGCAGGATATTTAGGCGCGAGGGCAGAGAGAGCGTTGATATAGCGACGACGGAGCGATCTAGGCGCAAACAATGTATAAATATTGCAGGATATCCAGGCGTATACAATATATAAATATTGCAGGATATCTAGGCGCGGGGGCAGAGAGAGCGGTGATGTAGCGACGACGGCGCGACCTAGGCGCATACAATATAAAAAATATTGCAGGATATCTAGATACGGGGACTGAGAGATATCGACGGCGACGCGACCTAGGCGCATACAATATAAAAATATTGCAAGATATCTAGGCGCGGGCACTGAGAGATAGCGCCGGCGACGCGACCTAGGCGCATACAATATAAAAATATTGCAGGATATCTAGGCGCGGGGACTGAGAGATATCGACGGTGACGCGACCTAGAAGCATACAATATAAAAAATATTGCAGGATATCTAGGTACGGGGACAGAGAGATATCGACGGCGACGCGACCTAGGTGCATACAATATAAAAATATTGCAGAATACGTAGGCGCGGGGTCAGAGAGGCCGCTGATGTAGCGACGACGGCGCGACCTAGGCGCATACAATGTATAAATATTGCAGGATATCTAGGCGTATACAATATATAAATATTGCAGGATATCTAGGCGCGGGGGCAGAGAGTGCGTTGATGTAGCGACCTAGGCGCATACAATATATAAATATTGCAGGATATCTAGATGCGGGGGCAGAGAGAGCGTTGATGAAGCGACGACGGCGCGATCTAGGCGCATACAATATCAAAATATTGCAGGATATCTAGATGCGGGGGCAGAGAGAGCGTTGATGAAGCGACGATGGCGCGACCTAGACGCATACAATATATAAGTATTGCATGATATCTAGGCGCGGGCACTGAGAGATAGCGACGGCGACGCGACCTAGGCGCATACAATATAAAAGTATTGCAGGATATCTAGGTATGGAGACTGATAGATAGCAAAGGCGACGCGGCCTAGGCGTATAAAATATATAAATAATGCAGGATACCCAGGCGCGGGCACTGAGAGATAGCGACGGCGACGCGACCTAGGCGCATACAATACAAAAATATTGCAGAATATCTGGATTCGTGGTCAGAGTGGGCGGTGATGTAGCGACGACGGCGCGACCTAGGCGCATACAATATATAAATATTGCAGGATATCTAGGCGCGGGGGCAGAGAGAGCGTTGATGAAGCGACGACGGCGCGATCTAGGCGCAAACAATATATAAATATTGCAGGATATATAGGCGCGGGGGCAGAGAGAGCGGTGATGTAGCGACGACGGCACGACCTAGGCGCATACAATATGTAAATATTGCAGGATA
The DNA here is from genome assembly GCA_949710015.1 of Crataerina pallida. NCBI lineage: Eukaryota > Metazoa > Arthropoda > Insecta > Diptera > Hippoboscidae > Crataerina > Crataerina pallida. Next base: position 12,190,214 of record OX453291.1, read on the forward strand.
TCTATGCGCGGGGACAGAGAGACTGCAACGATGTAGCGACAATGGCGCGACCTAGGCGCATACAATATAAAAATATTGCAGGATATCTAGGCGCGTGGACTGAGAGATATCGACGGCGACGCGACCTAGGAGCATACAATATAAAAAATATTGCAGGATGTCTAGGTACGGGGACTGAGAGATATCGACGGCGACGCGACCTAGGCGCATACAATATATAAATATTGCAGGATATCTAGGCGCGGTGGCAGAGAGGGCGGTGATGTAGCGACGACGGCACGACCTAGGCGCATACAATATGTAAATATTGCAGGATATATAGGCGCAGGAGCAGAGTGAGCGGTGATGTAGCGACGACGACGCGACCTAGGCGCATACAGTATAAAAATATTGCATGATATCTAGGCGCGGGTACTGAGAGATTGCGACGGTGGCGCGACCTAGGCGCATACAATATATAAATATTGCAGGATATCTAGGCGCGGTGGCAGAGAGGGCGGTGATGTAGCGACGACGGCACGACCTAGGCGCATAAAATATGTAAATATTGCAGGATATCTAGGCGCAGGAGCAGAGTGAGCGGTGATGTAGCGACGGCGACGCGGCCTAGGCGTATACAATAAATAAATATTGCAGGATACCTAGGCGCGGGGGCAGAGAGAGCGGTGATGTAGCGACGATGGCGTATACAATATATAAATATTGCACGGGACAAAAAGACTGCAACGATGTAGCGACGAAGGCGCGACTTAGGCGCATACAAGATAAAAATATTGCAGGATATCTAGGCGCGGGGACAGAGAGACTGCAACGATGTAGCGACAATAGCGCGGCCTAGGCGCATACAATATAAAAATATTGCATGATATCTAGGCGCGGGGACAGAGAGACTGCAACGATGTAGCGACAATAGCGCGACCTAGGCGCATACAATATAAAAATATTGCATGATATCTAGGCGCGGGGACAGAGAGATATCGACGGCGACGCGACCTAGGCGCATACAATATAAAAATATTGCAGGATATCTAGGCGCGGGCACTGAGAGATAGCGCCGGCGACGCGACCTAGACGCATACAATATAAAAATATTGCAGGATATCTAGGCGCGGGGACTGAGAGATATCGACGGTGACGCGACCTAGAAGCATACAATATAAAAAATATTGCAGGATATCTAGGTACGGGGACTGAGAGATATCGACGACGACGCGACCTAGGTGCATACAATATAAAAATATTGCAGAATACGTAGGCGCGGGGTCAGAGAGGCCGCTGATGTAGCGACGACGGCGCAACCTAGGCGCATACAATATATAAATATTGCACCATATCTACGCGCGGGAGCAGAGAGAGCGGTGATGTAGCGATGATAGCGGGACCTAGGCACATACAATATATAAATATTGCAGGATATCTAGGCGCGGGGGTAGAGAGAGCGGTGATGTAGCGACGACGCCGCGACCTAGGCGCATACAATATAAAAAATATTGCAGGATATCTAGGTACGGGGACTGAGAGATATCGGCGGCGACGCGACCTAGGCGCATACAATATACAAATATTGCAGGATATCTAGGCGCGGGCACTGAGAGATAGCGCCGGCGACGCGACCTAGGCACATACAATATAAAAATATTGCAGAATATCTAGGCGCAGGGACTGAGAGATATCGACGGCGACGCGACCTAGGCGCATACAATATAAAAAATATTGCAGGATATCTAGGTACGGGGACTGAGAAATCGACGGCGACGCGACCTAGAAGCATACAATATAAAAATTTTGCATGATACCTAGGCGCGGGGTCAGGGAGGCCGGTGATGAAGCGACCACGGCGCGACTTAGGCGCATACAATATATAAATATTGCAGGATATGTAGGCGCGGGGATAGAGAGACTGCAACGATGTAGCGATGAAGGCGCGATTTAGGCGCATACAATATAAAAATATTGCAGGATATCTAGGCGCTGGGACTGAGAAATATCGACGGCGACGCGACCTAGGCGCAAACAATGTATAAATATTGCAGGATATCCAGGCGTATATAATATATAAATATTGCAGGATATCTAGGCGCGGGGGCAGAGAGAGCGTTGATGTAGCGACGACGGCGCGACCTAGGCGCATACAATATATAAATATTGCAGGATATCTAGGTGCGGGGGCAGAGAGAGCGTTGATGAAGCGACGACGGCGCGATCTAGGCGCAAACAATATATAAATATTGCAGGATATCTAGGCGCGGGGGCAGAGAGAGCGTTGATGTAGCGACGACGGCGCGATCTAGGCGCAAACAATATATAAATATTGCAGGATATCTAGGTGCGGGGGCAGAGAGAGCGTTGTTGTAGCGATGATGGCGGGACCTAGGCACATACAATATATAAATATTGCAGGATATCTAGGCGCGGGGGTAGAGAGAGCGGTGATGTAGCGACGACGGCGCGACCTAGGCGCATACAATATAAAAAATATTGCAGGATATCTAGGTACAGGGACTGAGAGATATCGGCGGCGACGCGACCTAGGCGCATACAATATAAAAATATTGCAGGATACCTAGGCGCGGGGTCAGAGAGGCCGGTGATGTAGCGACGACGGCGCGACCTAGGCGCATACAATGTATAAATATTGCAGGATATCTAGGCGCGAGGGCAGAGAGAGCGTTGATGAAGCGACGACGGCGCAATCTAGGCGCAAACAATGTATAAATATTGCAGGATATCCAGGCGTATACAATATACAAATATTGCAGGATATCTAGGCGCGGGGGCAGAGAGAGCGTTGATGTAGCGACGACGGCGCGACCTAGGCGCATACAATATATAAATATTGCAGGATATCTAGGTGCGGGGGCAGAGAGAGCGTTGATGAAGCGACGACGGCGCGATCTAGGCGCAAACAATATATAAATATTGCAGGATATCTAGGCGCGGGGGCAGAGAGAGCGTTGATGTAGCGACGACGGCGCGATCTAGGCGCAAACAATATATAAATATTGCAGGATATCTAGGTGCGGGGGCAGAGAGATCGTTGATGAAGCGACGACGGCGCGACCTAGGCGCATACAATATATAAATATTGCAGCATATCTACGCGCGGGGGCAGAGAGAGCGGTGATGTAGCGATGATGGCGGGACCTAGGCACATACAATATATAAATATTGCAGGATATCTAGGCGCGGGGGTAGAGAGCGGTGATGTAGCGACGACGGCGCGATCTAGACGCAAACAATATATAAATATTGCAGCATATCTACGCGCGGGGGCAGAGAGAGCGGTGATGTAGCGATGATGGCGGGACCTAGGCACATACAATATATAAATATTGCAGGATATCTAGGCGCGGGGGTAGAGAGAGCGGTGATGTAGCGATGACGGCGCGACCTAGGCGCAAACAATGTATAAATATTGCAGGATATCCAGGCGTATACAATATATAAATATTGCAGGATATCTAGGCGCGGGGGCAGAGAGAGCGTTGATGTAGCGACGACGGCGCGATCTAGGTGCAAACAATATATAAATATTGCAGCATATATACGCGCGGGGGCAGAGAGAGCGGTGATGTAGCGATGATGGCGGGACCTAGGCAAATACAATATATAAATATTGCAGGATATCTAGGCGCGGGGGTAGAGAGAGCGGTGATGTAGCGACGACGGCGCGACCTAGGCGCATACAATATAAAAAATATTGCAGGATATCTAGGTACGGGGACTAAGAGATATCGGCGGCGACGCGACCTAGGCGCATACAATATAAAAATATTGCAGGATATCTAGGCGCGGGCACTGAGAGATAGCGCCGACGACGCGACCTAGGCGCATACAATATAAAAATATTGAAGGATACCTAGGCGCGGGGTCAGAGAGGCCGGTGATGTAGCGACGACGGCGCGACCCAGGCGCATACAATGTATAAATATTGCAGGATATCTAGGCGCGAGGGCAGAGAGAGCGTTGATAAAGCGACGACGGCGCGATCTAGGCGCAAACAATGTATAAATATTGCAGGATATCCAGGCGTATACAATATATAAATATTGCAGGATATCTAGGCGCGGGGGCAGAGAGAGCGTTGATGTAGCGACGACGGCGCGACCTAGGCGCATACAATATATAAATATTGCAGGATATCTAGGTGCGGGGGCAGAGAGAGCGTTGATGAAGCGACGACGGCGCGATCTAGGCGCAAACAATATATAAATATTGCAGGATATCTAGGCGCGGGGGCAGAGAGAGCGTTGATGTAGCGATGACGGCGCGATCTAGGCGCAAACAATATATAAATATTGCAGGATATCTAGGTGCGGGGGCAGAGAGAGCGTTGATGAAGCGACGACGGCGCGACCTAGGCGCATACAATGTATAAATATTGCAGGATATCTAGGCGCGGAGGCAAAGAGAGCGTTGATGTAGCGACAATAGCGCGACCTAGGCGCATACAATATAAAAATATTGCATGATATCTAGGCGCGGGCACTGAGAGATAGCGATGGCGACGCGACCTAGGCGCACACAATATAAAAATATTGCAGGATATCTAGGTATGGAGACTGAGGCGCAAAGGCGAAGCGGCCTAGGCGTATACAATATATAAATATTGCAGGATACCCAGGCGCGGGCACTGAGAGATAGCGACGGCGACGCGACCTAGGCGCATACAATACAAAAATATTGCAGAATATCTGGATGCGGGGTCAGAGAGGGCGGTGATGTAGTGACGACGGCGCGACCTAAGCGCATACAATATATAAATATTGCAGGATATCTAGGCGCGGGGGCAGAGAGAGCGTTGATGTAGCGATGACGGCGCGATCTAGGCGCAAACAATATATAAATATTGCAGGATATCTAGGTGCGGGGGCAGAGAGAGCGTTGATGAAGCGACGACGGCGCGACCTAGGCGCATACAATGTATAAATATTGCAGGATATCTAGGCGCGGAGACAAAGAGAGCGTTGATGTAGCGACAATAGCGCGACCTAGGCGCATACAATATAAAAATATTGCATGATATCTAGGCGCGGGCACTGAGAGATAGCGATGGCGACGCGACCTAGGCGCACACAATATAAAAATATTGCAGGATATCTAGGTATGGAGACTGAGAGATAGCAAAGGCGAAGCGGCCTAGGCGTATACAATATATAAATATTGCAGGATACCCAGGCGCGGGCACTGAGAGATAGCGACGGCGACGCGACCTAGGCGCATACAATACAAAAATATTGCAGAATATCTGGATGCGGGGTCAGAGAGGGCGGTGATGTAGTGACGACGGCGCGACCTAAGCGCATACAATATATAAATATTGCAGGATATCTAGGCGCGGGGGCAGAGAGAGCGTTGATGAAGCGACGACGGCGCGATCAAGGCGCATACAATATATAAATATTGCAGGATATGTAGGCGCGGGGATAGAGAGACTGCAACGATGTAGCGATGAAGGCGCGATTTAGGCGCATACAATATAAAAATATTGCAGGATATCTAGGCGCTGGGACTGAGAAATATCGACGGCGACGCGACCTAGGCGCAAACAATGTATAAATATTGCAGGATATCCAGGCGCATACAATATATAAATATTGCAGGATATCTAGGCGCGGGGGCAGAGAGAGCGTTGATGTAGCGACGACGGCGCGACCTAGGCGCATACAATATATAAATATTGCAGGATATCTAGGTGCGGGGGCAGAGAGAGGGTTGATGAAGCGACGACGGCGCGATCTAGGCGCAAACAATATATAAATATTGCAGGATATCTAGGCGCGGGGGCAGAGAGAGCGTTGATGTAGCGACGACGGCGCGACCTAGGCGCATACAATATATAAATATTGCAGGATATCTAGGCGCGGGGCAGAGAGAGCGGTGATGTAGCGACGACGGCACGACCTAGGCGCATACAATATGTAAATATTGCAGGTTATCTAGGCGCGGGGGCAGAGAGAGCGGTGATGTAGCGACGACGGCACGACCTAGGCGCATACAATATGTAAATATTGCAGGATATCTAGGCGCGGGGACAGAGAGACTGCAACGATGTAGGGACAATGGCGCGACCTAGGCGCATACAATATAAAAATATTGCATGATATCTAGGCGCGGGTACTGAGAGATAGCGACGGCGACGCGACCTAGGCGCATACAATATAAAAATATTGCAGGATATCTAGGCGCGTGGACTGAGAGATATCGACGGCGACGCGACCTAGGAGCATACAATATAAAAAATATTGCAGGATGTCTAGGTACGGGGACTGAGAGATATCGATGGCGACGTGACCTAGGCGCATACAATATGTAAATATTACAGGATATCTAGGCGCGGGGGCAGAGTGAGCTGTGATGTAGCGACGACGGCGCGACCTAGGCGCATACAATATAAAAATATTGCAGGATATCTAGCCGCGGGGACAGAGAGACTGCAACGATGTAGCGACAATAGCGCGACCTAGGCGCATACAATATAAAAATATTGCATGATATCTAGGCGCGTTCACTGAGAGATAGCGACGGCGACGCGACCTAGAAGCATACAATATAAAAACTATTGCAGGATATCTAGGTACGGGGACTGAGAGATATCGACGGCGACGCGACCTAGGCGCGGGGTCAGAGAGGCCGGTGATGTAGCGACGACGGCGCGACCTAGGCGCATACAATATATAAATGTTGCATGATATCGAGGCGCGGGGACAGAGAGACTGCAACGATGTAGCGACGATGGCGCGACCTAGACGCATACAATATAAAAATATTGCAGGATATCTAGGCGCGGGCACTGAGAGATAGCGACGGCGACGCGACCTAAGCGCATACAATATAAAAATATTGCAGGATATCCAGGCGCAGGGACTGAGAGATATCGACGGCGACGCGACCTAGGTGCATACAATATAAAAAATATTGCAGGATATCTAGGTATGGCGACTGAGAGATAGCGTCGGCGACGCGGCCTAGGTGTATACAATATACAAATATTGCAGGATACCTAGGCGCGGGTGAAGAGAGAGCGGTGATGTAGCGACGACGGCGTATACAATATATAAATATTGCACGATATCTAGGCGCGGGAACAAAAAGACAGGCGCGGGGACTGAGAGATATCGACGGCGACGCGACCTAGAAGCATACAATATAAAAAATATTGCAGGATATCTAGGTACGGGGACTGAGAGATATCGACGGCGACGCGACCTAGGCGCATACAATATAAAAATATTGCAGGATACGTAGGCGCGGGGTCAGAGAGGCCGGTGATGTAGCGACGGCGACGCGACCTAGGCGCATACAATATAAAAAATATTGCAGGATATCTAGGTATGGCGACTGAGAGATAGCGACGGCGACGCGGCCTGGGCGTATACAATATATAAATATTGCAGGATACCTAGGCGCGAGGGCAGAGCGAGCGGTGATGTAGCGACGACGGCGCATACAATATATAAATATTGCATGATATCTAGGCGCGGGGACAAAGAGACTGCATCGATGTAGCCACGAAGGCGCGACCTAGTCGCATACAATATAAAAATATTGCACGATATCTAGGCGCGGGGACTGAGAGTTATCGACGGGGACGCGACCTAGAAGCATACAATATAAAAAATATTGCAGGATATCTAGGTACGGGGACTGAGAGATGTAAGCGGCGACGCGACCTAGGCGCATACAATATAAAAATATTGCAGGATACGTAGGCGCGGGGTCAGAGAGGCCGGTGATGTAGCGACGACGGCGCGACCTAGGCGCATACAATATAAAAATATTGCAGGATACCTCGGCTCGGGGTCATAGAGGCCGGTGATGTAGCGACGACGGCGCGACCTAGGCGTATACAATGTATAAATATTGCAGGATATCTAGGCGCGGGGGCAGAGATATCGAACGCGTCGCGACCTAAGCGCATGCAATATAAAAAATATTGCAGGATATCTAGGTATGGAGACTGGGAGATAGCGAAGGCGACGCGGCCTAGGCGTATACAATATATAAATATTGCAGGATAGCTAGGCGCGGGCACTGAGAGATAGCGACGGCGACGCGACCTAGGCGCATACAATACAAAAATATTGCAGAATATCTAGACGCGTGGTCAGAGAGGGCGGTGATGTAGCTATGACGGCGCGACCTAGGCGCATACTATATAAAAATATTGCAAAAGATCTAGGCGCGGGTACTGAGAGTCTCCAACGATGTAGCGACGATGGCGCGACCTAGGCGCACACAATATAAAAAATATTGCAGGATATCTAGACGCGGGGTCAGAGAGGGCGGTGATGTAGCGACGACGGCGTATACAATATATAAATATTGCAGGATATCTAGGCTCAGGGACTGAGAGACATCGACGGCGACGCGACCTAGGCGCATACAATACAAAAATATTGCAGGATATCTAGACGTTGGGTCAAAGAGGGCGGTGATGTAGCGACGACGGTACGACCTAGGCGCATACAATAAAAAAAATATTGTAGGATATCTAGGCCCGCGGTCAGAGAGGGCGGTGATGTAGCGACGACGGCGTGACCTAGGCGCATACAATATAAAAATATTGCAGGATATCTAGGCGCGGGCACTGATAGATAGCGACGGCGACGCGACCTAGGTGCATACAATATAAAAATATTGCAGGATATCCAGGCGCAGGGACTGAGAGATATCGACGACGACGCGACCTAGGCGCATACAATATAAAAAATATTGCAGGATATCTAGGTATGGTCACTGAGAGATAGCGACGGCGACGCGGCCAAGACGTATACAATATATAAATATTGCCGGATACCTAGAGGCGGGGGCAGAGAGAGCGGTGATGTAGCGACGATGGCGCATACAATATATAAATATTGCATGATATCTAGACGCGGGGACAAAGAGACTGCAACGATGTAGCGACGAAGGTGAGACTTAGGCGCATACAATATAAAAATATTGCAGGATATCTGGGTGCGGGGACAGAGAGACTGCAACGATGTAGCGACGATAGCGCGACCTAGGCGCATACAATGTATAAATATTGCAGGATATCTAGGCGCGGGGGCAGAGATATCGAACGCGTCGCGACCTAAGCGCATGCAATATAAAAAATATTGCAGGATATCTAGGTATGGAGACTGGGAGATAGCGAAGGCGACGCGGCCTAGGCGCATACAATATAAAAATATTGCAGGATACGTTGGCGCGGGGTCAGAGAGGGCGGTAATGTAGCGACGACGGCGTGACCTAGGCGCATACAATATATAAATATTGCAGGATATCACGGCGCGGGGACTGAGAGATATAGACGGCGACGCGACCTAGAAGCATACAATATAAAAATATTGCAGGATACCTAGGCGCGTGGCCAGAGAGGGCGGTGATGTAGCGACGCCGGCGTATACAATATATAAATATTGCAGGATATCTAGGCGCGGGGTCAGAGAGCTCGGTGATGTAGCGACGACGGCGAATATAATATATAAATATTGCAGGATATCTAGGCGCGGGGACTGAGTGATATCGACGGCGACGCGACCGTTACGCATACAATACAAAAATATTGCAGGATATCTAGGCGCGTGGTCAAAGAGGGCGGTGATAAAGCGACGACGGCGTATATAATATAAAAATATTGCAGGATATCTAGGCGCGGGGACTGAGAGATAGCGGCGGCGACGCGGCCTAGGCGTATACAATATATAAATATTGCATGATATATAGGCGCGGGGTCAAGGAGAGCGGTGATTTAGCGACGCCGGCATATACAATATATAAATATTGCAGGATATCGAGGCGCGGGGACTGAGAGATATCGACGGCGACGCGACCTAGGCGCGGGGTCAGAGAGGCCGGTGATGTAGCGACGACGGCGCGACCTAGGCGCATACAATATATAAATGTTGCAGGATATCGAGGCGCGGGGACAGAGAGACTGCAACGATGTAGCGACGATGGCGCGACCTAGACGCATACAATATAAAAATATTGCAGGATATCTAGGCGCGGGCACTGAGAGATAGCGACGGCGACGCGACCTAAGCGCATACAATATAAAAATATTGCAGGATATCCAGGCGCAGGGACTGAGAGATATCGACGGCGACGCGACCTAGGTGCATACAATATAAAAAATATTGCAGGATATCTAGGTATGGCGACTGAGAGATAGCGTCGGCGACGCGGCCTAGGTGTATACAATATACAAATATTGCAGGATACCTAGGCGCGGGTGAAGAGAGAGCGGTGATGTAGCGACGACGGCGTATAGAATATATAAATATTGCAGGATATCTAGGCGCATGGACTGAGAGATATCGACGGCGACGCGACCTAGGCGCATACAATATAAAAAATATTGCAGGATATCTAGGCGCGTGGTCAAAGAGGGCGGTAATGTAGCGAAGACCGTACGACCTCGGCGCATACAATATAAAAAATATTGCAGGATATCTAGGCGCGTGGTCAGAGAGGGCGGTGATGTAGCGACGACGGCGCGACCTAGGCGCATAAATTACAAAAATATTGCAGGATATCTAGACGCGTGGTGAAAGAGGGCGGTGATGAAGCGACGACGGCGCGACCTAGGAGCATTCAATATAAAAAAAATTGCAGGATATCTAGGCACGGGGACTGAGAGATATCGACGGCGATGCGACATAGGCGCATACAATATAAAAAATATTGCAGGATATCTAGACGGGGGGTCAGAGAGGGCGGTGATGTAGCGATGACGGCGTATACAATATATAAATATTGCAGGATAACTAGGCGCGGGGACTGAGAGATATCGACGGCGATACGACCTAGGCGCATACAATATAAAAATATTACAGGATATCTAGACGCGGGGTCAGAGAGGGCGGTGATGTAGCGATGACGGCGCGACCTAGGCGCATACAATATAAAAGTATTGCAGTATATCTAGGCGCGGGGACTGAGAGATATCGACGGCGATGCGACCTAGGCGCATAAAATATAAAAAATATTGCAGGATATCTAGACGCGTGGTCAGAGAGGGCGGTGATGTAGCGACGCCGGCGTATACAATATATAAATATTGCAGGATATCTAGGCGCGGGGTCAGAGAGCTCGGTGATGTAGCGACGACGGCGTATATAATATATAAATATTGCAGGATATCTAGGCGCGGAGAATGGGAGACAGATACAGCCGCGCGGCCTAGGCCTATACGATATATAAATATTGCATGATATCTAGGCGCGGGGTCAAGGAAAGTGGTGATGTAGCGACGGCGGCGCGACCTAGGCGCATACAATACAAAAATATTGCAGGATATCTAGACGCGTGGTCAAAGAGGGCATTGATGAAGCGACGGCGCGACCTAGGAGCATCCAATATAAAAAATATCGCAGGATATCTAGGCGCGATGACTGAGAGATATCGACGGCGATACCACCTAGGCGCATACAATATAAAAATATTGCAGGATATCTAGACGCGGGGTCAGAGAGGGCGGTGATGTAGCGATGATGGCGCGACCTTTGCGCTTACAATATAAATATATTGCAGTATATCTAGGCGCGGGGACTGAGAGATTGCGGCAGTGACGCAGCCTAGGCGTATACAATACAAAAATATTGCAGGATATCTAGGCGCGGGGTCAGAGAGGGCGGTGATGTAGCGACAACGGCGTATATAATATATAAATATTGCAGGATATCCAGGCGCGGGGACTGAGAGGGAGCGACGGTGACGCGATCTAGGCGCATACAATACAAAAATATAGCAGGATATCTAGACGCGGGGTCAGAGAGGGTGGTGATGTAGTGACGACGGCGTATACAATATATAAATATTGCAGGATATCTAGACGCAGGGTCGGAGAGGGCGGTGATGTAGCGACAACGGCGTATTTAATATATAAATATTGCAGGATATCTAGGCGCGGAGACTGAGAGATATCGACGGGGACACGACCTAGGCGCATACAATATAAAAAATATTGCAGGATATATAGACGCGGGGTCAGAGAGGGCGGTGATATAGCGATGACGGCGTATACAATATATAAATATTGCAGGATAACTAGGCGCGGGGACTGAGAGATATCGACGGCGATACGACCTAGGCGCATACAATATAAAAATATTACAGGATATCTAGACGCGGGGTCAGAGAGGGCGGTGATGTAGCGATGACGGCGCGACCTAGGCGCATACAATATAAAAGTATTGCAGGATATCTAGGCGCGGGGATTGAGAGATATCGACGGCGACACGACCTAGGCGCATACAATATAAAAAGTATTGCAGATTATGTAGGCGCCGGGAATGGGATATATCGACCTCGACGCGACCTAGGCGCATATGATACAAAAATATTGCAGGATATCTAGACCCGGGGTCAGAGAGGGCGGTGGTGTAGTGACGACGCCATATACAATATATAAATATTGCAGGATATATAGGCGCGGGGAATGAGAGATATCGACGGCGACGCCACCTAGGCGCATACAATACAAAAATATTGCAGGATATCTAGACGCGGGGTGAGAGTGGGCGGTGATGTAGCGATGACGGTGCGCCCTAGGGGCTAATATAACAATATTGCGAGATATCTAGGCGCGGGTACTGAGAGACTCCAAAGATGTAGCGATGATGGCGCGATCTAGGCGCATACATTATAAAAAATATTGCAGGATATCTAGACACGGAGTTAGAGAGGGCGGTGATGTAGTGACGACGCCGTATACAATATATAAATATTGCAGGATATCTAGGCGCGGGGACTGAGAGATATCGACGGCGACGCCACCTAGGCGCATACAATACAAAAATATTGCAGGATATCTAGACGCGGGGTGAGAGTGGGCGGTGATGTAGCGATGACGGTGCGCCCTAGGCGCATACAATATAACAATATTGCAAGATATCTAGGCGCGGGTACTGAGAGATTCCTAAGATGTAGCGACGATGGCGCGACCTAGGCGCATACAATACAAAAATATTGCAGGATATCTAGACGCGGGGTCAAAGAGGGCGCTGATGAAGCGACTACGGCGCGACCTTGGCGCAAACAATATAAAAAATATTGCAGGAAATCTAGGCGCGGTGACTGAGAGATATCGACGGCGACGTAACCTAGGCGCATACAATACAAAAATATTTCAGGATATCTAGACCCGGGGTCAGAGAGGGCGGTGGTGTAGTGACGACGCCATATACAACATATAAATATTGCAGGATATATAGGTGTGGGGAATGAGAGATATCGACGGCGACGCCACCTAGGCGCATACAATACAAAAATATTGCAGGATATCTAGACGCGGGGTGAGAGTGGGCGGTGATGTAGCGATGACGGTGCGTCCTAGGCGCATACAATATAACAATATTGCAAGATATCTAGGCGCGGGTACTGAGAGACTCCTAAGATGTAGCGACGATGGCGCGACCTAGCCGCATACAATACAAAAATATTGCAGGATATCTAGACGCGGGGTCAAAGAGGGCGGTGATGAAGCGACTACGGCGCGACCTTGGCGCAAACAATATAAAAAATATTGCAGGATATCTAGGCGCGGTGACTGAGAGATATCGACAGCGACGTGACCTAGGCGCATATAATACAAAAATATTGCAGGATATCTAGACGCGGGGTCAGAGAGGGCAGTGATGTAGTGACGACGCCGTATACAATATATAAATATTGCAGGATATCTAGGTGCTGGGACTAAAAGATATCGACTGCGACGCGACCTACGCGCATACAATATAAAAATATTGCAGGATATCTAGACGCGGGGTCAGAGTGGGCGGTGATGTAGTGATGACGGCGCGCTCTAGCTGCATACAATATAACAATATTGCAAGATATCTAGGCGAGGGTACTGAGAGACTCCAAAGATGTAGGGACGGTGGCGCGACCTAGGCGCATACAATATAAAAAGTATTGCAGGATATCTAGAGGCGGGGTCAGAAAGGACGGTGATGTAGTGACGACGGCGTATACAATATATAAATATTGCAGGATATCTAGGCGCGGGGACTGAGAGATATCGACGGCGACGCGACCTAGGCGCTTACAATACAAGAATATTGCAGGATATCTAGAGGCGTGGTCACAGAGGGCGGTGATGAAGCGACAACGGCGTATAAAATATATAAATATTGCCGGATATCTAGGCGCGGGGACTGAGAGATATCGACGGCGACGCGACCTAGGCGCATACAATACAAAAATATTGCAGGATATCTAGACGCGGGTACTGAGAGACTCCAAAGATGTAGCGACGATGGCGCGACCTAGGCGCATACATTATAAAAAATATTGCAGGCTATCTAGACACGGAGTTAGAGAGGGCGGTGATGTGGCGACGACGGCGTATACAATATATAAATATTGCAGGATATCTAGACGCGGGGTCAAAGAGAGCGGTGATGAAGCGACTACGGCGCGACCTAGGCGCAAACAATATAAAAAATATTGCAGGATATCTAGGCGCGGGGACTGAGAGATATCGACGGCGACTTGACCTAGGCGCATACAATACAAAAATATTGCAGGATATCTAGACGCGTGGTCAAAGAGGGCATTGATGAAGCGACGGCGCGACCTAGGAGCATCCAATATAAAAAATATCGCAGGATATCTAGGCGCGATGACTGAGAGATATCGACGGCGATACCACCTAGGCGCCTACAATATCTAAATATTGCAGGATATCGAGGCGCGGGGACAGAGAGACTGCAACGATGTAGCGACGTTGGCGCGACCTAGAGTCATTCAATATAAAAATATTGCAGGATATCTAGGCGAGGGCATTGAGAGATAGCGACGGCGACGCGACCTAAGCGCATACAATATAAAAATATTGCAGGATATCCAGGCGCACGGACTGAGAAATATCGACGGCGACGCGACCTAGGCGCATAGAATATAAAAAATATTGCAGGATATCTATGTATGGCGACTGAGAGATAGCGTCGGCGACGCGGCCTAGGCGTATACAATATATATATATTGCAGGATACCTAGGCGCGGGGGCAGAGAGAGCGGTGATGTAGCGACGATGGCGTATACAATATATAAATATTGCACGATATCTAGGCGCGGGGACAAAAAGACTGCAACGATGTAGCGACGAAGGCGCGACTTAGGCGCATACAATAAAAAATATTGCAGGATATCTAGGCGCGGGGACAGAGAGACTGCAACGATGTAGCGACAATAGCGCGGCCTAGGCGCATACAATATAAAAATATTGCATGATATCTAGGCGCGGGGACAGAGAGACTGCAACGATATAGCGACAATAGCGCGACCTAGGCGCATACAATATAAAAATATTGCATGATATCTAGGCGCGGGCACTGAGAGATAACGACGGCGACGCGACTTAGGCGCATACAATATAAAAATATTGCAGGATATCTAGGCGCGGGGTCAGAGAGGCCGGTGATGTAGCGACGACGGCGCGACCTAGAAGCATACAACATAAAAAGTATTGCAGGATATCTAGGTACGGGGACTGAGAGATATCGACGGCGATGCGACCTAGGCGCATACAATATATAAATATTGCAGGATATCTAGGCGCGGGGGCAGAGAGAGCGGTGATGTAGCGACGATGGCGGGACCTAGGCGCATACAATATATAAATATTGCAGGATATCTAGGCGCGGGGGCAGAGAGAGCGGTGATGTAGCGACGACGGCGCGACCTAAGCGCATACAATATAAAAAATATTGCAGGATATCTAGGTACGGGGACTGAGAGATATCGACGGCGACGCGACCTAGGCGCATACAATATAAAAATATTGCAAGATATCTAGGCGCGGGCACTGAGAGGTAGCGCCGGCGACGCGACCTAGGCGCATACAATATAAAAATATTGCAGGATATCTAGGCGCGGGGACTGAGAGATATCTACGGTGACGCGACCTAGAAGCATACAATATAAAAAATATTGCAGGATATCTAGGTACGGGGACAGAGAGATATCGACGGCGACGCGACCTAGGTGCATACAATATAAAAATATTGCAGAATACGTAGGCGCGGGGTCAGAGAGGCCGCTGATGTAGCGACGACGGCGCAACCTAGGCGCATACAATATATAAATATTGCAGCATATATAGGCGCGGGGACAGAGAGACTGCAACGATGTAGCGACTATGGCGCGACCTAGGCGCATACAATATAAAAATATTGCAGGATATCTAGGCGCGGGCACTGAGAGATAGTGGCGGCAACGCGACCTAGGCGCATACAATATAAAAATATTGCAGGATATCCAGGTGCAGGGACAGAGAGATATCGACGGCGACGCGACCTAGGCGCATACAATATAAAAAATATTGTAGGATATCTAGGTATGGCGACTGAGAGATAGCGACCGCGATGCGGCCAAGGCGTATACAATATATAAATAGTGCAGGATACTTAGGCGCGGTGTCAAAGAGGGCGGTGATGTAGCGACGACGGCGCATACAATATATAAATATTGCATGATATCTAGACGCGGGGACAAAGAGACTGCAACGATGTAGCGACTAAGGCGCATACAATATAAAAATATTGAGAGATATTAGAGATATCTACGGTGACGCGACCTAGAAGCATACAATATAAAAAATATTGCAGGATATCTAGGTACGGGGACAGAGAGATATCGACGGCGACGCGACCTAGGTGCATACAATATAAAAATATTGCAGAATACGTAGGCGCGGGGTCAGAGAGGCCGCTGATGTAGCGACGACGGCGCAACCTAGGCGCATACAATATATAAATATTGCAGCATATATAGGCGCGGGGACAGAGAGACTGCAACGATGTAGCGACTATGGCGCGACCTAGGCGCATACAATATAAAAATATTGCAGGATATCTAGGCGCGGGCACTGAGAGATAGTGACGGCAACGCGACCTAGGCGCATACAATATAAAAATATTGCAGGATATCCAGGTGCAGGGACAGAGAGATATCGACGGCGACGCGACCTAGGCGCATACAATATAAAAAATATTGTAGGATATCTAGGTATGGCGACTGAGAGATAGCGACCGCGATGCGGCCAAGGCGTATACAATATATAAATAGTGCAGGATACTTAGGCGCGGTGTCAGAGAGGGCGGTGATGTAGCGACGACGGCGCATACAATATATAAATATTGCATGATATCTAGACGCGGGGACAAAGAGACTGCAACGATGTAGCGACTAAGGCGCATACAATATAAAAATATTGCAGGATATCTAGGCGCGGGGACAGAGAGACTGCAACGATGTAGCGACAATAGCGCGACCTAGGCGCATACAATATAAAAATATTGCATGATATCTAGGCGCGGGGACAGAGAGACTGCAACGATGTAGCGACAATAGCGCGACCTAGGCGCATACAATATAAAAATATTGCATGATATCTAGGCGCGGGGACAGAGAGACTGCAACGATGTAGCGACAATAGCGCGACCTAGGCGCATACAATATAAAAATATTGCAGGATATCTAGGCGCGGGCACTGAGAAATAGCGCCGGCGACGCGACCTAGGCGCGGGGTCAGAGAGGCCGCTGATGTAGCGACGACGGCGCGACCTATGCGCATACAATATATAAATATTGCAGGATATCGAGGCGCGGGGACAGAGAGACTGCAACGATGTAGCGACGATGGCGCGACCTAGACGCATACAATATAAAAATATTGCAGGATATCTAGGCGCGGGCACTGAGAGGTAGCGACGGCGACGCGACCTAAGCGCATACAATATAAAAATATTGCAGGATATCCAGGCCCACGGACTGAGAAATATCGACGGCGACGCGACCTAGGCGCATAGAATATAAAAAATATTGCAGGATATCTAGGTATGGCGACTGAGAGATAGCGTCGGCGACGCGGCCTAGGCGTATACAATATATAAATATTGCAGGATACCTAGGCGCGGGGGCAGAGAGAGCGGTGATGTAGCAACGATGGCGTATACAATATATAAATATTGCACGATATCTAGGCGCGGGGACAAAAAGACTGCAACGATGTAGCGACGAAGGCGCGACTTAGGCGCATACAATATAAAAATATTGCAGGATATCTAGGCGCGGGGACAGAGAGACTGCAACGATGTAGCGACAATAGCGCGGCCTAGGCGCATACAATATAAAAATATTGCATGATATCTAGGCGCGGGGACAGAGAGACTGCAACGATATAGCGACAATAGCGCGACCTAGGCGCATACAATATAAAAATATTGCAGGATATCTAGGCGCGGGGTCAGAGACGCCGGTGATGTAGCGACGACGGCGCGACCTAGAACCATACAACATAAAAAATATTGCAGGATATCTAGGTACGGGGACTGAGAGATATCGACGGCGATGCGACCTAGGCGCATACAATATATAAATATTGCAGGATATCTAGGTGCGGGGGCAGAGAGAGCGGTGATGTAGCGACGATGGCGGGACCTAGGCGCATACAATATATAAATATTGCAGGATATCTAGGCGCGGGGGCAGAGAGAGCGGCGATGTAGCGACGACGGTGGGACCTAGGCGTATACAATATATAAATATTGCAGGATATCTAGGCGCGGGGTCAGAGACGCCGGTGATGTACCGACGACGGCGCGACCTAGAACCATACAACATAAAAAATATTGCAGGATATCTAGGTACGGGGACTGAGAGATATCGACGGCGATGCGACCTAGGCGCATACAATATATAAATATTGCAGGATATCTAGGTGCGGGGGCAGAGAGAGCGGTGATGTAGCGACGATGGCGGGACCTAGGCGTATACAATATATAAATATTGCAGGATATCTAGGCGCGGGGACTGAGAGATATCGACGGTGACGCGACCTAGAAGCATACAATATAAAAAATATTGCAGGATATCTAGGTACGGGGACAGAGAGATATCGACGGCGACGCGACCTAGGTGCATACAATATAAAAATATTGCAGAATACGTAGGCGCGGGGTCAGAGGGGCCGCTGATGTAGCGACGACGGCGCGACCTAGGCGCATACAATATATAAATATTGCAGCATATATAGGCGCGGAGACAGAGAGACTGCAACGATGTAGCGACTATGGCGCGACCTAGGCGCATACAATATAAAAATATTGCAGGATATCTAGGCGCGGGCACTGAGAGATAGTGACGGCGACGCGACCTAGGCGCATACAATATAAAAATATTGCAGGATATCCAGGTGCAGGGACAGAGAGATATCGACGGCGAGGCGACCTAGGCGCATACAATATAAAAAATATTGTAGGATATCTAGGTATGGCGACTGAGAGATAGCGACCGCGATGCGGCCAAGGCGTATACAATATATAAATAGTGCAGGATACCTAGGCGCGGTGTCAGAGAGGGCGGTGATGTAGCGACGACGGCGCATACAATATATAAATATTGCATGATATCTAGACGCGGGGACAAAGAGACTGCAACGATGTAGCGACGAAGGCGCGACCTTGGCGCATACAATATAAAAATATTGCAGGATATCTAGGCGCGGGGACTGAGAGATATCGACGGCGACGCGACCTAGAAGCATACAATATAAAAAATATTGCAGGATATCTAGGTACGGGGACTGAGAGATATCGACGGCGACGCGACCTAGGCGCATACAATATAAAAATATTGTAGGATACCTAGGCGCGGGGTCAGAGAGGCCGGTGATGTAGTGACGACGGCGCGACCTAGACGCATACAATATGTAAATATTGCAGGATATCTAGGCGCAGGAGCAGAGTGAGCGGTGATGTAGCAACGGCGACGCGGCCTAGGCGTATACAATAAATAAATATTGCAGGATACCTAGGCGCGGGGGCAGAGAGAGCGGTGATGTAGCGACGATGGCGTATACAATATATAAATATTGCCGGATATCTAGGCGCGGGGGCAGAGAGAGCGGTGATGTAGCAACGACGGCACGACCTAGGCGCATACAATATGTAAATATTGCAGGATATCTAGGCGCGTGGACTGAGAGATATCGACGGCGACGCGACCTAGGAGCATACAATATAAAAAATATTGCATGATGTCTAGGTACGGGGACTGAGAGATATCGACGGCGATGCGACCTAGGCGCATACAATATAAAAATATTGCAGAATACTTAGACGCGGGGTCAGAGGAGCCGGTGATGTAGCGACGACGGCGCGACCTAGGCGCATACAATATATAAATATTGCAGGATATCTAGGCGTGTTGGCAGAGAGGGCGGTGATGTAGCGACGACGGCACGACCTAGGCGCATACCATATATAAATATTGCAGGATATCTAGGCGCGGGGACAGAGAAGCTGCAACGATATAGCGACGACTGCGCGACCTAGGCGCATACAATATCAAAATATTACAGGATATCTAGGCGCGGGGACAGAGAGACTGCAACGATGTAGCGACAATAGCGCGACCTAGGCGCATACAATATAAAAATATTGCATGATATCTAGGCACGTTCACTGAGAGATAGCGACGGCGACGCGACCTAGAAGCATACAATATAAAAACTATTGCAGGATATCTAGGTACGGGGACTGAGAGATATCGACGGCGACGCGACCTAGGCGCGGGGTCAGAGAGGCCGGTGATGTAGCGACGACGGCGCGACCTAGACGCATACAATATAAAAATATTGCATGATATCTAGGCGCGGGCACTGAGAGATAGCGACGGCGACGCGACCTAGGCGCATACAATATAAAAATATTGGAGGATATCTAGGTATGGAGACTGAGAGATAGCAAAGGCGACGCGGCCTAGGCGTATACAATATATAAATAATGCAGGATACCCAGGCGCGGGCACTGAGAGATAGCGACGGCGACGCGACCTAGGCGCATACAATACAAAAATATTGCAGAATATCTGGATTCGGGGTCAGAGAGGGCGGTGATGTAGCGACGACGGCGCGACCTAGGCGCATACAATATATAAATATTGCAGGATATCTAGGCGCGGGGGCAGAGAGAGCGTTGATGAAGCGACGACGGCGCGATCTAGGCGCAAACAATATATAAATATTGCAGGATATCCAGGGGTATAAAATATATAAATATTGCAGGATATCTTGGCGCGGGGGCAGAGAGAGCGTTGATGTAGCGACGACGGCGCGACCTAGGCGCATACAATATATAAATATTGCAGGATATCTAGGCGCGGGGGCAGAGAGAGCGGTGATGTAGCGACGACGGCACGACCTAGGCGCATACAATATGTAAATATTGCATGATATCTAGGCGCGGGGCAGAGAGAGCGGTGATGTAGCGACGACGGCACGACCTAGGCGCATACAATATGTAAATATTGCAGGATATCTATGCGCGGGGACAGAGAGACTGCAACGATGTAGCGACAATGGCGCGACCTAGGCGCATACAATATAAAAATATTGCATGATATCTAGGCGCGGGTACTGAGAGATTGCGACGGCGACGCGACCTAGGCGCATACAATATAAAAATATTGCAGGATATCTAGGTACGTGGACTGAGAGATATTGACGGCGACGCGACCTAGGAGCATACAATATAAAAAATATTGCAGGATGTCTAGGTACGGGGACTGAGAGATATCGACGGCGACGCGACCAAGGCGCATACAATATATAAATATTGCAGGATATCTAGGCGCGGTGGCAGAGACGGCGGTGATGTAGCGACGACGGCACGACCTAGGCGCATACAATATGTAAATATTGCAGGATATCTAGGCGCATACAGTATAAAAATATTGCATGATATCTAGGCGCGGGTACTGAGAGATTGCGACGGCGGCGCGACCTAGGCGCATACAATATATAAATATTGCAGGATATCTAGGCGCGGTGGCAGAGAGGGCGGTGATGTAGCGACGACGGCACGACCTAGGCGCATACAATATGTAAATATTGCAGGATATCTAGGCGCAGGAGCAGAGTGAGCGGTGATGTAGCGACGGCGACGCGGCCTAGGCGTATACAATAAATAAATATTGCAGGATACCTAGGCGCGGGGGCAGAGAGAGCGGTGATGTAGCGACGATGGCGTATACAATATATAAATATTGCACGATATCTAGGCGCGGGGACAAAAAGACTGCAACGATGTAGCGACGAAGGTGCGACTTAGGCGCATACAATATAAAAATATTGCAGGATATCTAGGCGCGGGGACAGAGAGACTGCAACGATGTAGCGACAATAGCGCGGCCTAGGCGCATACAATATAAAAATATTGCATGATATCTAGGCGCGGGGACAGAGAGACTGCAACGATGTAGCGACAATAGCGCGACCTAGGCGCATACAATATAAAAATATTGCATGATATCTAGGCGCGGGCACTGAGAGATAACGACGGCGACGCGACTTAGGCGCATACAATATAAAAATATTGCAGGATATCTAGGCGCCGGGTCAGAGAGGCCGGTGATGTAGCGACGACGGCGCGACCTAGAAGCATACAACATAAAAAATATTGCAGGATATCTAGGTACGGGGACTGAGAGATATCGACGGCGATGCGACCTAGGCGCATACAATATATAAATATTGTAGGATATCTAGGCGCGGGGACAGAGAGAGCGGTGATGTAGCGACGATGGCGGGACCTAGGCGCATACAATATATAAAAATTGCAGGATATCTAGGGGCGGGGGCAGAGAGAGCGGTGATGTAGCGACGACGGCGCGACCTAGGCGCATACAATATAAAAAATATTGCAGGATATCTAGGTACGGGGACTGAGAGATATCGACGGCGACGCGACCTAGGCGCATACAATATAAAAATATTGCAGGATATCTAGGCGCGGGCACTGAGAGATAGCGCCGGCGACGCGACCTAGGCGCATACAATATAAAAATATTGCAGGATATCTAGGCGCGGGGACTGAGAGATATCGACGGTGACGCGACCTAGAAGCATACAATATAAAAAATATTGCAGGATATCTAGGTACGGGGACTGAGAGATATCGACGACGACGCGATCTGGGTGCATACAATATAAAAATATTGCAGAATACGTAGGCGCGGGGTCAGAGAGGCCGCTGATGTAGCGACGACGGCGCGACCTAGGCGCATACAATATATAAATATTGCAGCATATCTACGCGCGGGAGCAGAGAGAGCGGTGATGTAGCGATGATAGCGGGACCTAGGCACATACAATATATAAATATTGCAGGATATCTAGGCGCGGGGGTAGAGAGAGCGGTGATGTAGCGACGACGCCGCGACCTAGGGGCATACAATATAAAAAATATTGCAGGATATCTAGGTGCGGGGACTGAGAGATATCGGCGGCGACGCGACCTAGGCGCATACAATATACAAATATTGCAGGATATCTAGGCGCGGGCACTGAGAGATAGCGCCGGCGACGCGACCTAGGCGCATACAATATAAAAATATTGCAGGATATCTAGGCGCAGGTACTGAGAGATATCGACGGCGACGCGACCTAGGCGTATGCAATATAAAAAATATTGCAGGATATCTAGGTACGGGGACTGAGAAATCGACGGCGACGCGACCTAGAAGCATACAATATAAAAATTTTGCATGATACCTAGGCGCGGGGTCAGGCAGGCCGGTGATGTAGCGACCACGGCGCGACTTAGGCGCATACAATATATAAATATTGCAGGATATGTAGGCGCGGGGACAGAGAGACTGCAACGATGTAGCGATGAAGGCGCGATTTAGGCGCATACAATATAAAAATATTGCAGGATATCTAGGCGCTGGGACTGAGAAATATCGACGGCGACGCGACCTAGGCGCAAACAATGTATAAATATTGCAGGATATCCAGGCGTATACAATATATAAATATTGCAGGATATCTAGGCGCGGGGGCAGAGAGAGCGTTGATGTAGCGACGACGGCGCGACTTAGGCGCATACAATATATAAATATTGCAGGATATCTAGGTGCGGGGGCAGAGAGAGAGTTGATGTAGCGACGACGGCGCGATCTAGGCGCAAACAATATATAAATATTGCAGGATATCTAGGTGCGGGGGCAGAGAGAGCGTTGATGAAGCGACGACGGCGCGACCTAGGCGCATACAATATATAAATATTGCAGCATATCTACGCGCGGGGGCAGAGAGAGCGGTGATGTAGCGATGATGGCGGGACCTAGGCACATACAATATATAAATATACGCGACCTAGGCGCACACAATATAAAAATATTGCAGGATATCTAGGTATGGAGACTGAGAGATAGCAAAGGCGAAGCGGCCTAGGCGTATACAATATATAAATATTGCAGGATACCCAGGCGCGGGCACTGAGAGATAGCGGCGGCGACGCGACCTAGGCGCATACAATACAAAAATATTGCAGAATATCTGGATGCGGGGTCAGAGAGGGCGGTGATGTAGCGACGACGGCGCGACCTAAGCGCATACAATATATAAATATTGCAGGATATCTAGGCGCGGGGACAGAGAGACTGCAACGATGTAGCGACAATAGCGCGACCTAGGCGCATACAATATAAAAATATTGCATGATATCTAGGCGCGTTCACTGAGAGATAGCGACGGCGACGCGACCTAGAAGCATACAATATAAAAACTATTGCAGGATATCTAGGTACGGGGACTGAGAGATATCGACGGCGACGCGACCTAGGCGCGGGGTCAGAGAGGCCGGTGATGTAGCGACGACGGCGCGACCTAGGCGCATACAATATATAAATATTGCAGGATATCTAGGCGCGGGGGCAGAGAGAGCGTTGATGAAGCGACGACGGCGCGATCAAGGTGCACACAATATATAAATATTGCAGGATATCCAGGCGTATACAATATATAAATATTGCAGGATATCTAGGCGCGGGGGCAGAGAGAGCGTTGATGAAGCGACGACGGCGCGATCAAGGTGCACACAATATATAAATATTGCAGGATATCCAGCCGTATACAATATATAAATATTGCAGGATATCTTGGCGCGAGGGCAGAGAGACCGTTGATGTAGCGACGACGGCGCGACCTAGGCGCATACAATATATAAATATTGCAGGATATCTAGGCGCGGGGGCAGAGAGAGCGGTGATGTAGCGACGACGGCGCGACCTAGGCGCATACAATATAAAAAATATTGCAGGATATCTAGGTACGGGGACTGAGAGATATCGACGGCGACGCGACCTAGGCGCATACAATATAAAAATATTGCAGGATATCTAGGCGCGTTCACTGAGAGATAGCGACGGCGACGCGACCTAGAAGCATACAATATAAAAACTATTGCAGGATATCTAGGTACGGGGACTGAGAGATATCGACGGCGACGCGACCTTGGCGCGGGGTCAGAGAGACCGGTGATGTAGCGACGACGGCGCGACCTAGGCGCATACAATATATAAATATTGCAGGATATCGAGGCGCGGGGACAGAGAGACTGCAACGATGTAGCGACGATGGCGCGACCTAGACGCATACAATATAAAAATATTGCAGGATATCTAGGCGCGGGCACTGAGAGATAGCGACGGCGACGCGACCTAAGCGCATACAATATAAAAATATTGCAGGATATCCAGGCGCAGGGACTGAGAGATATCGACGGCGACGCGACCTAGGTGCATACAATATAAAAAATATTGCAGGATATCTAGGTATGGCGACTGAGAGATAGCGTCGGCGACGCGGCCTAGGTGTATACAATATACAAATATTGCAGGATACCTAGGCGCGGGTGAAGAGAGAGCGGTGATGTAGCGACGACGGCGTATACAATATATAAATATTGCACGATATCTAGGCGCGGGGACAAAAAGACAGGCGCGGGAACTGAGAGATATCGACGGCGACGCGACCTAGAAGCATACAATATAAAAAATATTGCAGGATATCTAGGTACGGGGACTGAGAGATATCGACGGCGACGCGACCTAGGCGCATACAATATAAAAATATTGCAGGATACGTAGGCGCGGGGTCAGAGAGGCCGGTGATGTAGCGACGGCGACGCGACCTAGGCGCATACAATATAAAAAATATTGCAGGATATCTAGGTATGGCGACTGAGAGAAAGCGACGGCGACGCGGCCTGGGCGTATACAATATATAAATATTGCAGGATACCTAGGCGCGAGGGCAGAGCGAGCGGTGATGTAGCGACGACGGCGCATACAATATATAAATATTGCATGATATCTAGGCGCGGGGACAAAGAGACTGCATCGATGTAGCGACGAAGGCGCGACCTAGACGCATACAATATAAAAATATTGCACGATATCTAGGCGCGGGGACTGAGAGATATCGACGGCGACGCGACCTAGAAGCATACAATATAAAAAATATTGCAGGATATCTAGGTACGGGGACTGAGAGATATCGACGGCGACGCGACCTAGACGCATACAATATAAAAATATTGCATGATATCTAGGCGCGGGCACTGAGAGATAACGACGGCGACGCGACTTAGGCACATACAATATAAAAATATTGCAGGATATCTAGGCGCGGGGTCAGAGACCGGTGATGTAGCGACGACGGCGCGACCTAGAAGCATACAACATAAAAAATATTGCAGGATATCTAGGTACGGGGACTGAGAGATATCGACGGCGATGCGACCTAGGCGCATACAATATATAAATATTGCAGGATATCTAGGCGCGGGGGCAGAGAGAGCGGTGATGTAGCGACGATGGCGGGACCTAGGCGCATACAATATATAAATATTGCAGGATATCTAGGCGCGGGGGCAGAGAGAGCGGTGATGTAGCGACGACGGCGCGACCTAGGCGCATACAATACAAAAAATATTGCAGGATATCTAGGTACGGGGACTGAGAGATATCGACGGCGACGCGACCTAGGCGCATACAATATAAAAATATTGCAGGATATCTAGGTACGGGGACTGAGAGATATCGACGGCGACGCGACCTAGAAGCATACAATATAAAAATTATTGCCGGATACCTAGGCGCGGGGTCAGAGAGTCCGGTGATGTAGCGACGACGGTGCGACCTAGGCGCATACAATATATAAATATTGCATGATATCTAGACGCGGGCACTGAGAGATAGCGACGGCGACGCGACCTAGGCGCATACAATATAAAAATATTGCAGGATATCTAGGCGCGGGGACAGTGAGACTGCAACGATGTAGCGACGACGGCGCGACCCAGGCGCATACAATATATAAATATTGCAGGATATCTAGGTGCGGGGACAGAGAGACTGCAACGATGTAGCGACGATGGCGCGACCTAGGCGCATGCAATATAAAAATATTGCATGATATCTAGACGCGGGCACTGAGAGATAGCGACGGCGACGCGACCTAGGCGCATACAATATAAAAATATTGCAGGATATCTAGGCGCGGGGACTGAGAGTTATCGACGGCGACGCGACCTAGGCTCATACAATATAAAAAATATTGCAGGATATCTAGGTATGGCGACTGAGAGATAGCGACGGCAACGCGACCTAGAAGCATACAATATAAAAAATATTGCAAGATATCTAGGCGCGTGCACTGAGAGATAGCGCCGGCGACGCGACCTAGGCGCATACAATATAAAAATATTGCAGGATATCTAGGCGCGGGGACTGAGAGATATCGACGGTGACGCGACCTAGAAGCATACAATATAAAAAATATTGCAGGATATCTAGGTACGGGGACAGAGAGATATCGACGGCGACGCGACCTAGGTGCATACAATATAAAAATATTGCAGAATACGTAGGCGCGGGGTCAGAGAGGCCGCTGATGTAGCGACGACGGCGCGACCTAGGCGCATACAATATAAAAAATATTGCAGGATATCTAGGTACGGGGACTGAGAGATATCGACGGCGACGCGACCTAGGCGCATGCAATATAAAAATATTGCAAGATATCTAGGCGCGGGCAGTGAGAGATAGCGCCGGCGACGCGACCTAGGCGCATACAATATAAAAATATTGCAGGATATCTAGGCGCGGGGACTGAGAGATATCGACGGTGACGCGACCTAGAAGCATACAATATAAAAAATATTGCAGGATATCTAGGTACGGGGACAGAGAGATATCGACGGTGACGCGACCTAGGTGCATACAATATAAAAATATTGCAGAATACGTAGGCGCGGGGTCAGAGAGGCCGCTGATGTAGCGACGACGGCGCGACCTAGGCGCATACAATATATAAAAATTGCAGCATATGTAGGCGCGGGGACAGAGAGACTGCAACGATGTAGCGACTATGGCGCGACCTAGGCGCATACAATATAAAAATATTGCATGATATCTAGACGCGGGCACTGAGAGATAGCGACGGCGACGCGACCTAGGCGCATACAATATAAAAATATTGCAGGATATCTAGGCGCAGGGACTGAGAGATATCGACGGCGACGCGACCTAGGTGCATACAATATAAAAAATATTGCAGGATATCTAGGCGCGGGGACTGAGAGATATCGACGGTGACGCGACCTAGAAGCATACAATATAAAAAATATTGCAGGATATCTAGGTACGGGGACAGAGAGATATCGACGGCGACGCGACCTAGGTGCATACAATATAAAAATATTGCAGAATACGTAGGCGCGGGGTCAGAGAGGCCGCTGAT
Source organism: Crataerina pallida (assembly GCA_949710015.1). Classification (NCBI taxonomy): domain Eukaryota; kingdom Metazoa; phylum Arthropoda; class Insecta; order Diptera; family Hippoboscidae; genus Crataerina; species Crataerina pallida. Next base: position 12,218,799 of record OX453291.1, read on the forward strand.
GTAGCGACGACGGCGCGACCTAGGCGCATACAATATATAAATATTGCAGCATATGTAGGCGCGGGGACAGAGAGACTGCAACGATGTAGCGACTATGGCGCGACCTAGGCGCATACAATATAAAAATATTGCATGATATCTAGGCGCGGGGGCAGAGAGAGCGGTGATGTAGCGATGATGGCGGGACCTAGGCGCATACAATATATAAATATTGCAGGATATCTAGGCGCGGGGGCAGAGAGAGCGGTGATGTAGCGACGACGGCGCGATCTAGGCGCATACAATATAAAAAATATTGCAGGATATCTAGGTACGGGGCCTGAGAGATATCGACGGCGACGCGACCTAGGCGCATACAATATAAAAATATTGCAGGATATCTAGGCGCGGGGTCAGAGAGGCCGGTGACGTAGCGACGACGGCGCGACCTAGGCGCATACAATGTATAAATATTGCAGGATATTTAGTCGCGAGGGCAGAGAGGCCGGTGATGTAGCGACGACGGAGCGATCTAAGCGCAAACAATGTATAAATATTGCAGGATATCCAGGCGTATACAATATATAAATATTGCAGGATATCTAGGCGCGGGGGCAGAGAGAGCGTTGATGTAGCGACCTAGGCGCATACAATATATAAATATTGCAGGATATCTAGATGCGGGGGCAGAGAGAGCGTTGATGAAGCGACGACGGCGCGATCTAGGCGCAAACAATATATAAATATTGCAGGATATCTAGGCGCGGGGGCAGAGAGAGCGTTGATGAAGCGACGACGGCGCGATCTAGGCGCAAACAACATATAGATATTGCAGGATATCCAGGCGTATACAATATATAAATATTGCAGGATAACTAGGCGCGGGGGCAGAGAGAGCGTTGATGGAGCGACGACGGCGCGACCTAGGCGCATACAATATATAAATATTGCAGGATATCTAGGTGCGGGGACAGAGAGACTGCAACGATGTAGCGACAATGGCGCGACCTAGGCGCATACAATATAAAAGTATTGCATGATATCTAGGCGCGGGCACTGAGAGATAGCGACGGCGACGCGACCTAGGCGCATACAATATAAAAATATTGCAGGATATCTAGGTATGGAGACTGACAGATAGCAAAGGCGACGCGGCCTAGGCGTATAAAATATATAAATAATGGAGGATACCCAGGCGCGGGCACTGAGAGATAGCGACGGCGACGCGACCTAGGCGCATACAATACAAAAATATTGCAGAATATCTGGATTCGTGGTCAGAGTGGGCGGTGATGTAGCGACGACGGCGCGACCTAGGCGCATACAATATATAAATATTGCAGGATATCTAGGCGCGGGGGCAGAGAGAGCGTTGATGAAGCGACGACGGCGCGATCTAGGCGCAAACAATATATAAATATTGCAGGATATCCAGGGGTATACAATATATAAATATTGCAGGATATCTTGGCGCGAGGGCAGAGAGACCGTTGATGTAGCGACGACGGCGCGACCTAGGCGCATACAATATATAAATATTGCAGGATATCTAGGCGCGGGGGCAGAGAGAGCGGTGATGTAGCAACGACGGCACGACCTAGGCGCATACAATATGTAAATATTGCAGGATATCTAGGCGCGTGGACTGAGAGATATCGACGGCGACGCGACCTAGGAGCATACAATATAAAAAATATTGCAGGATGTCTAGGTACGGGGACTGAGAGATATCGACGGCGACGCGACCTAGGCGCATACAATATAAAAATATTGCAGAATACGTAGACGCGGGGTCAGAGGGGCCGGTGATGTAGCGACGACGGCGCGACCTAGGCGCATACAATATATAAATATTGCAGGATATCTAGGCGTGGTGGCAGAGAGTGCGGTGATGTAGCGACGCCGGCACGACCTAGGCGCATACCATATGTAAATATTGCAGGATGTCTAGGCGCGGGGACAGAGAGGCTGCAACGATGTAGCGACGACTGCGCGACCTAGGCGCATACAATATCAAAATATTGCAGGATATCTAGGCGCGGGCACTGAGAGATAGCGACGGCGACGCGACCTAGGCGCATACAATATATAAATATTGCAGGATATCTAGGCGCGGGGGCAGAGAGAGCGTTGATGAAGCGACGACGGCGCGATCTAGGCGCAAACAATATATAAATATTGCAGGATATCTTGGCGCGGGGGCAGAGAGAGCGTTGATGTAGCGACGACGGCGCGACCTAGGCGCATACAATATATAAATATTGCAGGATATCTAGGCGCGGGGACAGAGAGAGCGGTGATGTAGCGACGACGGCACGACCTAGGCGCATACAATATGTAAATATTGCAGGATATCTAGGCGCGGGGGCAGAGAGAGCGGTGATGTAGCGACGACGGCACGACCTAGGCGCATACAATATGTAAATATTGCAGGATATCTATGCGCGAGGAAAGAGAGACTGCAACGATGTAGCGACAATGGCGCGACCTAGGCGCATACAATATAAAAATATTGCATGATATCTAGGCGCGGGGACAGAGAGACTGCAACGATGTAGCGACAATAGCGCGACCTATGCGCATACAATATAAAAATATTGCATGATATCTAGGCGCGTTCACTGAGAGATAGCGACGGCGACGCGACCTAGAAGCATACAATATAAAAACTATTGCAGGATATCTAGGTACGGGGACTGAGAGATATCGACGGCGACGCGACCTAGGCGCGGGGTCAGAGAGGCCGGTGATGTAGCGACGACGGCGCGACCTAGGCGCATACAATATATAAATATTGCAGGATATCGAGGCGCGGGGACAGAGAGACTGCAACGATGTAGCGACGATGGCGCGACCTAGACGCATACAATATAAAAATATTGCATGATATCTAGGCGCGGGTACTGAGAGATAGCGACGGCGACGCGACCTAGGCGCATACAATATAAAAACATTGCAGGATATCTAGGTATGGAGACTGAGAGATAGCAAAGGCGACGCGGCCTAGGCGTATACAATATATAAATAATGCAGGATACCCAGGCGTGGGCACTGAGAGATAGCGACGGCGACGCGACCTAGGCGCATACAATACAAAAATATTGCAGAATATCTGGATTCGGGGTCAGAGAGGGCGGTGATGTAGCGACGACGGCGCGACCTAGGCGCATACAATATATAAATATTGCAGGATATCTAGGCGCGGGAGCAGAGAGAGCGTTGATGAAGCGACGACGGCGCGATCTAGGCGCAAACAATATATAAATATTGCAGGATATCCAGGGGTATAAAATATATAAATATTGCAGGAAATCTTGGCGCGGGGGCAGAGAGAGCGTTGATGTAGCGACGACGGCGCGACCTAGGCGCATACAATATATAAATATTGCAGGATATCTAGGCGCGGGGGCAGAGAGAGCGGTGATGTAGCGACGACGGCACGACCTAGGCGCATACAATATGTAAATATTGCAGGATATCTAGGCGCGGGGGCAGAGAGAGCGGTGATGTAGCGACGACGGCACGACCTAGGCGCATACAATATGTAAATATTGCAGGATATCTATGCGCGGGGACAGAGAGACTGCAACGATGTAGCGACAATGGCGCGACCTAAGCGCATACAATATAAAAATATTGCAGGATATCTAGGCGCGTGGACTGAGAGATATCGACGGCGACGCGACCTAGTAGCATACAATATAAAAAATATTGCAGGATGTCTAGGTACGGGGACTGAGAGATATCGACGGCGACGCGACCTAGGCGCATACAATATATAAATATTGCAGGATATCTAGGCGCGGTGGCAGAGAGGGCGGTGATGTAGCGACGACGGCACGACCTAGGCGCATACAATATGTAAATATTGCAGGATATCTAGGCGCAGGAGCAGAGTGAGCGGTGATGTAGCGACGACGACGCGACCTAGGCGCATACAGTATAAAAATATTGCATGATATCTAGGCGCGGGTACTGAGAGATTGCGACGGCGGCGCGACCTAGGCGCATACAATATATAAATATTGCAGGATATCTAGGCGCGGTGGCAGAGAAGGCGGTGATGTAGCGACGACGGCACGACCTAGGCGCATACAATATGTAAATATTGCAGGATATCTAGGCGCAGGAGCAGAGTGAGCGGTGATGTAGCGACGGCGACGCGGCCTATGCGTATACAATAAATAAATATTGCAGGATACCTAGGCGCGGGGGCAGAGAGAGCGGTGATGTAACGACGATGGCGTATACAATATATAAATATTGCACGATATCTAGGCGCGGGGACAAAAAGACTGCAACGATGTAGCGACGAAGGCGCGACTTAGGCGCATACAATATAAAAATATTGCAGGATATCTAGGCGCGGGGACAGAGAGACTGCAACGATGTAGCGACAATAGCGCGGCCTAGGCGCATACAATATAAAAATAGTGCATGATATCTAGGCGCGGGGACAGAGAGACTGCAACGATGTAGCGACAATAGCGCAACCTAGGCGCATACAATATAAAAATATTGCATGATATCTAGGCGCGGGCACTGAGAGATAACGACGGCGACGCGACTTAGGCGCATACAATATAAAAATATTGCAGGATATCTAGGCGCGGGGACAGAGAGATTGCGACAGCGGCGCGACCTTGGCGCATACAATATATAAATATTGCAGGATATCTAGGCGCGGTGGCAGAGAGGGCAGTGATGTAGCGACGACGGCACGACCTAGGCGCATACAATATGTAAATATTGCAGGATATCTAGGCGCAGGAGCAGAGTGAGCGGTGATGTAGCGACGGCGACGCGGCCTAGGCGTATACAATAAATAAATATTGCAGGATACCTAGGCGCGGGGGCAGAGAGAGCGGTGATGTAGCGACGATGGCGTATACAATATATAAATATTGCACGATATCTAGGCGCGGGGACAAAAAGACTGCAACGATGTAGCGACGAAGGCGCGACTTAGGCGCATACAATATAAAAATATTGCAGGATATCTAGGCGCGGGGACAGAGAGACTGCAACGATGTAGCGACAATAGCGCGGCCTAGGCGCATACAATATAAAAATATTGCAGGATATCCAGGGGTATAAAATATATAAATATTGCAGGAAATCTTGGCGCGGGGGCAGAGAGAGCGTTGATGTAGCGACGACGGCGCGACCTAGGCGCATACAATATATAAATATTGCAGGATATCTAGGCGCGGGGGCAGAGAGAGCGGTGATGTAGCGACGACGGCACGACCTAGGCGCATACAATATGTAAATATTGCAGGATATCTAGGCGCGGGGGCAGAGAGAGCGGTGATGTAGCGACGACGGCACGACCTAGGCGCATACAATATGTAAATATTGCAGGATATCTATGCGCGGGGACAGAGAGACTGCAACGATGTAGCGACAATGGCGCGACCTAAGCGCATACAATATAAAAATATTGCAGGATATCTAGGCGCGTGGACTGAGAGATATCGACGGCGACGCGACCTAGTAGCATACAATATAAAAAATATTGCAGGATGTCTAGGTACGGGGACTGAGAGATATCGACGGCGACGCGACCTAGGCGCATACAATATATAAATATTGCAGGATATCTAGGCGCGGTGGCAGAGAGGGCGGTGATGTAGCGACGACGGCACGACCTAGGCGCATACAATATGTAAATATTGCAGGATATCTAGGCGCAGGAGCAGAGAGAGCGTTGATGAAGCGACGACGGCGCGATCTAGGCGCAAACAATATATAAATATTGCAGGATATCCAGGGGTATAAAATATATAAATATTGCAGGAAATCTTGGCGCGGGGGCAGAGAGAGCGTTGATGTAGCGACGACGGCGCGACCTAGGCGCATACAATATATAAATATTGCAGGATATCTAGGCGCGGGGGCAGAGAGAGCGGTGATGTAGCGACGACGGCACGACCTAGGCGCATACAATATGTAAATATTGCAGGATATCTAGGCGCGGGGGCAGAGAGAGCGGTGATGTAGCGACGACGGCACGACCTAGGCGCATACAATATGTAAATATTGCAGGATATCTATGCGCGGGGACAGAGAGACTGCAACGATGTAGCGACAATGGCGCGACCTAAGCGCATACAATATAAAAATATTGCAGGATATCTAGGCGCGTGGACTGAGAGATATCGACGGCGACGCGACCTAGTAGCATACAATATAAAAAATATTGCAGGATGTCTAGGTACGGGGACTGAGAGATATCGACGGCGACGCGACCTAGGCGCATACAATATATAAATATTGCAGGATATCTAGGCGCGGTGGCAGAGAGGGCGGTGATGTAGCGACGACGGCACGACCTAGGCGCATACAATATGTAAATATTGCAGGATATCTAGGCGCAGGAGCAGAGTGAGCGGTGATGTAGCGACGACGACGCGACCTAGGCGCATACAGTATAAAAATATTGCATGATATCTAGGCGCGGGTACTGAGAGATTGCGACGGCGGCGCGACCTAGGCGCATACAATATATAAATATTGCAGGATATCTAGGCGCGGTGGCAGAGAAGGCGGTGATGTAGCGACGACGGCACGACCTAGGCGCATACAATATGTAAATATTGCAGGATATCTAGGCGCAGGAGCAGAGTGAGCGGTGATGTAGCGACGGCGACGCGGCCTATGCGTATACAATAAATAAATATTGCAGGATACCTAGGCGCGGGGGCAGAGAGAGCGGTGATGTAACGACGATGGCGTATACAATATATAAATATTGCACGATATCTAGGCGCGGGGACAAAAAGACTGCAACGATGTAGCGACGAAGGCGCGACTTAGGCGCATACAATATAAAAATATTGCAGGATATCTAGGCGCGGGGACAGAGAGACTGCAACGATGTAGCGACAATAGCGCGGCCTAGGCGCATACAATATAAAAATAGTGCATGATATCTAGGCGCGGGGACAGAGAGACTGCAACGATGTAGCGACAATAGCGCAACCTAGGCGCATACAATATAAAAATATTGCATGATATCTAGGCGCGGGCACTGAGAGATAACGACGGCGACGCGACTTAGGCGCATACAATATAAAAATATTGCAGGATATCTAGGCGCGGGGACAGAGAGATTGCGACAGCGGCGCGACCTTGGCGCATACAATATATAAATATTGCAGGATATCTAGGCGCGGTGGCAGAGAGGGCAGTGATGTAGCGACGACGGCACGACCTAGGCGCATACAATATGTAAATATTGCAGGATATCTAGGCGCAGGAGCAGAGTGAGCGGTGATGTAGCGACGGCGACGCGGCCTAGGCGTATACAATAAATAAATATTGCAGGATACCTAGGCGCGGGGGCAGAGAGAGCGGTGATGTAGCGACGATGGCGTATACAATATATAAATATTGCACGATATCTAGGCGCGGGGACAAAAAGACTGCAACGATGTAGCGACGAAGGCGCGACTTAGGCGCATACAATATAAAAATATTGCAGGATATCTAGGCGCGGGGACAGAGAGACTGCAACGATGTAGCGACAATAGCGCGGCCTAGGCGCATACAATATAAAAATATTGCAGGATATCTAGGCGCGTGGACTGAGAGATATCGACGGCGACGCGACCTAGGAGCATACAATATAAAAAATATTGCAGGATGTCTAGGTACGGGGACTGAGAGATATCGACGGCGACGCGACCTAGGCGCATACAATATAAAAATATTGCAGGATATCTAGGCGCGGGGACAGAGAGACTGCAACGATGTAGCGACAATAGCGCGGCCTAGGCGCATACAATATAAAAATATTGCATGATATCTAGGCGCGGGGACAGAGAGATTGCGACAGCGGCGCGACCTTGGCGCATACAATATATAAATATTGCAGGATATCTAGGCGCGGTGGCAGAGAGGGCAGTGATGTAGCGACGACGGCACGACCTAGGCGCATACAATATGTAAATATTGCAGGATATCTAGGCGCAGGAGCAGAGTGAGCGGTGATGTAGCGACGGCGACGCGGCCTAGGCGTATACAATAAATAAATATTGCAGGATACCTAGGCGCGGGGGCAGAGATAGCGGTGATGTAGCGACGATGGCGTATACAATATATAAATATTGCACGATATCTAGGCGCGGGAAAAAAAGACTGCAACGATGTAGCGACGAAGGCGCGACTTAGGCGCATACAATATATAAATATTGCAGGATATCTAGGCGCGGGGACTGAGAGATATCGACGGCGACGCGACCTCGCCGCATAAAATACAAAAATATTGCAGGATATCTAGACGCCTGGTCAGAGAGGGCGGTGATGTAGCGATGACGGCGCGACCTAGGCGCATACAATATAAAAATATTGCAAGATATCTAGGCGCGGGTACTAAAAGACTCCAACGATATAGCGACGATGGCGCGACCTAGGCGCATACAATTTAAAAATATTGCAGTATATCTAGGCGCGGGGACTGAGAGGTATCAACGTCGATGCGACCTAGGCGCATACAATATAAAAAATATTACAGGATATCTAGACGCGTGGTCAGAGAGGGCGGTGATGTAGTGACGACGGCGTATACAATATAAAAATATTGCAGGATATCTTGGTACGGGAACTGAGAGATAGCGACGGCGACGAAGCCTAGGCGCATACAATACAAAAATATTGCAGGATATCTAGACGCGGGGTCCAAGAGGGCGGTCATGAAGCGACGACGGCGCGACCTAGGAACATTCAATATAAAAAATATTGCAGGATATCTAGGCGTGGGGACTGAGAGATAGCGACGGCGATATGGCCTAGGCGTATACAATATAAAAATATTGCAGTATATCTAGGCGCGGGGTCTGAGAGGTATCAACGGCGATGCGACCTAGGCGCATACAATATATAAATATTGCAGGATATTTAGGCGCGCTGTCAACGAGAGCGGTGATATAGCGACGACGGCGCAACCTAGGCGCATACAATATAAAAATATTGCAGGATATTTAGAAGCGTGGTCAAAGAGGGCGGGGATGTAGCGACGACGGCGTATATAATATATAAATATTGCAGGATATCTAGGCGCGGGGACTGTAATATAGCGACGGCGACGCGGCCTAGGCGTATACGATATATAAATATTGCATGATATCTACACGCGGGGTTAAGGAGAGCGGTGATGTAGCGATGACGGCGCAACCTTGGCCCATGCAATATAAAAGTATTGCAGGATATCTAGACGCGGGATCAGAGAGGGCGGTGATGTAGTGACGACGCCGTATACAATATATAAATATTGCAGGATATCTAGGCGCGGGGACTGAGAGGTATCGACGGCGATGCGACCTAGGCGCATACAATACAAAAATATTGCAGGATATCTAGACGCGTGGTCAGAGAGGGCGGTGATGCAGTGACGACGACGTATACAATATATAAATATTGCAGGATATATAGGCGCGGGGAATGAGAGATATCGACGGCGACGCGACCTAGGCGCATACAATACAAAAATATTGCAGGATATCTACACGCGGGGTCAGAGAGGGCGGTAATATAGCGACAACGGCGTACACAATATATAAATATTGCCGGATATCTGGGCGCGGGGACTAAAAGATATCGACTGCGACACGACCTACGCGCATACAATATAAAAATATTGCAGGATATCTAGACGCGGGGTCAGAGTGGGCGGTGATGTAGCGATGACGGCGTGCCCTAGGCGCATACAATATAAAAAATATTGCAGAATATCTAGACGCGTGCTCAGAGAGGGCGGTGATGTAACGACGACGGCGTATACAATATATAAATATTGCAGGATATCTAAGCGCGGGGACTGAGAGATATCGACGGCGACGCGACCTAGGCGCATACAATACAAAAATATTGCAGGATATCTAGACGCGGGGTCAGAGAGGGCGGTGATACAGTGACGACGCCGTATACAATATATAAATATTGCAGGATATATAGGCGCGGGGAATGAGAGATATCGACGGCGACGCGACCTAGGCGCATACAATACAAAAATATTGCAGGATATCTAGACCCGTGGTCAGAGTGGGCGGTGATGTAGCGATGACGGTGCGCCCTAGGCGCATACAATAAAACAATATTGCAAGATATCTAGGCGCGGGTACTGAGAGACTCCAAAGATGTAGCGACGATGACGCGACCTAGGCGCATACAATATAAAAAATATTGCAGGATATCTAGGCGCGGGGACTGAGAGATATCGACGGCGACGCGACCTAGGCGCATACAATAAAACAATATTGCAAGATATCTAGGCGCGGGTACTGAGAGACTCCAAAATGTAGCGACGATGGCGCGACCTAGGCGCATACAAAGTAAAAATATCGCAGAATATCTAGGCGCGGGGGTAGAGAGATATCGACGGCGATGCGACCTAGGCGCATACAATATAAAAAATATTGCATGATATATAGACGCGTGGCCAGAGAGGGCGGTAATATAGCGACAACGGCGTACACAATATATAAATATTGCCGGATATCTGGGCGCGGGGACTGAGAGATATCGACGGTGACACGACCTAGGCGCATACAATATAAAAAGTATTGCAGTATATGTAGGCGCCGGGAATGAGATATATCGACCTCGACGCGACCTAGGAACATACAATACAAAAATGTTGCAGAATATCTAGACGCGGGGTCAGAGAGGGCGGTGATGTAGTGACGACGCCGTATACAATATATAAATATTGCAGGATATATAGGCGCGGGGAATGAGAGATATCGACGGCGACGCGACCTAGGAACATACAATACAAAAATATTGCAGGATATCTAGACGCGGGGTCAGAGTGGGCGGTGATTTAGAGACGACGGCATATACAATATATAAATATTGCAGGATATCTAGGCGCGGGGACTGAGAGAAATCGACGGCGACGCGACCTAGGCGCATACAATACAAAAATATTGCAGGATATCCAGACGCGTGGTCAAAGAGGGTGGTGATGAAGCGACGACGGCGCGACCTAGGATCATTCAATATAAAAAATATTAAAGGATATCTAGGCGCGGGGTCAGAGAGGGCGGTGATGTAGTAACGACGGCGTATACAATATATAAATATTGCATGATATCTAAGCGCGGGGTCAGAGTGGGCGGTGATGTAGCGACGACGGCGCGACCTAGGCGCATACAATACAAAAATATTGCAGGATATCCAGACGCGTGGTCAAAGAGGGTGGTGATGAAGCGACGACGGCGCGACCTAGGAGCATTCAATATAAAAAATATTGCAGGATATCTAGGCGCGGGGTCAGAGAGGGCGATGATGTAGTGACGACGGCGCGCCCTAGGCGCATACAATATAACAATATTGCAAGATATCTAGGCGCGGGTACTGAGAGACTCCAAAGATGTAGCGACGATGACGCGACCTAGGCGCATACAATATAAAAAATATTGCGGGATATCTAGGCGCGGGGACTGAGAGATATCGACGGCGACGCGACCTAGGCGCAAACAATATAAAAAATATTGCAGGATATCTAGACGCGGGGTCAGAGAGGGTGGTGATGTAGTGACGATGGCGTATACAATATATAAATATTGCATGATATCTAAGCGCAGGGTCAAGAAGAGCGGTGATGTGGCGACGACGGCGCGACCTAGGCGCATACAATACAAAAATATTGCAGGATATCCAAACGCATGGTCAAAGAGGGTGGTGATGAAGCGACGACGGCGCGACCTAGGAACATTCAATATAAAAAATATTGCAGGATATCTAGGCGCGGGTACTGAGAGGCTCCAACGATGTAGCGACGATGGCGCAACCTAGGCGCAACCTAGGCGCATACAATACAAAAATATTGCACGATATCTAGAGGCGTGGTCAGAGAGGGCGGTGATAAGGCGACGACGGCGCGACCTTGGCGCATACAATATAAAAAATATTGCAGGATATCTAGGCGCGGGGACTGAGAGATAGCGACGGCGTCGCGGCGTAGGCGTATACAATATATAACTATAGCAGGATATCTAGGCGCGGGTACTGAGAGGATCCAACGATGTAACGACGACGGCGCAACCTAGGCGCATACAATACAAAAATATTGCACGATATCTAGACGCGGGGTCAAATAGGGCGGTGATGTAGCGACGACGGCGTATACAATATATAAATATTGCAGGATGATTAGGAGAGCGGCGATGGCGCGACCTTGGCCCATACAATATAAAAATATTGCAGGATATCTTGGTACGGGGACTGAGATATAGCGACGGCGACGCGGCCTAGGCCCATACAATATAAAAAATATTGCAGGATATCCAGGCGCGGGGTCAGAGTGGGCGGTGATGTAGCGACGACGATACGACCTAGGCGCATACAATATAAAAAATATTGCAGGATATCTTGGTATGGGGACTGAAAGATAGCGACGACGATGCGGCCTAGGCGCATGCAAAATAAAAATATTGCAGGATATCTTGGCGCGGGGTCAAGGAGAGCGGTGATGTAGCGAAGATGGCGCGACCTAGGCGCATACAATATATAAATATTGCAGGATATCTAGGCGCACTGTCAACGAGAGCGGTGATGTAGCGACGACGGCGCAACCTAGGCGCATACAATACAAAAATATTGCACGATATCTAGAGGCGTGGTCAGAGAGGGCGGTGATAAGGCGACGACGGCGCCACCTTGGCGCATACAATATAAAAAATATTGCAGGATATCTAGGCGCGGGGACTGAGAGATAGCGACGGCGACGCGGCCTAGGCGTGTACAGTAAAATATTGCAGGATATCTAGGCGCGGTGTCAAGGAGAGCGGTGATGTAGCGACGACAGCGCTACCTAGGCGCATAAAAGACAAAAATATTGCAGGATATCTAGACGTGGGGTCAAAGAGAGCGGTGATGAAGCGACAACGGCGTATACAATATATACATATTGCAGGATATCCAGACGCGGGGACTGAGAGATATCGACGGCGACGCGACCTAGGCGCATACAATACAAAAATATTGCAGGATATCTAGACGCGTGGTCAGAGAGGGCGGTGATAAGGCGACGACGGCGCGACCTTGGCGCATACAATATAAAAAATATTGCAGGATATCTAGGCGCGGGGACTGCGAGATAGCGACGGCGTCGCGGCCTAGGCGTATACAATATATAAATATTGCAGGATATCTAGGCGAGGTATCAAGGAGAGCGGTGATGTAGCGACGATGGCGCGACCCAGACGTATACAATACAAAAATATTGCAGGATATCTAGACGCGAGGTCATAGATGGCCGTGATGAAGTGACGACGGCGCGACTTAGGCGCATACAATATATAAATATTGCAGGATATCTAGGCGCGGGGACTGAGAGATATCGACGGCGACGCGACCTCGCCGCATAAAATACAAAAATATTGCAGGATATCTAGACGCCTGGTCAGAGAGGGCGGTGATGTAGCGATGACGGCGCGACCTAGGCGCATACAATATAAAAATATTGCAAGATATCTAGGCGCGGGTACTAAAAGACTCCAACGATATAGCGACGATGGCGCGACCTAGGCGCATACAATTTAAAAATATTGCAGTATATCTAGGCGCGGGGACTGAGAGGTATCAACGTCGATGCGACCTAGGCGCATACAATATAAAAAATATTGCAGGATATCTAGACGCGTGGTCAGAGAGGGCGGTGATGTAGTGACGACGGCGTATACAATATAAAAATATTGCAGGATATCTTGGTACGGGAACTGAGAGATAGCGACGGCGACGAAGCCTAGGCGCATACAATACAAAAATATTGCAGGATATCTAGACGCGGGGTCAAAGAGGGCGGTCATGAAGCGACGACGGCGCGACCTAGGAACATTCAATATAAAAAATATTGCAGGATATCTAGGCGTGGGGACTGAGAGATAGCGACGGCGATACGGCCTAGGCGTATACAATATATAAATATTGCATGATATCTACACGCGGGGTCAAGGAGAGCGGTGATGTAGCGATGACGGCGCAACCTTGGCCCATGCAATATAAAAGTATTGCAGGATATCTAGACGCGTGGTCAGAGAGGGCGGTGATTTAGCGACGAGGGCGTATACAATATATAAATATTGCAGGATATCTAGGCGCGGGGACTGTAATATAGCGACGGCGACGCGGCCTAGGCGTATACGATATATAAATATTGCATGATATCTACACGCGGGGTTAAGGAGAGCGGTGATGTAGCGATGACGGCGCAACCTTGGCCCATGCAATATAAAAGTATTGCAGGATATCTAGACGCGTGGTCAGAGAGGGCGGTGATTTAGCGACGAGGGCGTATACAATATATAAATATTGCAGGATATCTACGCGCGGGGACTGAGAGATATCGACGGCGACACGACGTAGGCGCATACAATACAAAAATATTGCAGGATATCTAGACGCGGGATCAGAGAGGGCGGTGATGTAGTGACGACGCCGTATTCAATATATAAATATTGCAGTATATCTAGGCGCGGGGTGTGAGAGGTATCAACGGCGATGCGACCTAGGCGCATACAATATATAAATATTGCAGGATATTTAGGCGCGCTGTCAACGAGAGCGGTGATATAGCGACGACGGCGCAACCTAGGCGCATACAATATAAAAATATTGCAGGATATTTAGACGCGAGGTCAAAGAGGGCGGGGATGTAGCGACGACGGCGTATATAATATATAAATATTGCAGGATATCTAGGCGCGGGGACTGTAATATAGCGACGGCGACGCGGCCTAGGCGTATACGATATATAAATATTGCATGATATCTACACGCGGGGTTAAGGAGAGCGGTGATGTAGCGATGACGGCGCAACCTTGGCCCATGCAATATAAAAGTATTGCAGGATATCTAGACGCGTGGTCAGAGAGGGCGGTGATTTAGCGACGAGGGCGTATACAATATATAAATATTGCAGGATATCTACGCGCGGGGACTGAGAGATATCGACGGCGACACGACGTAGGCGCATACAATACAAAAATATTGCAGGATATCTAGACGCGGGATCAGAGAGGGCGGTGATGTAGTGACGACGCCGTATACAATATATAAATATTGCAGGATATCTAGGCGCGGGGACTGAGAGATATCGACGGCGATGCGACCTAGGCGCATACAATACAAAAATATTGCAGGATATCTACACGCGGGGTCAGAGAGGGCGGTAATATAGCGACAACGGCGTACACAATATATAAATATTGCCGGATATCTGGGCGCGGGGACTAAAAGATATCGACTGCGACACGACCTACGCGCATACAATATAAAAATATTGCAGGATATCTAGACGCGGGGTCAGAGTGGGCGGTGATGTAGCGATGACGGCGCGCCCTAGGCGCATACAATATAAAAAATATTGCAGAATATCTAGACGCGTGCTCAGAGAGGGCGGTGATGTAACGACGACGGCGTATACAATATATAAATATTGCAGGATATCTAAGCGCGGGGACTGAGAGATATCGACGGCGACGCGACCTAGGCGCATACAATACAAAAATATTGCAGGATATCTAGACGCGGGGTCAGAGAGGGCGGTGATACAGTGACGACCCCGTATACAATATATAAATATTGCAGGATATATAGGCGCGGGGAATGAGAGATATCGACGGCGACGCGACCTAGGCGCATACAATACAAAAATATTGCAGGATATCTAGACCCGTGGTCAGAGTGGGCGGTGATGTAGCGATGACGGTGCGCCCTAGGCGCATACAATAAAACAATATTGCAAGATATCTAGGCGCGGGTACTGAAAGACTCCAAAATGTAGCGACGATGGCGCGACCTAGGCGCATACAAAGTAAAAATATCGCAGAATATCTAGGCGCGGGGGTAGAGAGATATCGACGGCGATGCGACCTAGGCGCATACAATATAAAAAATATTGCAGAATATCTTGGTACGGGGACTGAGATATAGCGACGGCGATGCGGCCTAGGTTCATACAATATAAAAAATAATGCAGGATATCTAGGCGCGGGGTCAGAGTGGGCGGTGATGTAGCGATGACGGCGTATACAATATATAAATATTGCAGGATAATTAGGAGGGCGGCGATGGCGCGACCTAGGCCCATACAATATAAAAATATTGCAGAATATCTTGGTACGGGGACTGAGATATAGCGACGGCGATGCGGCCTAGGTTCATACAATATAAAAAATAATGCAGGATATCTAGGCGCGGGGTCAGAGTGGGCGGTGATGTAGCGATGACGGCGCGCCCTAGGCGCATACAATATAACAATATTGCAAGATATCTAGGCGCGGGTACTGAGATACTCCAAAGATGTAGCGACGATGGCGCGACCTAGGAGCATACAATATAAAAAATATTGCAGGATATCTAGGCGCAGGGACTGAGAGATATCGACGGCGACGCGACCTAGGCGCATACAATAAAAAATATTGCAGGATATCTAGACGCGTGGTCAAAGAGGGCGGTGATGAAGCGACTATGGCGTATACAATATATAAATATTGCATGATATCTAAGCGCGGGGTCAGAGTGGGCGGTGATGTAGCGACGACGGCGCGACCTAGGCGCATACAATACAAAAATATTGCAGGATATCCAGACGCGTGGTCAAAGAGGGTGGTGATGAAGCGACGACGGCGCGACCTAGGAGCATTCAATATAAAAAATATTGCAGGATATCTAGGCGCGGGGTCAGAGTGGGCGGTGATGTAGCGATGACGGCGCGCCCTAGGCGCATACAATATAACAATATTGCAAGATATCTAGGCGCGGGTACTGAGATACTCCAAAGATGTAGCGACGATGGCGCGACCTAGACGCATACAATATAAAAAATATTGCAGGATATCTAGGCGCAGGGACTGAGAGATATCGACGGCGACGCGACCTAGGCGCATACAATACAAAAATATTGCAGGATATCTAGACGCGTGGTCAAAGAGGGCGGTGATGAAGCGACTATGGCGTATACAATATATAAATATTGCATGATATCTAAGCGCGGGGTCAGAGTGGGCGGTGATGTAGCGACGACGGCGCGACCTAGGCGCATACAATACAAAAATATTGCAGGATATCCAGACGCGTGGTCAAAGAGGGTGGTGATGAAGCGACGACGGCGCGACCTAGGCGCATACAATATAAAAAATATTGCAGGATATCTAGGCGCAGGGACTGAGAGATATCGACGGCGACGCGACCTAGGCGCATACAATACAAAAATATTGCAGGATATCTAGACGCGTGGTCAAAGAGGGCGGTGATGAAGCGACTATGGCGCGACCTAGGCGCATACAATACAAAAATATTGCAGGATATCCAGACGCGTGGTCAAAGAGGGTGGTGATGAAGCGACGACGGCGCGACCTAGGAGCATTCAATATAAAAAATATTGCAGGATATCTTGGTACGGGGACTGAGATATAGCGACGGCGATGCGGCCTAGATTCATACAATATAAAAAATATTGCAGGATACCTAGGCGCGGGGTCAGAGTGGGCGGTGATGTAGCGACGGCGATACGACCTAGGCGCATACAATATAAAAAATATTGCAGGATATCTTGGTATAGGGACTGAAAGATAGCGACGACGACGCGGCCTAGGCGCATGCAATATAATAAATATTGCAGGTTATCTAGGCGCGGGGACTGAGAGATTGCGACGGCGACGCGGCCTATGCGTATACAGTATATAAATATTGCAGGATATCTTGGCGCGGGTCTGAGAGATATCGACGGCGACGCGACCTAGGCGCATACATTACAAAAATATTGCAGGATATCTAGGCGCGGTGTTAAGGAGAGCGGTGATGTAGCGACGATAGCGCTACCTAGGCGCATAAAATACAAAAATATTGCAGGATATCTAGACGCGGGGTCAAAGAGGGCGGTGATGAAGCGACGACGGCGTATACAATATATAAATATTGCAGGATATCCAGACGCGGGGACTGAGAGATATCGACGGCTACGCGACCTAGGCGCATACAATACAAAAATATTGCACGATATCTAGAGGCGGGGTCAGATAGGGCGGTGATATAGCGACGACGGCGTATACAATATATAAATATTGCAGGATAATTAGGAGAGCGGCGATGGCGCGACCTAGGCCCATACAATATAAAAATATTGCAGGATATCTTGGTACGGGGACTGAGATATAGCGACGGCGATGCGGCCTAGATTCATACAATATAAAAAATATTGCAGGATATCTAGGCGCGGGGTTAGAGTGGGCGGTGATGTAGCGACGGCGATACGACCTAGGCGCATACAATATAAAAAATATTGCAGGATATCTTGGTATAGGGACTGAAAGATAGCGACGACGACGCGGCCCAGGCGCATGCAATATATAAATATTGCAGGATATCTTGGCGCGGGGTCAAGGAGAGCGGCGCGACTTAGGCGCATATAATATATAAATATTGCAGGATATCTAGACGAGTGGTCAGAGAGGGCGGTGATGTAGCGACGACGGCGTATACAATATATAATAATTGCAGGATATCTAGACGAGTGGTCAGAGAGGGCGATGATGTAGCGACGACGGCGTATACAATATATAAATATTGCCGGATATATGGGCGCGGGGACTGAGAGATATCGACGGTGACACGACCTAGGCGCATACAATATAAAAAGTATTGCAGTATATATAGGCGCCGGGAATGAGATATATCGACCTCGACGCGACCTAGGCGCATATAATACAAAAATATTGCAGAATATCTAGACGCTGGGTCAGAGAGGGCGGTGATGTAGTGACGACGCCGTATACAATATATAAATATTGCAGGATATATAGGCGCGGGGAATGAGAGATATCGACGGCGACGCGACCTAGGCACATACAATACAAAAATATTGCAGGATATCTATACGCGGGGTCAGAGTGGGCGGTGATGTAGAGACGACGGCGTATACAATATATAAATATTGCAGGATATCTAGGCGCGGGGACTGAGAGATTTCGACGGCGACGCGACCTAGGCGCATACAATACAAAAATATTGCAGGATATCTAGACGCGGGGTCAAAGAGGGCGGTGATGAAGCGACTACGGCGCGACCTAGGCGCAAACAATATAAAAAATATTGCAGGATATCTAGACGCGGGGTCAGAGAGGGTGGTGATGTAGTGACGATGGCGTATACAATATATAAATATTGCATGATATCTAAGCGCGGGGTCAAGAAGAGCGGTGACGTAGCGACCACGGCGCGACCTAGGCGTATACAATACAAAAATATTGCAGGATATCCAGACGCGTGGTCAAAGAGGGTGGTGATGAAGCGACGACGGCGCGACCTAGGAGCATTCAATATAAAAAATATTGAAGGAAATTTAGGCGCGTGGTCAGAGAGGGCGGTGATGTAGTAACGACGGCGTATACAATATATAAATATTGCTTGATATCTAAGCGCGGGGTCAGAGTGGGCGGTGATGTAGCGACGACGGCGCGACCTAGGCGCACACAATACAAAAATATTGCAGGATATCCAGACGCGTTGTCAAAGAGGGTGGTGATGAAGCGACGACGGCGCGACCTAGGAGCATTCAATATAAAAAACATTGCAGGATATCTAGGCGCGGGGTCAGAGAGGGCGGTGATGTAGAGACGACGGCGTATACAATATATAAATATTGCAGGATATCTGGGCGCGGGGACTGAGATATATCGACGGCGACGCGACCTCGACGCATACAATACAAAAATATTGCAGGGTATCTAGACGCCTGGTCAGAGAGGGCGGTGATGTAGCGATGACGGCGCGACCTAGGCGCATACAATATAAAAATATTGCAAGATATCTAGGCGCGGGTACTAAAAGACTCCAACGATATAGCGACGATGGCGCGACCTAGGCGCATACAATAAAAAAATATTGCAGTATATCTAGGCGCGGGGATTGAGAGGTATCAAAGTCGATGCGACCTAGGCGCATACAATATAAAAAATATTGCAGGATATCTAGACGCGTGGTCAGAGAGGGCGGTGATGTAGTGACGACGGCGTATACAATATAAAAATATTGCAGGATATCTTGGTACGGGAACTGAGAGATAGCGACGGCGACGCGACCTAGGCGCATACAATACAAAAATATTGCAGGATATCTAGACACGGGGTCAAAGAGGGCGGTCATGAAGCGACGACGGCGCGACCTAGGAACATTCAATATAAAAAATATTGCAGGATATCTAGGCGTGGGGACTGAGAGATAGCGACGGCGACGCGGCCTAGGCGTATACAATATAAAAATATTGCAGTATATCTAGGCGCGGGGACTGATAGGTATCAACGGCGATGCGACCTAGGCGCATACAATATATAAATATTGCAGGATATCTAGGCGCGCTGTCAACGAGAGCGGTGATGTAGCGACGACGGCGCAACCTAGGTGCATACAATATAAAAATATTGCAGGATATTTAGACGCGTGGTCAAAGAGGGCGGGGATGTAGCGACGACTGCGTATATAATATATAAATATTGCAGGATATCTAGGCGCGCTGTCAACGAGAGCGGTGATGTAGCGACGACGGCGCGACCTAGGCGCATACAATATAAAAATATTGCAAGATATCTAGGCGCGGGTACTAAAAGACTCCAACGATATAGCGACGATGGCGCGACCTACGCGCATACAATAAAAAAATATTGCAGTATATCTAGGCGCGGGGACTGAGAGGTATCAAAGTCGATGCGACCTAGGCGCATAAAATATAAAACATATTGCAGGACATCTAGACGCATGGTCAGAGAGGGCGGTGATGTAGTGACGACGGCGTATACAATATAAAAATATTGCAGGATATCTTGGTACGGGAACTGAGAGATAGCGACGGCGACGCGACCTAGGCGCATACAATACAAAAATATTGCAGGATATCTAGACACGGGGTCAAAGAGGGCGGTCATGAAGCGACGACGGCGCGACCTAGGCACATTCAATATAAAAAATATTGCAGGATATCTAGGCTTGGGAACTGAGAGATAGCGAAGGCGACGCGGCCTGGGCGTATACAATATAAAAATATTGCAGTATACCTAGGCGCGGGGACTGAGAGGTATCAACGGCGATGCGACCTAGGCGCATACAATATATAAATATTGCAGGATATCTAGGCGCGCTGTCAACGAGAGCGGTGATGTAGCGACGACGGCGCAACCTAGGCGCATACAATATAAAAATATTGCAGGATATTTAGACGCGTGGTCAAAGAGGGCGGGGATATAGCGACGACGGCGTATACAATATATAAATATTGCAGGATATCTAGGCGCGGGGACTGAGAGATATCGACGGCAACACGACCTAGGCGCATACAATACAAAAATATTGCAGGATATCTAGACGCGGGATCAGAGAGGGCGGTGATGTAGTGACGACGCCGTATACAATATATAAATATTGCAGGATATCTAGGTGCTGGGACTAAAAGATATCGACTGCGACGCGACCTACGCGCATACAATATAAAAATATTGCAGGATATCTAGACGCGGGGTCAGAGTGGGCGGTGATGAAACGACTATGGCACGACCTAGGCGCAACCAATATAAAAAATATTGCAGGATATCTAGACGCGGGGTCAGAGAGAGTGGTGATGTAGTGACGATGGCGTATACAATATATAAATATTGCATGATATTTAAGCTTGGGGTCAAGAAGAGCGGTGACGTAGCGACGACGGCGCGACCTAGGCGCATACAATACAAAAATATTGCATGATATCCAGACGCGTGGTCAAAGAGGGTGGTGATGAAGCGAAGACGGCGCGACCTAGGAGCATTCAATATAAAAAATATTGCAGGATATCTAGGCGCGGGGTCAGAGAGGGCGGTGATGTAGTGACGATGGCGCGCCCTAGGCGCATACAATGTAACAATATTGCAAGATATCTAGGCGCGGGTACTGAGAGACTCCAAAGATGTAGCGACGATGGCGCGACCTAGGCGCATACAATATAAAAAATATTGCAGGATATCTAGACGCGGGGTCAGAGAGAGCGGTGATGTAGAGACGGCGGCGTATACAATATATAAATATTGCAGGATATCTGGGCGCGGGGACTGAGGTATAGCGACGGCGACACGACCTAGGCGCATACAATACAAAAATATTGCAGGATATCTAGACGCGGGATCAGAGAGGGCGGTGATGTAGTGACGACGCCGTATACAATATATAAATATTGCAGGATATCTAGGCGCGGGGACTGAGAGATATCGACGGCAACACGACCTAGGCGCATACAATACAAAAATATTGCAGGATATCTAGACGCGGGATCAGAGAGGGCGGTGATGTAGTGACGACGCCGTATACAATATATAAATATTGCAGGATATCTAGGTGCTGGGACTAAAAGATATCGACTGCGACGCGACCTACGCGCATACAATATAAAAATATTGCAGGATATCTAGACGCGGGGTCAGAGTGGGCGGTGATGAAACGACTATGGCACGACCTAGGAGCATTCAATATAAAAAATATTGCAGGATATCTAGGCGCGGGGTCAGAGAGGGCGGTGATGTAGTGACGATGGCGCGCCCTAGGCGCATACAATGTAACAATATTGCAAGATATCTAGGCGCGGGTACTGAGAGACTCCAAAGATGTAGCGACGATGGCGCGACCTAGGCGCATACAATATAAAAAATATTGCAGGATATCTAGACGCGGGGTCAGAGAGAGCGGTGATGTAGAGACGGCGGCGTATACAATATATAAATATTGCAGGATATCTGGGCGCGGGGACTGAGATATAGCGACGGCGACACGGCCTAGGCGTATACTATATATAAATATTGCATGGTATCTAGACGCGCGGTCAAAGAGGGTGGTGATGAAGCGACGACGGCGCGACCTAGGAGCATTCAATATAAAAAATATTGCAGGATAACTAGGGGCAGGGACTGAGAGATATCGACGGCGACATGACCTAGGCGCATACAATACAAAAATATTGCAGGATATCTAGACGCGGGATCAGAGAGGGCGGTGATGTAGTGACGACGACGTATACAATATATAAATATTGCAGGATATCTAGGCGCGGGTACTGAGAGGCTCCAACGATGTAGCGACGACGGCGCAACCTAGGCGCATACAATACAACAATATTGCAGGATATCTAGACGCCTGGTCAGAGAGGGCGGTGATGTAGCGATGACGGCGCGACCTAGGCGCATACAATATAAAAATATTGCAAGATATCTAGGCGCGGGTACTAAAAGGCTCCAATGATGTAGCGACGATGGCGCGACCTAGGCGCATACAATATAAAAATATTGCAGTATATATAGGCGCGGGGACTGAGAGGTATCAACGGCGATGCGACCTAGGCGCATATAATATAAAGAATATTGCAGGATATCTAGACGCGTGGTCAGAGAGGACGGTGATGTAGTGACGACGGCGTATATAATATATAAATATTGCAGGATATCTAATCGCGGGGACTGAGATATAGCGACGGCGACGCGACCTAGGCGCATGCAATACAAAAATATTGCAGGATATCTAGACGCGGGTTCAAAGAGGGCGGTCATGAAGCGACGACGGCGCGACCTAGGAACATTCAATATAAAAAATATTGCAGGATATCTTGGTACGGGAACTGAAAGATAGCGACGGCGACGCGGCCTAGGCGCATACAATACAAAAATATTGCAGGATATCTAGACGCATGGTCAGAGCGGGCGGTGATGTAGCGATGACGGTGCGCCCTAGGCGCACACAATATAACGATATTGCAAGATGTCTAGGCGCGGGTACTGAGAGACTCCAAAGATGTAGCGACGATGGCGCGACTTAGGCGCATACAATGTAAAAATATCGCAGAATATCTAGGCGCGGGGGCAGAGAGATATCGACGGCGATGCGACCTAGGCGCATACAATATAAAAAATATTGCATGATATCTAGTGCGGGATCAGAGAGGGCGGTGATGTAGCGACGACGGCGCGTACAATACAAAAATATTGCAGGATATCTAGGCGCGGGGTCAGAGAGGGTGGGGATGTAGCGACGACGGCGTATATAATATATAAATATTGCAGGATATCTAATCGCGGGGACTGAGATATAGCGACGGCGACACGGCCTAGGCGTATACTATATATAAATATTGCATGGTATCTAGACGCGCGGTCAAAGAGGGTGGTGATGAAGCGACGACGGCGCGACCTAGGAGCATTCAATATAAAAAATATTGCAGGATAACTAGGGGCAGGGACTGAGAGATATCGACGGCGACATGACCTAGGCGCATACAATACAAAAATATTGCAGGATATCTAGACGCGGGATCAGAGAGGGCGGTGATGTAGTGACGACGACGTATACAATATATAAATATTGCAGGATATCTAAGTGCTGGGACTAAAAGATATCGACTGCGACGCGACCTATGCGCATACAATATAAAAATATTGCAGGATATCTAGACGCGGGGTCAGAGTGGGCGGTGATGTAGTGATGACCGCGCGCCCTAGCCGCATACAATATAACAATATTGCAAGATATCTAGGCGCGGGTACTGAGAGACTCTAAAGATGTAGCGACGATGGCGCGACCTAGGCGCATACATTATAAAAAATATTGCAGGATATCTAGACACGGAGTTAGAGAAGGCGGTGATTTAGGGACGACGGCGTATACAATATATAAATATTGCAGGATATCTAGACGCGTGGTCAAAGAGGGCGGTGATGTAGCGACGACGGCGTATACAATATATAAATATTGCAGGATGATTAGGAGAGCGGCGATGGCGCGATCTAGGCCCATACAATATAAAAATATTGCAGGATATCTTGGTACGGGGAATGAGATATAGCGACGATGGCGCGACCTAGGTGCATACAATATAAAAAATATTGCAGGATATCTAAACGCGTTGTCAGAGAGAGCGGTGATGTAGAGACGACGGCGTATACAATATATAAATATTGCAGGATATCTAGGCGCGGGGACTGAGAGATATCGACGGCGACGCGACCTAGGCGCAAACAATATAAAAAATATTGCAGGATATCTAGGAGCGGGGATTGAGAGATATCGACGGCGACGTGACCTAGGCGCATACAATACAAAAATATTGCAGGATATCTAGACGCGAGGTCAAAGAGGGCGGTGATGAAGCGACTACGGCGCGACCTAGGCGCAAACAATAAAAAAATATTGCAGGATATCTAGACGCGTGGTCAGAGAGGGCGGTGATGTAGTGACGACGGCGCGACTTAGGCGCATACAATATACAAATATTGCAGGATATCTAGGCGCGGGGACTGAGAGATATCGACGGTGACGCGACCTCGCCGCATAAAATACAAAAATATTGCAGGATATCTAGACGCCTGGTCAGAGAGGGCGGTGATGTAGTGACGATGGCGCGACTTAGGCGCATACAATATACAAATATTGCAGGATATCTAGGCGCGGGGACTGAGAGATATCGACGGTGACGCGACATCGCCGCATAAAATACAAAAATATTGCAGGATATCTAGACGCCTGGTCAGAGAGGGCGGTGATGTAGCGATGACGGCGCGACCTAGGCGCATACAATATAAAAATATTGCACGATATCTAGACGCGGAGTCAAATAGGGCGGTGATGTAGCGACGACGGCGTATACAATATATAAATATTGCAGGATGATTAGGAGAGCGGCGATGGCGCGATCTAGGCCCATACAATATAAAAATATTGCAGGATATCTTGGTACGGGGACTAAGATATAGCGACGGCGACGCGGCCTAAGCGCATACAATATAAAAAATATTGCAGGATATCCAGGCGCGGGGTCAGAGTGGGCGGTGATGTAGCGACGGCGATACGACCTAGGCGCATACAATATAAAAAATATTGCAGGATATCTTGGTATGGGGACTGAAAGATAGCGACGACGACGCGGCCTAGGCGCATGCAAAATAAAAATATTGCAGGATATCTAGACGCGGGGTCAGAGTGGGCGGTGATGTAGCGATGACGGCGCGCCCTAGGCGCATACAATATAAAAAATATTGCAGAATATCTAGACGCGTGGTCAGAGAGGGCGGTGATGTAGCGACGGCGGCGTATACAATATATAACTATAGCAGGATATCTAGGCGCGGGTACTGAGAGGGTCCAACGATGTAACGACGACGGCGCAACCTAGGCGCATACAATACAAAAATATTGCACGATATCTAGACGCAGGGTCAAATAGGGCGGTGATGTAGCGACGACGGCGTATACAATATATAAATATTGCAGGATGATTAGGAGAGCGGCGATGGCGCGATCTAGGCCCATACAATATAAAAATATTGCAGGATATCTTGGTACGGGGAATGAGATATAGCGACGGCGACGCGGCCTAGGCGCATACAATATAAAAAATATTGCAGGATATCCAGGCGCGGGGTCAGAGTGGGCGGTGATGTAGCGACGGCGATACGACCTAGGCGCATACAATATAAAAAATATTGCAGGATATCTTGGTATGGGGACTGAAAGATAGCGACGACGACGCGGCCTAGGCGCATGCAAAATAAAAATATTGCAGGATATCTTGGCGCGGGGTCAAGGAGAGCGGTGATGTAGCGAAGATGGCGCGACCTAGGCGCATACAATATATAAATATTGCAGGATATCTAGGCGCGCTGTCAACGAGAGCGGTGATGTAGCGACGACGGCGCAACCTAGGCGCATACAATATAAAAATATTGCAGGTTATCTAGGCGCGGGGACTGAGAGATTGCGACGGCGACGCGGCCTAGGCGTATACAGTATATAAATATTGCAGGATATCTTGGCGCGGGTCTGAGAGATATCGACGGCGACGCGACCTAGGCGCATACATTACAAAAATATTGCAGGATATCTAGGCGCGGTGTTAAGGAGAGCGGTGATGTAGCGACGATAGCGCTACCTAGGCGCATAAAATACAAAAATATTGCAGGATATCTAGACGCGGGGTCAAAGAGGGCGGTGATTTAGCGACGACGGCGTATACAATATATAAATATTGCAGGATATCTAGGCGCGGGGACTGAGAGATATCGACGGCGACACGACCTAGGCGCATACAATACAAAAATATTGCAGGATATCTAGACGCGGGATCAGAGAGGGCGGTGATGTAGTGACGACGCCGTATACAATATATAAATATTGCAGGATATCTAGGTGCTGGGACTAAAAGATATCGACTGCGACGCGACCTACGCGCATACAATATAAAAATATTGCAGGATATCTAGACGCGGGGTCAGAGTGGGCGGTGATGAAGCGACTATGGCACGACCTAGGCGCAAACAATATAAAAAATATTGCAGGATATCTAGACGCGGGGTCAGAGAGAGTGGTGATGTAGTGACGATGGCGTATACAATATATAAATATTGCATGATATTTAAGCGCGGGGTCAAGAAGAACGGTGACGTAGCGACGACGGCGCGACCTAGGCGCATACAATACAAAAATATTGCATGATATCCAGACGCGTGGTCAAAGAGGGTGGTGATGAAGCGAAGACGGCGCGACCTAGGAGCATTCAATATAAAAAATATTGCAGGATATCTAGGCGCGGGGTCAGAGAGGGCGGTGATGTAGCGATAACGACGCAACCTTGGCCCATACAATATAAAAGTATTGCAGGATATCTAGACGCGTGGTCAAAGAGGGCGGTGATTTAGCGACGACGTCGTATACAATATATAAATATTGCAGGATATCTACGCGCGGGGACTGAGAGATATCGACGGCGACATGACCTAGGCGCATACAATACAAAAATATTGCAGGATATCTAGACGCGGGATCAGAGAGGGCGGTGATGTAGTGACGACGACGTATACAATATATAAATATTGCAGGATATCTAAGTGCTGGGACTAAAAGATATCGACTGCGACGCGACCTATGCGCATACAATATAAAAATATTGCAGGATATCTAGACGCGGGGTCAGAGTGGGCGGTGATGTATTGATGACCGCGCGCCCTAGCCGCATACAATATAACAATATTGCAAGATATCTAGGCGCGGGTACTGAGAGACTCTAAAGATGTAGCGACGATGGCGCGACCTAGGCGCATACATTATAAAAAATATTGCAGGATATCTAGACACGGAGTTAGAGAAGGCGGTGATTTAGCGACGACGGCGTATACAATATATAAATATTGCAGGATATCTAGACGCGTGGTCAAAGAGGGCGGTGATGAAGCGACTACGGCGCGACCTAGGCGCAAACAATATAAAAAATATTGCAGGATATCTAGGAGCGGGGATTGAGAGATATCGACGGCGACGTGACCTAGGCGCATACAATACAAAAATATTGCAGGATATCTAGACGCGGGGTCAAAGAGGGCGGTGATGAAGCGACTACGGCGCGACCTAGGCGCAAACAATAAAAAAAATATTGCAGGATATCTAGACGCGAGGTCAGAGAGGGCGGTGATGTAGTGACGACGGCGCGACTTAGGCGCATACAATATACAAATATTGCAGGATATCTAGGCGCGGGGACTGAGAGATATCGACGGCGACGCGACCTCGCCGCATACAATACAACAATATTGCAGGATATCTAGACGCCTGGTCAGAGAGGGCGGTGATGTAGCGATGACGGCGCGACCTAGGCGCATACAATATAAAAATATTGCAAGATATCTAGGCGCGGGTACTAAAAGGCTCCAATGATGTAGCGACGATGGCGCGACCTAGGCGCATACAATATAAAAATATTGCAGTATATATAGGCGCGGGGACTGAGAGGTATCAACGGCGATGCGACCTAGGCGCATATAATATAAAGAATATTGCAGGATATCTAGACGCGTGGTCAGAGAGGACGGTGATGTAGTGACGACGGCGTATATAGTATATAAATATTGCAGGATATCTAATCGCGGGGACTGAGATATAGCGAAAGCGACGCGACCTAGGCGCATGCAATACAAAAATATTGCAGGATATCTAGACGCGGGTTCAAAGAGGGCGGTCATGAAGCGACGGCGGCGCGACCTAGGAACATTCAATATAAAAAATATTGCAGGATATCTTGATACGGGAACTGAAAGATAGCGACGGCGACGCGGCCTAGGCGCATACAATACAAAAATATTGCAGGATATCTAGACGCATGGTCAGAGCGGGCGGTGATGTAGCGATGACGGTGCGCCCTAGGCGCACACAATATAACGATATTGCAAGATGTCTAGGCGCGGGTACTGAGAGACTCCAAAGATGTAGCGACGATGGCGCGACTTAGGCGCATACAATGTAAAAATATCGCAGAATATCTAGGCGCGGGGGCAGAGAGATATCGACGGCGATGCGACCTAGGCGCATACAATATAAAAAATATTGCATGATATCTAGTGCGGGATCAGAGAGGGCGGTGATGTAGCGACGACGGCGCGTACAATACAAAAATATTGCAGGATATCTAGGCGCGGGGTCAGAGAGGGCGGGGATGTAGCGACGACGGCGTATATAATATATAAATATTGCAGGATATCTAATCGCGGGGACTGAGATATAGCGACGGCGACACGGCCTAGGCGTATACGATATATAAATATTGCATGGTATCTAGACGCGCGGTCAAAGAGGGTGGTGATGAAGCGACGACGGCGCGACCTAGGAGCATTCAATATAAAAAATATTGCAGGATAACTAGGGGCAGGGACTGAGAGATATCGACGGCGATACGACCTAGGCGCATACAATATAAAATCAGCGCAGGATATCTTGACGCGGCGTCAGAGAGGGCGGTGATGTAGCGATAACGACGCAACCTTGGCCCATACAATATAAAAGTATTGCAGGATATCTAGACGCGTGGTCAAAGAGGGCGGTGATTTAGCGACGACGTCGTATACAATATATAAATATTGCAGGATATCTACGCGCGGGGACTGAGAGATATCGACGGCGACATGACCTAGGCGCATACAATACAAAAATATTGCAGGATATCTAGACGCGGGATCAGAGAGGGCGGTGATGTAGTGACGACGACGTATACAATATATAAATATTGCAGGATATCTAAGTGCTGGGACTAAAAGATATCGACTGCGACGCGACCTATGCGCATACAATATAAAAATATTGCAGGATATCTAGACGCGGGGTCAGAGTGGGCGGTGATGTATTGATGACCGCGCGCCCTAGCCGCATACAATATAACAATATTGCAAGATATCTAGGCGCGGGTACTGAGAGACTCTAAAGATGTAGCGACGATGGCGCGACCTAGGCGCATACATTATAAAAAATATTGCAGGATATCTAGACACGGAGTTAGAGAAGGCGGTGATTTAGCGACGACGGCGTATACAATATATAAATATTGCAGGATATCTAGACGCGTGGTCAAAGAGGGCGGTGATGAAGCGACTACGGCGCGACCTAGGCGCAAACAATATAAAAAATATTGCAGGATATCTAGGAGCGGGGATTGAGAGATATCGACGGCGACGTGACCTAGGCGCATACAATACAAAAATATTGCAGGATATCTAGACGCGGGGTCAAAGAGGGCGGTGATGAAGCGACTACGGCGCGACCTAGGCGCAAACAATAAAAAAAATATTGCAGGATATCTAGACGCGAGGTCAGAGAGGGCGGTGATGTAGTGACGACGGCGCGACTTAGGCGCATACAATATACAAATATTGCAGGATATCTAGGCGCGGGGACTGAGAGATATCGACGGCGACGCGACCTCGCCGCATACAATACAACAATATTGCAGGATATCTAGACGCCTGGTCAGAGAGGGCGGTGATGTAGCGATGACGGCGCGACCTAGGCGCATACAATATAAAAATATTGCAAGATATCTAGGCGCGGGTACTAAAAGGCTCCAATCATGTAGCGACGATGGCGCGACCTAGGCGCATACAATATAAAAATATTGCAGTATATATAGGCGCGGGGACTGAGAGGTATCAACGGCGATGCGACCTAGGCGCATATAATATAAAGAATATTGCAGGATATCTAGACGCGTGGTCAGAGAGGACGGTGATGTAGTGACGACGGCGTATATAGTATATAAATATTGCAGGATATCTAATCGCGGGGACTGAGATATAGCGAAAGCGACGCGACCTAGGCGCATGCAATACAAAAATATTGCAGGATATCTAGACGCGGGTTCAAAGAGGGCGGTCATGAAGCGACGACGGCGCGACCTAGGAACATTCAATATAAAAAATATTGCAGGATATCTTGGTACGGGAACTGAAAGATAGCGACGGCGACGCGGCCTAGGCGCATACAATACAAAAATATTGCAGGATATCTAGACGCATGGTCAGAGCGGGCGGTGATGTAGCGGTGACGGTGCGCCCTAGGCGCACACAATATAACGATATTGCAAGATGTCTAGGCGCGGGTACTGAGAGACTCCAAAGATGTAGCGACGATGGCGCGACTTAGGCGCATACAATGTAAAAATATCGCAGAATATCTAGGCGCGGGGGCAGAGAGATATCGACGGCGATGCGACCTAGGCGCATACAATATAAAAAATATTGCATGATATCTAGTGCGGGATCAGAGAGGGCGGTGATGTAGCGACGACGGCGCGTACAATACAAAAATATTGCAGGATATCTAGGCGCGGGGTCAGAGAGGGCGGGGATGTAGCGACGACGGCGTATATAATATATAAATATTGCAGGATATCTAATCGCGGGGACTGAGATATAGCGACGGCGACACGGCCTAGGCGTATACGATATATAAATATTGCATGGTATCTAGACGCGCGGTCAAAGAGGGTGGTGATGAAGCGACGACGGCGCGACCTAGGAGCATTCAATATAAAAAATATTGCAGGATAACTAGGGGCAGGGACTGAGAGATATCGACGGCGATACGACCTAGGCGCATACAATATAAAAACAGCGCAGGATATCTTGACGCGGCGTCAGAGAGGGCGGTGATGTAGCGATAACGACGCAACCTTGGCCCATACAATATAAAAGTATTGCAGGATATCTAGACGCGTGGTCAAAGAGGGCGGTGATTTAGCGACGACGGCGTATACAATATATAAATATTGCAGGATATCTACGCGCGGGGACTGAGAGATATCGACGGCGACATGACCTAGGCGCATACAATACAAAAATATTGCAGGATATCTAGACGCGGGATCAGAGAGGGCGGTGATGTAGTGACGACGACGTATACAATATATAAATATTGCAGGATATCTAAGTGCTGGGACTAAAAGATATCGACTGCGACGCGACCTATGCGCATACAATATAAAAATATTGCAGGATATCTAGACGCGGGGTCAGAGTGGGCGGTGATGTAGTGATGACCGCGCGCCCTAGCCGCATACAATATAACAATATTGCAAGATATCTAGGCACGGGTACTGAGAGACTCTAAAAATGTAGCGACGATGGCGCGACCTAGGCGCATACATTATAAAAAATATTGCAGGATATCTAGACACGGAGTTAGAGAAGGCGGTGATTTAGCGACGACGGCGTATACAATATATAAATATTGCAGGATATCTAGACGCGTGGTCAAAGAGGGCGGTGATGAAGCGACTACGGCGCGACCTAGGCGCAAACAATATAAAAAATATTGCAGGATATCTAGGAGCGGGGATTGAGAGATATCGACGGCGACGTGACCTAGGCGCATACAATACAAAAATATTGCAGGATATCTAGACGCGGGGTCAAAGAGGGCGGTGATGAAGCGACTACGGCGCGACCTAGGCGCAAACAATAAAAAAAATATTGCAGGATATCTAGACGCGAGGTCAGAGAGGGCGGTGATGTAGTGACGACGGCGCGACTTAGGCGCATACAATATACAAATATTGCAGGATATCTAGGCGCGGGGACTGAGAGATATCGACGGCGACGCGACCTCGCCGCATACAATACAACAATATTGCAGGATATCTAGACGCCTGGTCAGAGAGGGCGGTGATGTAGCGATGACGGCGCGACCTAGGCGCATACAATATAAAAATATTGCAAGATATCTAGGCGCGGGTACTAAAAGGCTCCAATGATGTAGCGACGATGGCGCGACCTAGGCGCATACAATATAAAAATATTGCAGTATATATAGGCGCGGGGACTGAGAGGTATCAACGGCGATGCGACCTAGGCGCATATAATATAAAGAATATTGCAGGATATCTAGACGCGTGGTCAGAGAGGACGGTGATGTAGTGACGACGGCGTATATAGTATATAAATATTGCAGGATATCTAATCGCGGGGACTGAGATATAGCGAAAGCGACGCGACCTAGGCGCATGCAATACAAAAATATTGCAGGATATCTAGACGCGGGTTCAAAGAGGGCGGTCATGAAGCGACGACGGCGCGACCTAGGAACATTCAATATAAAAAATATTGCAGGATATCTTGGTACGGGAACTGAAAGATAGCGACGGCGACGCGGCCTAGGCGCATACAATACAAAAATATTGCAGGATATCTAGACGCATGGTCAGAGCGGGCGGTGATGTAGCGATGACGGTGCGCCCTAGGCGCACACAATATAACGATATTGCAAGATGTCTAGGCGCGGGTACTGAGAGACTCCAAAGATGTAGCGACGATGGCGCGACTTAGGCGCATACAATGTAAAAATATCGCAGAATATCTAGGCGCGGGGGCAGAGAGATATCGACGGCGATGCGACCTAGGCGCATACAATATAAAAAATATTGCATGATATCTAGTGCGGGATCAGAGAGGGCGGTGATGTAGCGACGACGGCGCGTACAATACAAAAATATTGCAGGATATCTAGGCGCGGGGTCAGAGAGGGCGGGGATGTAGCGACGACGGCGTATATAATATATAAATATTGCAGGATATCTAATCGCGGGGACTGAGATATAGCGACGGCGACACGGCCTAGGCGTATACGATATATAAATATTGCATGGTATCTAGACGCGCGGTCAAAGAGGGTGGTGATGAAGCGACGACGGCGCGACCTAGGAGCATTCAATATAAAAAATATTGCAGGATAACTAGGGGCAGGGACTGAGAGATATCGACGGCGATACGACCTAGGCGCATACAATATAAAAACAGCGCAGGATATCTTGACGCGGCGTCAGAGAGGGCGGTGATGTAGCGATAACGACGCAACCTTGGCCCATACAATATAAAAGTATTGCAGGATATCTAGACGCGTGGTCAAAGAGGGCGGTGATTTAGCGACGACGGCGTATACAATATATAAATATTGCAGGATATCTACGCGCGGGGACTGAGAGATATCGACGGCGGCATGACCTAGGCGCATACAATACAAAAATATTGCAGGATATCTAGACGCGGGATCAGAGAGGGCGGTGATGTAGTGACGACGACGTATACAATATATAAATATTGCAGGATATCTAAGTGCTGGGACTAAAAGATATCGACTGCGACGCGACCTATGCGCATACAATATAAAAATATTGCAGGATATCTAGACGCGGGGTCAGAGTGGGCGGTGATGTAGTGATGACCGCGCGCCCTAGCCGCATACAATATAACAATATTGCAAGATATCTAGGCGCGGGTACTGAGAGACTCTAAAGATGTAGCGACGATGGCGCGACCTAGGCGCATACATTATAAAAAATATTGCAGGATATCTAGACACGGACTTAGAGAAGGCGGTGATTTAGCGACGACGGCGTATACAATATATAAATATTGCAGGATATCTAGACGCGTGGTCAAAGAGGGCGGTGATGAAGCGACTACGGCGCGACCTAGGCGCAAACAATATAAAAAATATTGCAGGATATCTAGGAGCGGGGATTGAGAGATATCGACGGCGACGTGACCTAGGCGCATACAATACAAAAATATTGCAGGATATCTAGACGCGGGGTCAAAGAGGGCGGTGATGAAGCGACTACGGCGCGACCTAGGCGCAAACAATAAAAAAAATATTGCAGGATATCTAGACGCGAGGTCAGAGAGGGCGGTGATGTAGTGACGACGGCGCGACTTAGGCGCATACAATATACAAATATTGCAGGATATCTAGGCGCGGGGACTGAAAGATATCGACGGTGACGCGACCTCGCCGCATAAAATACAAAAATATTGCAGGATATCTAGACGCCTGGTCAGAGAGGGCGGTGATGTAGTGACGATGGCGCGACTTAGGCGCATACAATATACAAATATTGCAGGATATCTAGGCGCGGGGACTGAGAGATATCGACGGTGACGCGACCTCGCCGCATAAAATACAAAAATATTGCAGGATATCTAGACGCCTGGTCAGAGAGGGCGGTGATGTAGCGATGACGGCGCGACCTAGGCGCATACAATATAAAAATATTGCACGATATCTAGACGCGGGGTCAAATAGGACGGTGATGTAGCGACGACGGCGTATACAATATATAAATATTGCAGGATGATTAGGAGAGCGGCGATGGCGCGATCTAGGCCCATACAATATAAAAATATTGCAGGATATCTTGGTACGGGGACTAAGATATAGCGACGGCGACGCGGCCTAGGCGCATACAATATAAAAAATATTGCAGGATATCCAGGCGCGGGGTCAGAGTGGGCGGTGATGTAGCGATGACGGCGCGCCCTAGGCGCATACAATATAAAAAATATTGCAGAATATCTAGACGCGTGGTCAGAGAGGGCGGTGATGTAGCGACGACGGCGTATACAATATATAAATATTGCAGGATGGTTAGGAGAGCGGCGATGGCGCGATCTAGGCCCATACAATATAAAAATATTGCAGGATATCTTGGTACGGGGACTGAGATATAGCGACGGCGACGCGGCCTAGGCGCATACAATATAAAAAATATTGCAGGATATCCAGGCGCGGGGTCAGATTGGGCGGTGATGTAGCGACGGCGATACGACCTAGGCGCATACAATATAAAAAATATTGCAGGATATCTTGGTATGGGGACTGAAAGATAGCGACGACGACGCGGCCTAGGCGCATGCAAAATAAAAATATTGCAGGATATCTTGGCGCGGGGTCAAGGAGAGCGGTGATGTAGCGAAGATGGCGCGACCTAGGCGCATACAATATATAAATATTGCAGGATATCTAGGCGCGCTGTCAACGAGAGCGGTGATGTAGCGACGACGGCGCAACCTAGGCGCATACAATATAAAAATATTGCAGGTTATCTAGGCGCGGGGACTGAGAGATTGCGACGGCGACGCGGCCTAGGCGTATACAGTATATAAATATTGCAGGATATCTTGGCGCGGGTCTGAGAGATATCGACGGCGACGCGACCTAGGCGCATACATTACAAAAATATTGCAGGATATCTAGGCGCGGTGTTAAGGAGAGCGGTGATGTAGCGACGATAGCGCTACCTAGGCGCATAAAATACAAAAATATTGCAGGATATCTAGACGCGGGGTCAAAGAGGGCGGTGATGAAGCGACGACGGCGTATACAATATATACATATTGCAGGATATCCAGACGCGGGGACTGAGAGATATCGACGGTTACGCGACCTAGGCGCATACAATACAAAAATATTGCAGGATATCTAGACGCGGGGTCAGAGTGGGCGGTGATGTTGCGATGACGGCGCGCCCTAGGCGCATACAATATAAAAAATATTGCAGTATATCTAGACGCGTGGTCAGAGAGGGCGGTGATGTAGCGACGACGGCGTATACAATATATAAATATTGCAGGATATCTAGGCGCGGGGACTGAGAGATATCGACGGCGACGCGACCTAGGCGCATACAATACAAAAATATTGCAGGATATCCGGACGCGTGGTCAAAGAGGGCGGTGATGAAGCGCCGACGGCGCGACCTAGGAGCATTCAATATAAAAAATATTGCAGGATATCTAGGCGGGCTGTCAGACGTGGCGGTGATGTAGTGACCACGGCGCATACAATATATAACTATAGCAGGATACTTAGGCGCGGGTACTGAGAGGATCCAACGATGTAACGACGACGGCGCAACCTAGGCGCATACAATACAAAAATATTGCACGATATCGGCGATGGCGCGATCTAGGTCCATACAATATAAAAATATTGCAGGATATCTTGTTACGGGGACTGAGATATAGCGACGGCGACGCGGCCTAGGCGCATACAATATAAAAAATATTGCTGGATATCCAGGCGCGGGGTCAGAGTGGGCGGTGATGTAGCGACGGCGATACGACCTAGGCGCATACAATATAAAAAATATTGCAGGATATCTTGGTATGGGGACTGAAAGATAGCGACGACGACGCGGCCTAGGCGCATGCAAAATAAAAATATTGCAGGATATCTTGGCGCAGGGTCAAGGAGAGCGGTGATGTAGCGAAGATGGAGCGACCTAGGCGCATACAATATATAAATATTGCAAGATATCTAGGCGCGCTGTCAACGAGAGCGGTGATGTAGCGACGACGGCGCAACCTAGGCGCATACAAAATAAAAATATTGCAGGATATTTAGACGCGTGGTCAAAGAGGGTGGTGATGAAGCACCGACGGTGCGATCTAGGTGCATACAATATAATAAATATTGCAGGTTATCTAGGCGCGGGGATTGAGAGATTGCGACGGCGACGCGGCCTAGGCGTATACAATATAAAAATATTGCAGTATATATATATATAGAATATATAAATATTGCAGGATATCTAGGTGCTGGGACTAAAAGATATCGACTGCGATGCGACCTACGCGCATACAATATAAAAATATTGCAGGATATCTAGACGCGGGGTCAGAGTGGGCGGTGATGTAGCGATGACGGCGCGCCCTAGGCGCATACAATATAAAAAATATTGCAGAATATCTAGACGCGTGGTCAGAGAGGGCGGTGATGTAGCGACGACGGCGTATACAATATATAAATATTGCAGGATATCTAGGCGCGGGGACTGAGAGATATCGACGGCGACGCGACCTAGGCGCATACAATACAAAAATATTCCAGGATATCTAGACGCGGGGTCAGAGTGGGCGGTGATGTAGCGATGACGGTGCGCCCTAGGCGCATACAATATAACAATATTGCAAGATATCTAGGCGCGGGTACTGAGAGACTCCAAAGATGTAGCGACGATAGCGCGACCTAGGCGCATACAAAGTAAAAATATCGCAGAATATCTAGGCGCGGGGGCAGAGAGATATCGACGGCGATGCGACCTAGGCGCATACAATATAAA
This sequence comes from Crataerina pallida, assembly GCA_949710015.1. NCBI lineage: Eukaryota > Metazoa > Arthropoda > Insecta > Diptera > Hippoboscidae > Crataerina > Crataerina pallida. Next base: position 12,257,002 of record OX453291.1, read on the forward strand.
AAATATTGCATGATATCTAGACGCGTGGTCAGAGAGGGCGGTAATATAGCGACAACGGCGTACACAATATATAAATATTGCCGGATATCTGGGCGCGGGGACTGAGAGATATCGACGGTGACACGACCTAGGCGCATACAATACAAAAATATTGCAGGATATCTAGACGCGGGGTCAAAGAGGGCGGTGATGAAGCGACTACGGCGCGACCTAGGCGCAAACAATATAAAAAATATTGCAGGTTATCTAGACGCGGGGTCAGAAAGGGTGGTGATGTAGTGACGATGGCGTATACAATATATAAATATTTCATTATTTCTAAGCGCGTGGTCAAGAAGAGCAGTGAGGTAGCGACGACGGCGCGACCTAGGCGCATACAATACAAAAATATTGCAGGATATCCAGACGTGTGGTCAAAGAGGGTGGTGATGAAGCGACGACGGCGCGACCTAGGAGCATTCAATATAAAAAATATTGCAGGATATCTAGGCGCGGGGTCAGAGAGGGCGGTGATGTAGTAACGACGGCGTATACAATATATAAATATTGCATGATATCTAAGCGCGGGGTCAGAGTGGGCGGTGATGTAGCGACGACGGAGCGACCTAGGCGCATACAATACAAAAATATTGCAGGATATCCAGACGCGTGGTCAAAGAGGGTGGTGATGAAGCGACGACGGCGCGACCTAGGAGCATTCAATATAAAAAATATTGCAGGATATCTAGGCGCGGGGTCAGAGAGGGCGGTGATGTAGTGACGACGGCGCGCCCTAGGCGCATACAATATAACAATATTGCAAGATATCTAGGCGCGGGTACTGAGAGACTCCAAAGATGTTGCGACGATGGCGCGACCTAGGCGCATACAATATAAAAAATAGTGCAGGATATCTAGGCGCGGGGACTAAGAGATATCGACGGCGACGCGACCTAGGCGCATACAATACAAAAATATTGCTGGATATCTAGACGCGGGGTCAAAGAGGGCGGTGATGAAGCGACTACGGCGCGACCTAGGCGCAAACAATAAAAAAAATATTGCAGGATATCTAGACGCGGGGTCAGAGAGGGTGGTGGTGTAGTGACGATGGCGTATACAATATATAAATATTACAGGATATGTAATCGCGGGGACTGAGATATAGCGACGGCGACGCGGCCTAGGCCCATGCAATACAAAAATATTGCAGGATATCTAGACGCGTGGTCAGAGAGGGCGGTGATGTAGTGACGACGCCGTATACAATATATAAATATTGCAGGATGTATAGGCGCGGGGAATGAGAGATATCGACGGCGACGCGACCTAGGCACATACAATATAAAAATATTGCAGGATATCTAGACGCGGGGTCAGAGTGGGCGGTGATGTAGAGACAACGGCGTATACAATACATAAATATTGCAGGATATCTAGGCGCGGGGACTGAGAGATATCGACGGCGACGCGACCTAGGCGCATACAATACAAAAATATTGCAGGATATCTAGACGCGTGGTCAAAGAGGGCGGTGATGAAGCGACTACGGCGCGACCTAGGCGCAAACAATATAAAAAATATTGCAGGTTATCTAGACGCGGGGTCAGAAAGGGTGATGATGTAGTGACGATGGCGTATACAATATATAAATATTTCATTATTTCTAAGCGCGTGGTCAAGAAGAGCAGTGAGGTAGCGACGACGGCGCGACCTAGGCGCATACAATACAAAAATATTGCAGGATATCCAGACGTATGGTCAAAGAGGGTGGTGATGAAGCGACGACGGCGCGACCTAGGAGCATTCAATATAAAAAATATTGCAGGATATCTAGGCGCGGGGTCAGAGAGGGCGGTGATGTAGTAACGACGGCGTATACAATATATAAATATTGCATGATATCTAAGCGCGGGATCAGAGAGGGCGGTGATGTAGCGATGACGGCGTATACAATATATAAATGTTGCAGGATGTCTAGGCGCGGGGTCATAGAGGGCCGTGATGTAGCGACGACGGCGCGTACAGTACAAAAATATTGCAGGATATCTAGGCGCGGGGTCAGAGAGGGCGGGGATGTAGCGACCACGGCGTATATAATATATAAATATTGCAGGATATCTAATCGCGGGGACTGAGATATAGCGACGGCGACGCGGCCTAGGCGTATACGATATATAAATATTGCATGATATCTAGACGCGGGGTTAAGGAGAGCGGTGATGTAGCGACGACGGCGCGACCTAGGCGCATACAATACAAAAATATTGCATGATATCTAGTCGCGCGGTCAAAGAGGGCGGTGATGAAACGACGACGGCGCGACCTCGGAGCATTCAATATAAAAAATATTGCAGGATATCTAGGGGCAGGGACTGAGAGATATCGACGGCGATACGACCTAGGCGCATACAATATAAAAACAGCGCAGGATATCTTGACGCGGCGTCAGAGAGGGCGGCGATGTAGCGATGACGGCGCAACCTTGGCCCATACAATATAAAAGTATTGCAGGATATCTACACGCGTGGTCAGAGAGGGCGGTGATTTAGCGACGACGGCGTATACAATATATAAATATTGCAGGATATCTACGCGCGGGGACTGAGAGATATCGACGGCGACACGACCTAGGCGCATACAATACAAAAATATTGCAGGATATCTAGACGCGGGATCAGAGAGGGCGGTGATGTAGTGACGAGGCCGTATACAATATATAAATATTGCAGGATATTTAGGTGCTGGGACTAAAAGATATCGACTGCGACGCGACCTACGCGCATACAATATAAAAATATTGCAGGATAACTAGACACGGGGTCAGAGTGGGCGGTGATGTAGTGATGACGGCGCGCCCTAGCCGCATACAATATAACAATATTGCAAGATATCTAGGCGCGGGTACTGAGAGACTCGAAAGATGTAGCGACGATGGCGCGACCTAGGCGCATACATTATAAAAAATATTGCAGGATATCTAGACACGGAGTTAGAGAGGGCGGTGATGTAGCGACGACGGCGTATACAATATATAAATATTGCAGGATATCTAGACGCGGGGTCAAAGAGGGCGGTGATGAAGCGACTACGGCGCGACCTAGGCGCAAACAATATAAAAAATATTGCAGGATATTTAGGCGCGGGGACTGAGAGATATCGACGGCGACGTGACTTAGGCGCATACAATACAAAAATATTGCAGGATATCTAGACGCGGTGTCAGAGAGGGCGGTGATGTAGTGACGACGCCGTATACAATATATAAATATTGCAGGATATCTAGGTGCTGGGACTAAAAGATATGGACTGCGACGCGACCTACGCGCATACAATATAAAAATATTGCAGGATATCTAGACGCGGGGTCAGAGTGGGCGGTGATGTAGCGATGACGGCGCGCCCTAGGCGCATACAATATAACAATATTGCAAGATATCTAGGCGCGTGTACTGAGAGACTCCAAAGATGTAGCGACGATGGCGCGATAGACGCGGGGTCAGAGAGAGTGGTGATGTAGTGACGATGGCGTATACAATATATAAATATTGCATGATATTTAAGCGCGGGGTCAAGAAGAGCGGTGACGTAGCGACGACGGCGCGACCTAGGCGCATACAATACAAAAATATTGCAGGATATCTAGACGCGGGGTCAGAGAGAGCGGTGATGTAGTGACGACGCCGTATACAATATATAAATATTGCAGGATATCTAGGTGCTGGGACTAAAAGATATCGACTGCGACGCGACCTACGCGCATACAATATAAAAATATTGCAGGATATCTAGACGCGGGGTCAGAGTGGGCGGTGATGAAGCGACTATGGCACGACCTAGGCGCAAACAATATAAAAAATATTGCATGATATCTAGACGCGGGGTCAGAGAGAGTGGTGATGTAGTGACGATGGCGTATACAATATATAAATATTGCATGATATTTAAGCGCGGGGTCAAGAAGAGCGGTGACGTAGCGACGACGGCGTGACCTAGGCGCATACAATACAAAAATATTGCAGGATATCTAGACGCGGGGTCGGAGAGGGCGGTGATGTAGTGACGACGCCGTATACAATATATAAATATTGCAGGATATCTAGGCGCGGGGACTGAGAGATATCGACGGCGACACGACCTAGGCGCATACAATACAAAAATATTGCAGGATATCTAGACGCGGGATCAGAGAGGGCGGAGATTTAGCGACGACGGCGTATACAATATATAAATATTGCAGGATATCTAGGCGCGGGGACTGAGAGATATCGACGGCGACACGACCTAGGCGCATACAATACAAAAATATTGCAGGATATCTAGACGCGGGATCAGAGAGGGCGGTGATGTAGTGACGACGCCGTATACAATATATAAATATTGCAGGATATCTAGGTGCTGGGACTAAAAGATATCGACTGCGACGCGACCTACGCGCATACAATATAAAAATATTGCAGGATATCTAGACGCGGGGTCAGAGTGGGCGGTGATGAAGCGACTATGGCACGACCTAGGCGCAAACAATATAAAAAATATTGCAGGATATCTAGACGCGGGGTCAGAGAGAGTGGTGATGTAGTGACGATGGCGTATACAATATATAAATATTGCATGATATTTAAGCGCGGGGTCAAGAACAGCGGTGACGTAGCGACGACGGCGCGACCTAGGCGCATACAATACAAAAATATTGCAGGATATCTAGACGCGGGGTCAGAGAGGGCGGTGATGTAGTGACGACGCCGTATACAATATATAAATATTGCAGGATATCTAGGTGCTGGGACTAAAAGATATCGACTGCGACGCGACCTACGTGCATACAATATAAAAATATTGCAGGATATCTAGACGCGGGGTCAGAGTGGGCGGTGATGTAGTGATGACGGCGCGCCCTAGCCGCATACAATATAACAATATTGCAAGATATCTAGGCGCGGGTACTGAGAGACTCCAAAGGTGTAGCGACGATGGCGCGACCTAGGCGCATACAATATAAAAAGTATTGCAGTATATGTAGGCGCCGGGAATGAGATATATCGACCTCAACGCGACCTAGACGTATATAATACAAAAATATTGCATGATATCTAGACGCGAAATCAAAGAGAGCGGGGATGTAGCGACGACGGCGTATATAATATATAAATATTGCAGGATATATAGGCGCGGGGAATGAGAGATTTCGACGGCGAGGCGACCTAGGCGCATACAATACAAAAATATTGCAGGATATCTAGACGCGGGGTCAAAGAGGGCGGTGATGAAGCGACGGCGACACGACCTAGGCGCATACAATATAAAAAGTATTGCAGTATATGTAGGCGCCGCGAATGAGATATATCGACCTCGACGCGACCTAGGCGCATATAATACAAAAATATTGCAGGATATCTAGACGCGTGGTCAGAGAGGGCGGGGATGTAGCGATGACGGCGTATATAATATATAAATATTGCAGGATATATAGGCGCGGGGAATGAGAGATATCGCCTGCGACGCGACCTAGGCCTCATACAATACAAAAATATTGCAGGACATCTAGACGCGTGGTCAAAGAGGGCGGTGATGAAACGAAGACGGCGCGACCTAGGAGCATTCAATATAAAAAATATTGCGGGATATCTAGGCGCGGGGACTGAGAGGTATCAACGGCGATGCACCTAGGCGCATACAATATAAAATATATTGCACGATATCTAGACGCGGGGTCAGAGAGGGCGGTGATTTAGCGACGACGGCGTAAACAAATTATAAATATTGCAAGATATCTAGGCGCGGGGACTGAGAGATATCGACGGCGATGCGACCTAGGCGCATACAATATAAAAAATATTGCATGATATCTAGACGCATGATCAGAGAGGGCGGTGATGTAGCGATGACGGCGTATACAATATATAAATATTGCAGGATATCTAGGCGCGGGGTCAGAGAGGGCGGGGATGAAGCGACGACGGCGCGACTTAGGCGCATACAATATAAAAAGTATTGCAGTATATGTAGGCGACGGGAATGAGATATACCGACCTCAACGCGACCTAGGCGTATATAAAACAAAAATATTGCATGATATCTAGACGCGAAATCAAAGAGGGCGGGGATGTAGCGACGACGGCGTATATAATATATAAATATTGCAGGATATATAGGCGCGGGGAATGAGAGATATCGAAGGCGACGCGACCTAGGCGCATACAATACAAAATATTGCAGGATATCTAGACGCGTGGTCAAAGAGGGCGGTGATGAAGCGACGGCGACACGACCTAGGCGCATACAATATAAAAAGTATTGCAGTATATGTAGGCGCCGGGAATGAGATATATCGACCTCGACGCGACCTAGGCGCATATAATACAAAAATATTGCAGGATATCTAGAAGCGTGGTCAGAGAGGGCGGGGATGTAGCGACGACGGTGCACCCTAGGCGCATACAATATAACAATATTGCAAGATATCTAGGAGCGCGTACTGAGAAACTCCAAAGATGTAGCGACGATGGCGCGACCCAGGCGCATACAATGTAAAAATATCGCAAAATATATAGGCGCGGGGGCAGAGAGATATCGACGGCGATGCGACCTAGGCGCATACAATATAAAAAATATTGCATGACATCTAGACGCGCGATCAGAGAGGGCGGTGATGTAGCGATGACGGTGCACCCTAAGCGCATACAATATAACAATATTGCAAGATATCTAGGCGCGCGTACTGAGAAACTCCAAAGATGTAGCGACGATGGCGCGACCCAGGCGCATACAATGTAAAAATATCGCAAAATATATAGGCGCGGGGGCAGAGAGATATCGACGGCGATGCGACCTAGGCGCATACAATATAAAAAATATTGCATGACATCTAGACGCGGGATCAGAGAGGGCGGTGATGTAGCGATGACGGTGCACCCTAGGCGCATACAATATAACAATATTGCAAGATATCTAGGCGCGCGTACTGAGAGACTCCAAAGATGTAGCGACGATGGCGCGACCTAGGCGCATACAATATAAAAATATCGCAGGATATCTAGGCGCGGGGGCAGAGAGATATCAACGGCGATGCGACCTAGGCGCATACAATATAAAAAATATTGCAGGATATCTAGACGCGGGGTCAAAGAGGGCGGTGATGCAGTGACGACACCGTATACAATATATAAATATTGGAGGATATATAGGCGCGGGGAATGAGAGATAGCGACGGCGACGCGACCTAGGCGCATACAATACAAAAATATTGCAGGATATCTAGACACGGGGCCAGAGTGGGCGGTGATGTAGCGATGGCGGCGCGCCCTAGGCGCATACAATATAACAATATTGCAAGATATCTAGGCGCGGGTACTGAGAGACTCCAAAGATGTAGAGACGATGGCGCGACCTAGGCGCATACAATATAAAAATATCGCAGTATATCTAGGCGCGGGGGCAGAGAGATATCGACGGCGATGCGACCTAGGCGCATACAATATAAAAAATATTGCAAGATATCTAGACGCGGGGTCAAAGAGGGCGGTGATGCAGTGACGACACCGTATACAATATATAAATATTGCAAGATATCTAGGGGCGGGGACTGAGAGATATCGACGGCGACGCGACCTAGGCGCATACAATACAAAAATATTGCAGGATATCTAGACACGGGGACAGAGTGGGCGGCGATGTAGCGATGACGGTGCGCCCTAGGCGCATACAATATAACAATATTGCAAGATATCTAGGCGCGGATACTGAAAGACTCCAAAGATGTAGCGACGATGGCGCGACCTAGGCGCATACAATATAAAAAATATTGCAGGATATCTAGACGCGTGGTCAGAGAGGGCGGTGATGTAGTGACGATGGCGTATACAATATATAAATATGGCATGATATCTAGGCGCGGGGTTAAGAAGAGCGATGATGTAGCGACAATGGCGCGACCTAGGCGCATACAATACAAAAATATTGCAGAATATCCAGACGCGTGGTCAAAGAGGGCGGTGATGAAGCGACGACGGCGTATACAATATATAAATATTGCAGGATATCTAGGCGCGGGTACTGAAAGGGTCCAACGATGTAACGACAACGGCGCAACCTAGGCGCATACAATACACAAATATTGCACGATATCTAGACGCGGGGTCAAATAGGGCGGTGATGTAGCGACGACGGCGTATACAATATATAAATATTGCAGGATGATTAGGAGAGGGGTGATGGCGCGAGCTAGGCCCATACAATATATAAATATTGCAGGATATCTAGGCGCGCTGTCAACCAGAGCAGTGATGTAGCGACGACGGCGCAACCTAGGCGCATACAATATAAAAATATTGCAGGATTGCGGCCTAGGCGTATACAATATATAAATATTGCAGGATATCTAGACGCGTGGTCAAAGAGGGCGGTGATGAAGCGACGACGACGCGACCTAGGAGCATTCAATATAAAAAATATTGCCGGATATCTAGGGGCGGGGACTGAGAGATATCGACGGCGATACGACCTACGCGCATACAATATAAAAACAACGCAGGATATCTTGACGCGGCGTCAGAGAGGGCGGTGATGTAGCGATGACGGCGCAACCTTGGCCCATACAATATAAAAAATATTGCAGGATATTTAGGCGCGGGGTCAGAGAGAGCGGTGATGTAGTGACGACGTCGTATACAATATATAAATATTGCAGGATATCTAGGCGCGGGGACTGAGAGATATCAACGGCGACGCGACCTAGGCGCATACAATATAAAAATATTGCAGGATATCTAGACGCGTGGTCAGAGAGGGCGGTGATGTAGTGACGACGGCGTATACAATATATAAATATTGCAGGATATCTATGCGCGGGGACTGAGAGATATCGACGGCGGCACGACCTAGGCTCATACAATACAAAAATATTGCAGGATATCTAGCCGCGGGATCAGAGAGGGCGGTGATGTAGTGACGACGCCGTATACAATATATAAATATTGCAGGATATTTAGGTGCTGGGACTAAAAGATATCGACTGCGACGCGACCTACGCGCATACAATATAAAAATATAGTAGGATATCTAGACGCAGGGTCAGAGTGGGCGGTGATGTAGCGATGTCGGCGCGCCCTAGGCGCATACAATATAAAAAATATTGCAGGATATCTAGACGCGGGGTCAGAGAGGGAGGTGATGTAGCGACGACGGCGTATACAATATATAAATATTGCAGGATATCTAGGCGCGGGGACTGAGAGATATCGACGGCGACGCGACCTAGGCGCATACAATATAAAAATATTGCAGGATATCTAGACGCGTGGTCAGAGAGGGCGGTGATGTAGTGACGACGTCGTATACAATATATAAATATTGCAGGATATCTAGGCGCGGTGACTGAGAGATATCGACGGCGACGCGACCTACGCACATACAATATAAAAATATTGCAGGATATCTAGACGCGTGGTCAGAGTGGTCGGTGATGTAGCCATGACGGCGCGCCCTAGGCGCATACAATATAAAAAATATCGCAGGATATCTAGACGCGGGGTCAGAGAGGGAGGTTATGTAGCGACGACGGCGTACACAATATATAAATATTGCATCATATCTAGGCGCGGGGACTGAGAGATATCGACGGCGACGCGACCTAGGCGCATACAATACAAAAATATTGCAGGATATCTAGACACGGGGTCAGAGTGGGCGGTGATGTAGCGATGACGGTGCGCCCTAGGCGCATACAATATAACAATATTGCAAGATACCTAGGCGCGGGTACTGAAAGACTGCAAAGATGTAGCGACGATGGCGCGACCTAGGCGCATACAATATAAAAAATATTGCAGGATATCTAGACGCGAGGTCAGAGAGGGCGGTGATGTAGTGACGACGGCGTATACAACATATAAATATTGCAGGATATCTAGGCGCGGGGACTGAGAGATATCGACGGCGACGCGGCCTAGGCGCATACAATACAAAAATATTGCAGGATATTTAGACGCGGGGTCAAAGAGGGCGGTGATGAAGCGACTACGGCGCGACCTAGGCGCAAACAATATAAAAAATATTGCAGGATATCTAGGCGCGGGGACTGAGAGATATCGACGGCGACGCGACCTAGCCGCATACAATACAAAAATATTGCAGGATATCTAGACGCGAGGTCAGAGAGGGCGGTGATGAAGCGACGACGGCGCGACCTAGGCGCATGCAATATAAAAAACATTGCAGGATATCTAGACGCGGGGTCAGAGAGAGCGGTGATGTAGAGACGAAGGCGTATACAATATATAAATATTGCATGATATATAAGCGCAGGGTCAAGAAGAGCGGTGATGTACCGACGACGGCGCGACCTAGGCGCATACAATACAAAAATATTGCAGGATATCCAGACGCGTGGTCAAAGAGGGTGGTGATGAAGCGAAGACGTTGCGATCTAGGCGACGTTGCGATCTAGGCGCATACAATATAATAAATATTGCAGGTTATCTTGGCGCGGGGACTGAGAGATAGCGATGGCGACGCGGCCTAGGCGTATACAGTATATAAATGTTGCAGGATATCTTGGCGGGGGTCTGAGAGATTTCGACGGCGACGCGACCTAGGCGCATAAAATACAAAATTATTGCAGGATATCTAGACGCGGGGTCAAAAAGGGCGGTGATGGAGCGACGACGGCGTATACAATATATACATATTGCAGGATATCTAGACGCTGGGACTGAGAGATATCGACGGCGAAGCGACCTAGGCGCATACAATACAAAAATATTGCAGGATATCTAGACGCGCGGTCAGAGAGGGCGGTGATAAGGCGACGACCGCGCGACCTAGGCGCATACAATATAAAAAATATTGCTGGCGCGGGGACTGAGAGATAGCGACGGCGACGCGGCCTAGGCGTATACAATATATAAATATTGCAGGATATCTAGACGCGTGGTCAAAGAGGGTGGCGATGAAGCGACGACGGCGCGACCTAAGAGCACTCAATATAAAAAATATTGCAGGATATATAGGCGCGGGGAATGAGAGTTATCGATTGCGACGCGACCTAGGCGCATACAATACAAAAATATTGCAGGATATCTAGACGCGGGGTCAGAGTGGGCGGTGATGTAGCGATGATGGTGCACCCTAGGCGCATACAATATAACAATATTGCAAGATATCTAGGCGCGGGTACTGAGAAACTCCAAAGATGTAGCGACGATGGCGCGACCCAGGCGCATACAATGTAAAAATATCGCAAAATATATAGGCGCGGGGGCAGAGAGATTTCGACGGCGATGCGACCTAGGCGCATACAATATAAAAAATATTGCATGACATCTAGACGCGTGATCAGAGAGGGCGGTGATGTAGCGATGACGGCGTATACAATATATAAATATTGCAGGATGTCTAGGCACGGGGTCAAAGAGGGCCGCGATGTAGCGACGACGGCGCATACAATACAAAAATATTGCAGGATATCTAGGCGCGCGGTCAGAGAGTGCGGGGATGTAGCGACGACGGCGTATATAATATATAAATATTGCAGGATATCTAGGCGCGGGAACTGATATATAGCGACGGCGACGCGGCCTAGGCGTATACGATATATAAATATTGCATGATATATAGACGCGGGGTTAAGGAGAACGGTGATGTAGCGACGACGGCGCGACCTAGGCGCATACAATACAAAAATATTGCAGGATATCCAGACGCGTGGTCAAAGAGGGTGGTGATGAAGCGAAGACGGCGCGACCTAGGAGCTTTCAATATAAAAAATATTGCAGGATATCTAAGCGCGGGGTCAGAGAGAGCGGTGATGTAGTGACGACGTCGTATACAATATATAAATATTGCAGGATGATTAGGAGAGCGGTGATGGCGCGAGCTAGGCCCATACAATATATAAATATTGCAGGATATCTAGGCGCGCTGTCAACCAGAGCAGTGATGTAGCGACGACGGCGCAACCTAGGCGCATACAATATAAAAATATTGCAGGATATTTAGACGCGTGGTCAAAGAGGGCGGTGATGAAGCACCGACGGTGCGATCTAGGCGCATACAATATAATAAATATTGCAGGTTATCTTGGCGCGGGGACTGAGAGATAGCGATGGCGACGCGGCCTAGGCGTATACAGTATATAAATGTTGCAGGATATCTTGGCGGGGGTCTGAGAGATTTCGACGGCGACGCGACCTAGGCGCATAAAATACAAAATTATTGCAGGATATCTAGACGCGGGGTCAAAAAGGGCGGTGATGGAGCGACGACGGCGTATACAATATATACATATTGCAGGATATCTAGACGCTGGGACTGAGAGATATCGACGGCGAAGCGACCTAGGCGCATACAATACAAAAATATTGCAGGATATCTAGACGCGCGGTCAGAGAAGGCGGTGATAAGGCGACGACCGCGCGACCTTGGCGCATACAATATAAAAAATATTGCTGGCGCGGGGACTGAGAGATAGCGACGGCGACGCGGCCTAGGCGTATACAATATATAAATATTGCAGGATATCTAGACGCGTGGTCAAAGAGGGTGGCGATGAAGCGACGACGGCGCGACCTAAGAGCACTCAATATAAAAAATATTGCAGGATATATAGGCGCGGGGAATGAGAGTTATCGATTGCGACGCGACCTAGGCGCATACAATACAAAAATATTGCAGGATATCTAGACGCGGGGACTGAGAGATAGCGACGGCGACGCGGCCTAGGCGTATACAATATATAAATATTGCAGGATATCTAGACGCGTGGTCAAAGAGGGCGGTGATGAAGCGACGACGACGCGACCTAGGAGCATTCAATATAAAAAATATTGCAGGATATATAGGGGCGGGGACTGAGAGATATCGACGGCGATACGACCTACGCGCATACAATATAAAAACAACGCAGGATATCTTGACGCGGCGTCAGAGAGGGCGGTGATGTAGCGATGACGGCGCAACCTTGGCCCATACAATATAAAAATATTGCAGGATATCTAGACGCGGGGTCAGAGAGAGCGGTGATGTAGCGACGACGGCGTATACAATATATAAATATTGCAGGATATCTAGGCGCGGGGACTGAGAGATATCGACGGCGACGCGACCTAGGCGCATACAATACAAAAATATTGCAGGATATCTAGACGCGGGGTCAGAGAGGGCGGTGATGTAGTGACGACGTCGTATACAATATATAAATATTGCAGGATATCTAGGCGCGGGGACTGAGAGATATCAACGGCGATGCGACCTAGGCGCATACAATATAAAAATATTGCAGGATATCTAGACGCGTGGTCAGAGAGGGCGGTGATGTAGTGACGACGGCGTATACAATATATAAATATTGCAGGATATCTATGCGCGGGGACTGAGAGATATCGACGGCGGCACGACCTAGGCTCATACAATACAAAAATATTGCAGGATATCTAGCCGCGGGATCAGAGAGGGCGGTGATGTAGTGACGACGCCGTATACAATATATAAATATTGCAGGATATTTAGGTGCTGGGACTAAAAGATATCGACTGCGACGCGACCTACGCGCATACAATATAAAAATATAGTAGGATATCTAGACGCAGGGTCAGAGTGGGCGGTGATGTAGCGATGTCGGCGCGCCCTAGGCGCATACAATATAAAAAATATTGCAGGATATCTAGACGCGGGGTCAGAGAGGGCGGTGATGTAGCGACGACGGCGTATACAATATATAAATATTGCAGGATATCTAGCCGCGGGGGCAGAGAGATATCGACGGCGATGCGACCTAGGCGCATACAATATAAAAAATATTGCAGGATATCTAGACGCGGGGTCAAAGAGGGCGGTGATGTAGTGACGACGGCGTATACAATATATAAATATTGCAGGATATCTAGGCGCGGGGACTGAGAGATATCGACGGCGACGCGACCTAGGCGCATACAATACAAAAATATTGCAGGATATCTAGACACGGGGTCAGAGTGGGCAGTGATGTAGCGATGACGGTGCGCCCTAGGCGCATACAATATAACAATATTGCAAGATATCTAGGCGCGGGTACTGAAAGACTCCAAAGATGTAGTGACGATGGCGCGACCTAGGCGCATACAATATAAAAAATATTGCAGGATATCTAGACGCGAGGTCAGAGAGGGCGGTGATGTAGTGACGACGGCGTATACAATATATAAATATTGCAGGATATCTAGGCGCGGGGACTGAGAGATATCGACGGCGACGCGGCCTAGGCGCATACAATACAAAAATATTGCATTGATATTTAGACGCGGGGTCAAAGAGGGCGGTGATGAAGCGACTACGGCGCGACCTAGGCGCAAACAATATAAAAAATATTGCAGGATATCTAGGCGCGGGGACTGAGAGATATCGACGGCGACGCGACCTAGCCGCATACAATACAAAAATATTGCAGGATATCTAGACGCGAGGTCAGAGAGGGCGGTGATGAAGCGACGACGGCGCGACCTAGGCGCATGCAATATAAAAAACATTGCAGGATATCTAGGCGCGGGGACTGAGAAATATCGACGGCGATGCGATCTAGGCGTATATAATATAAAAAATATTGCAGGATATCTAAACGCGGGGTCAGAGAGGGTGGTGATGTAGTGACGATGGCGTATACAATATATAAATATGGCATGATAGCTTGGCGCGGGATTAAGAAGAGCGGTGATGTATCGACGATGGCGCGACCTAGGCGCATACAATACAAAAATATTGCAGGATATCCAGACGCGTGGTCAAAGAGGGCGGTGACGAAGCGACGACGGCGCGACCTAGGAGCATTCAATATAAAAAATATTGCAGGATATCTAGGGGCAGGGACTGAGAGATATCGACGGCGATACGACCTAGGCGCATACAATATAAAAACAGCGCAGGATAGCGTCAGAGAGGGCAGTGATGTAGCGATGACGGCGCAACCTTGGCCCATACAATATAAAAGTATTGCAGGATATCTAGACGCGTGGTCAGAGAGGGCGGTGATTTAGCGACGACGTCGTATACAATATATAAATATTGCAGGATATCTACGCGCGGGGACTGAGAGATATCGACGGCGGCACGACCTAGGCGCATACAATACAAAAATATTGCAGGATATCTAGACGCGGGATAAGAGAGGGCGGTGATGTATTGACGACGCCGTATACAATATATAAATATTGCAGGATATCTAGGTGCTGGGACTAAAAGATATCGACTGCGACGCGACCTACGCGCATACAATATAAAAAATATTGCAGGATATCTAGACACGGGGACAGAGTGGGCGGCGTTGTAGCGATGACGGTGCGCCCTAGGCGCATACAATATAACAATATTGCAAGATATCTAGGCGCGGGTACTGAAAGACTCCAAAGATGTAGCGACGATGGCGCGACCTAGGCGCATACAATACAAAAATATTGTAGGATATCCAGACGCGTGGTCAAAGAGGGCGGTGATGAAGCGACGACGGCGTATACAATATATAAATATTGCAGGATATCTAGGCGCGGGTACTGAGAGGGTCCAACGATGTAACGACGACGGCGCAACCTAGGCGCATACAATATAACAATATTGAAAGATATCTAGGCGCGGGTACTGAGAGACTCCAAAGATGTAGCGGCGATGACGCGACCTTGGCGCATACAATATAAAAAATATTGCAGGATATCTAGGCGCGGGGACTGAGAGATAGCGAAGGCGACGCGGCCTAGGCGTATACAATATATAAATATTGCAGGATATCTAGACGCGTGGTCAAAGAGGGCGGTGATGAAGCGACGACGGCGCGTCCTAGGAGCATTCAATATAAAAAATATTGCAGGATATCTAGGGGCGGGGACTGAGAGATATCGACGGCGATACGACCTAGGCGCATACAATATAAAAACAACGCAGGATATCTTGACGCGGCGTCAGAGAGGGCGGTGATGTAGCGATGACGGCGCAACCTTGGCCCATACAATATAAAAAATATTGCAGGATATCTAGACGCGGGGTCAGAGAGAGAGGTGATGTAGAGACGACGGCGTATACAATATATAAATATTGCATGATATCTAAGCGCAGGGTCAAGAAGAGCGGTGATGTAGCGACGACGGCGCGACCTAGGCGCATACAATACAAAAATATTGCAGGATATCCAGACGCGTGGTCAAAGAGGGTGGTGATGAAGCGAAGACGGCGCGACCTAGGAGCTTTCAATATAAAAAATATTGCAGGATATCTAGGCGCGGGGTCAGAGAGAGCGGTGATGTAGTGACGACGTCGTATACAATATATAAATATTGCAGGATATCTAGGCGCGGGGACTGAGAGATATCAACGGCGACGCGACCTAGGCGCATACAATATAAAAATATTGCAGGATATCTAGACGCGTGGTCAGAGAGGGCGGTGATGTAGTGACGACGGCGTATACAATATATAAATATTGCAGGATATCTATGCGCGGGGACTGAGAGATATCGACGGCGACGCGACCTAGGCGCATACAATATAAAAATATTGCAGGATATCTAGACGCGTGGTCAGAGAGGGCGGTGATGTAGTGACGACGTCGTATACAATATATAAATATTGCAGGATATCTATGCGCGGGGACTGAGAGATATCGACGGCGGCACGACCTAGGCGCATACAATACAAAATTATTGCAGGATATCTAGAGCGGGATCAGAGAGGGCGGTGATGTAGTGACGACGCCGTATACAATATATAAATATTGCAGGATATTTAGTTGCTGGAACTAAAAGATATCGACTGCGACGCGACCTACGCGCATACAATATAAAAATATAGCAGGATATCTAGACGCAGGGTCAGAGTGGGCGGTGATGTAGCGATGTCGGCGCGCCCTAGGCGCATACAATATAAAAAATTTTGCAGGATATCTAGACGCGGGGTCAGAGAGGGCGGTGATGTAGCGACGACGGCGTATACAATATATAAATATTGCAGGATATCTAGGCGCGGGGACTGAGAGATATCGACGGCGACGCGACCTAGGCGCATACAATATAAAAATATTGCAGGATATCTAGACGCCTGGTCAGAGAGGGCGGTGATGTAGTGACGACGCCGTATACAATATATAAATATTGCAGGATATCTAGGCGCGGTGACTGAGAGATATCGACGGCGACGCGACCTACGCACATACAATATAAAAATATTGCAGGATATCTAGACGCGTGGTCAGAGTGGGCGGTGATGTAGCGATGACGGCGCGCCCTAGGCGCATACAATATAAAAAATATCGAAGGATATCTAGACGCGGGGTCAGAAAGGGAGGTTATGTAGCGACGACGGCGTACACAATATATAAATATTGCATCATATCTAGGCGCGGGGACTGAGAGATATCGACGGCGACGCGACCTAGGCGCATACAATACAAAAATATTGCAGGATATCTAGACGCCGGGTCAGAGAGAGCGGTGATGTAGAGACGACGGCGTATACAATATATAAATATTGCAGGCTATCTAGGCGCGGGGACTGAGAGATATCGACGGCGACGCGACCTAGGCGCATACAATACAAAAATATTGCAGGATATCTAGACGCGGGGTCAAAGAGGGCGGTGATGAGGCGACTATGGCGCGACCTAGGCGCAAACAATATAAAAAATATTGCAGGATATCTAGACGCGGGGTCAGAGAGGGTGGTGATGTAGTGACGATGGCGTATACAATATATAAATATTGCATGATATCTAAGCGCAGGGTCAAGAAGAGCGGTGATGTAGCGACGACGGCGCGACCTAGGCGCTTACAATACAAAAATATTGCAGGATATCCAGACGCGTGGTCAAAGAGGGTGGTGATGAAGCGACGACGGCGCGACCTAGGAGCTTTCAATATAAAAAATATTGCAGGATATCTAGGCCCGGGGTCAGAGAGGGCGGTGATGTAGTGACGACGGCGTATAAAATATATAAATATTGCAGGATATCTAGGCGCGGGAACTGAGAGGCTCCAACGATGTAGCGACGACGGCGCAACCTAGGCGCATACAATACAAAAATATTGCACGATATCTAGACGCGGGGTCAGATAGGGCGGTGATGTAGCGACGACGGCGTATACAATATATAAATATTGCAGGATAATTAGGAGAGCGGCGATGGCGCGACCTAGGCCCATACAATATAAAAATATTGCACGATATCTTGGTACGGGGACTGAGATATAGCGACGGCGATGCGGCCTAGGTGCATACAATATAAAAAATATTGAAGGATATCTAGGCGCGGGGTCAGAGTGGGCGGTGATGTAGCGACGGCGATACGACCTAGGAGCATACAATATAAAAAATATTGCAGGATATCTTGGTATAGGGACTGAAAGTTAGCGACGACGACGCGGCCTAGGCGCATGCAATATATAAATATTGCAGGATATCTTGGCTCGGAGAATGAGAGATATCGACGGCGACGCGACCTAGGCACATACAATACAAAAATATTGCAGAATATCTAGACGCGGGGTCAGAGTGGGCGGTGATGTAGAGACGACGGCGTATACAATATATAAATATTGCAAGATATCTAGGCGCGGGGACTGAGAGATATCGCCGGCGACGCGACCTAGGCGCATACAATACAAAAATATTGCAGGATATCTAGACGCGGGGTCAAAGAGGGCGGTGATGAAGCGACTACAGCGTGACCTAGGCGCAAATAATATAAAAAATATTGCACGATATCTAGACGCGGGGTCAGAGACGGCGGTGATGTAGTGACGATGGCGTATACAATATGTAAATATTGCATGATATCTAAGCGCGGGGTCAAGAAGAGCGGTGACGTAGCGACGACGGCGCGACCTAGGCGCATACAATACAAAAATATTGCAGGATATCCAGACGCGTGGTCAAAGAGGATGGTGATGAAGCGACGACGGCGCGACCTAGGAGTATTCAATATAAAAAATATTGCAGGATATCTAGGCGCGGGGTCAGAGAGGGCGGTGATGTAGTAACGACGGCGTATACAATATATAAATATTGCATGATATCTAAGCGCGGGGTCAGAGTGGGCGGTGATGTAGCGACGACGGCGCGACCTAGGCGCATACAATACAAAAATATTGCAGGATATCCAAACGCGTGGTCAAAGAGGGTGGTGCTGAAGCGACGACGGCGCGACATAGGAACATTCAATATAAAAAATATTGCAGGATATCTAGGCGCGGGGTCAGAGAGGGCGGTGACGTAGTGACGACGGCGCGCCCTAGGCGCATACGATATAACAATATTGCAAGATATCTAGGCGCGGGTACTGAGAGACTCCAAAGATGTAGCGACGATGGCGCGACCTAGGCGCATACAATATAAAAAATATTGCAGGATATCTAGGCGCGTGGACTGAGAGATATCGACGGCGACGCGACCTAGGCGCATACAATACAAAAATATTGCAGGATATCTAGACGCGTGGTCAAAGAGGGCGGTGATGAAGCGACAATGGTGCGACCTAGGCGCAAACAATATAAAAAATATTGCAGGATATCTAGACGCGGGGTCAGAGAGGGTGGTGATGTAGTGACGATGGCGTATACAATATATAAATATTGCATGATATCTAAGCGCGGGGTCAAGAAGAGTGGTGACGTAGCGACGACGGCGCGACCTAGGCGCATACAATACAAAAATATTGCAGGATATCCAGACGCGTGGTCAAAGTGGGTGGTGATGAAGCGACGACGGCGCGACCTAGGAGCATTCAATATAAAAAATATTGCAGGATATCTAGGCGCGGGGTCAGAGAGGGCGGTGATGTAGTAACGCCGGCGTATACAATATATAAATATTGCATGATATCTAAGCGCGGGGTCAAGAAGAGCGGTGATGTAGCGACGACGGTGCGACCTAGGCGCATACAATACAAAAATATTGCAGGATATCTAGACACGGGGTCAGAGTGGGCGGTGATGAAGTGACGACGGCGTATACAATATATAAATATTGAACGATATCTAAGCGCAGGGTCAAGAAGAGCGGTGATGTAGCGACGACGGCGCGACCTAGGCGCATACAATACAAAAATATTGCAGGATATCCAGACGCGTGGTCAAAGAGGGTGGTGATGAAGCGAAGACGGCGCGACCTAGGAGCATGCAATATAAAAAATATTGCAGGACATCTAGGCGCGGGGTCAGAGAGGGCGGTGATGTAGTGACGACGGCGTATACAATATATAAATATTGCAGGATATCTTGGTACGGGGACTGAGATATAGCGACGGCGACGCGGCCTAGGCGTATACGATATATAAATATTGCATGATATCTAGACGCGGGGTTAAGGAGAGCGGTGATGTAGAGACGACGGCGTATATAATATATAAATATTGCAGGATATCTAATCGCGGGGACCGAGATATAGCGACGGCGACGCGGCCTAGGCGTATACGATATATAAATATTGCATGATATCTAGACGCGGGGTTAAGGAGAGCGGTGACGGACACATTCAATATAAAAAATATTGCAGGATATCTTGGTACGGGAACTGAGAGATAGCGACGGCGACGCGGCCTAGGCGCATACAATACAAAAATATTGCAGGATATCTAGACGCGTGGTCAAAGAGGGCGGTGATTTAGCGATGACGGCGCAACCTTGGCCCATACAATATAAAAGTATTGCAGGATATCTAGACGCGTGGTCAGAGAGGGCGGTGATTTAGCGACGACGGCGTATACAATATATAAATATTGCAGGATATCTACGCGCGGGGACTGAGAGATATCGACGGCGATACGACCTAGGCGCATACAATATAAAAACAGCGCAGGATATCTTGACGCGGCGTCAGAGAGGGCGGTGATGTAGCGATGACGGTGCGCCCTAGGCGCATACAATATAACAATATTGCAAGATATCTAGGCGCGGGTACTGAGAGACTCCAAAGATGTAGCGACGATGGCGCATACAATGTAAAAATATCGCAGAATATCTGGGCGCGGGGACTGAGAAATATCGACGGTGACACGACCTAGGCGCATACAATATAAAAAGTATTGCAGTATATGTAGGCGCCGGGAATGAGATATATCGACCTCGACGCGACCTAGGCGCATATAATACAAAAATATTGCAGAATATCTAGACGCGGGGTCAGAGGGGGCGGTGATGTAGTGACGACGCCGTATTCAATATATAAATATTGCAGGATATATAGGCGCGGGGAATGAGATATATCGACGGCGACGCGACCTAGGCACATACAATACAAAAATATTGCAGGATATCTAGGCGCAGGGTCAGAGTGGGCGGTGATGTAGCGACGGCGATACGACCTAGGCGCATACAATATAAAAAATATTGTAGGATATCTTGGTATGGGGACTGAAAAATAGCGATGACGACGCGGCCTAGGCGCATGCAATATATAAATATTGCAGGATATCTAGGCGCGCTGTCAACGAGAGCGGTGATGTAGCGACGACGGCGCAACCTAGGCGCATACAATATAAAAAAATTGCAGGATATTTAGACGCGTGGTCAAAGAGGGCGGGGATGTAGCGACGACGGCGTATACAATATAAAAATATTGCAGGATATCTTGGTACGGGAACTGAGAGATTGCGACGCCGACGCGGCCTAGGCGTATACAATATAAAAATATTGCAGTATATCTAGGCGCGGGGACTAAGAGGTATCAACGGCGATGCGACCTAGGCGCATACAATATATAAATATTGCAGGATATCTAGGCGCGCTGTCAACGAGAGCGGTGATGTAGCGACGACGGCGCAACCTAGGCGCATACAATATAAAAATATTGCAGGATATTTAGACGCGTGGTCAAAGAGGGCGGGGATGTAGCGACGACGGCGTATATAACATATAAATATTGCAGGATATCTAGGCGCGGGGACTGTGATATAGCGACGGCGACGCGGCCTAGGCGTATACGATATATAAATATTGCATGATATCTAGACGCGGGGTTAAGGAGAGCGGTGATGTAGCGACGCCGCTGTATACAATATATAAATATTGCAGGATATATACGCGCGGGGTCAGAGAGGGGGGTGATGGAGCGACGACGGCGTGATCTAGGCGAATACAATATAAAAAAATTGCAGGATACCTAGACGCGGTGTCAGAGAGGGCGGTGATGAAGCGACGACGGCACGACCTAGGTGCATACAATATAAAAAATATTGCAGGATATTTAGACGCGTGGTCAAAGAGGGCGGGGATGTAGCGACGACGGCGTATACAATATAAAAATATTGCAGGATATCTTGGTACGGGAACTGAGAGATTGCGACGCCGACGCGGCCTAGGCGTATACAATATAAAAATATTGCAGTATATCTAGGCGCGGGGACTAAGAGGTATCAACGGCGATGCGACCTAGGCGCATACAATATATAAATATTGCAGGATATCTAGGCGCGCTGTCAACGAGAGCGGTGATGTAGCGACGACGGCGCAACCTAGGCGCATACAATATAAAAATATTGCAGGATATTTAGACGCGTGCTCAAAGAGGGCGGGGATGTAGCGATGACGGTGCGCCCTAGGCGCATACAATATAACAATATTGCAAGATATCTAGGCGCGGGTACTGAGAGACTCCAAAGATGTAGCGACGATGGCGCATACAATGTAAAAATATCGCAGAATATCTGGGCGCGGGGACTGAGAAATATCGACGGTGACACGACCTAGGCGCATACAATATAAAAAGTATTGCAGTATATGTAGGCGCCGGGAATGAGATATATCGACCTTGACGCGACCTAGGCGCATATAATACAAAAATATTGCAGAATATCTTGACGCGGGGTCAGAGGGGGCGGTGATGTAGTGACGACGCCGTATTCAATATATAAATATTGCAGGATATATAGGCGCGGGGAATGAGATATATCGACGGCGACGCGACCTAGGCACATACAATACAAAAATATTGCAGGATATCTAGGCGCAGGGTCAGAGTGGGCGGTGATGTAGCGACGGCGATACGACCTAGGCGCATACAATATAAAAAATATTGTAGGATATCTTGGTATGGGGACTGAAAAATAGCGATGACGACGCGGCCTAGGCGCATGCAATATATAAATATTGCAGGATATCTAGGCGCGCTGTCAACGAGAGCGGTGATGTAGCGACGACGGCGCAACCTAGGCGCATACAATATAAAAAAATTGCAGGATATTTAGACGCGTGGTCAAAGAGGGCGGGGATGTAGCGACGACGGCGTATACAATATAAAAATATTGCAGGATATCTTGGTACGGGAACTGAGAGATTGCGACGCCGACGCGGCCTAGGCGTATACAATATAAAAATATTGCAGTATATCTAGGCGCGGGGACTAAGAGGTATCAACGGCGATGCGACCTAGGCGCATACAATATATAAATATTGCAGGATATCTAGGCGCGCTGTCAACGAGAGCGGTGATGTAGCGACGACGGCGCAACCTAGGCGCATACAATATAAAAATATTGCAGGATATTTAGACGCGTGCTCAAAGAGGGCGGGGATGTAGCGACGACGGCGTATATAACATATAAATATTGCAGGATATCTAGGCGCGGGGACTGTGATATAGCGACGGCGACGCGGCCTAGGCGTATACGATATATAAATATTGCATGATATCTAGACGCGGGGTTAAGAAGAGCGGTGATGTAGCGACGCCGCTGTATACAATATATAAATATTACATGATATATCCGCGCGGGATCAGAGAGGGGGGTGATGGAGCGACGACGGCGTGACCTAGGCGAATACAATATAAAAAATATTGCAGGATACCTAGACGCGGTGTCAGAGAGGGCGGTGATGAAGCGACGACGGCACGACCTAGGTGCATACAATATAAAAAATATTGCAGGATATCTAGGCACGGGCACTGAGAGATAGCGACGGCGACGGGACCTTGGCGCATACAATACAAAAATATTGCAGGATATCTAGACGCTCGGTCAGAGAGGGCGGTGATGTAGCGATGACGGTGCGACCTATGCGCATTCAATATAACAAAATTGCAAGATATCTAGGTGCGGAGACTGAGGGATATCGACGGCGACAAGACCTAGGCGCATACAATATAAAAAATATTGCAGGATATCTAGACGCGGGGTCAGAGGGGGCGGTGATGTATCGATGACGGCGCGACCTAGGCGCATAAAATATAAAAAATATTGCAGGATATCTAGACGCCTGGTCAGAGAGGGCGGTGATGTAGCGATGACGGCGCGACCTAGGCGCATACAATATAAAAATATTGCAAGATATCTAGGCGCGGGTACTAAAAGACTCCAACGATATAGCGACGATGCCGCGACCTAGGCGCATACAATATAAAAATATTGCATTATATCTAGGCGCGGGGACTGAGAGGTATCAACGTCGATGCGACCTTGGCGCATACAATATAAAAAATATTGCAGGATATCTAGATGCGTGGTTAGAGAGGGCGGTGATGTAGTGACGACGGCGTATACAATATAAAAATATTGCAGGATATCCTGGTACGGGAACTGAGAGATAGCGACGCCGACGCGGCCTAGGCGTATACAATATAAAAATATTGCAGTATATTTAGGCGCGGGGACTAAGAGGTATCAACGGCGATGCGACCTAGGCGCATACAATATATAAATATTGCAGGATATCTAGGCGCGCTGTCAACGAGAGCGGTGATGTAGCGACGACGGCGCAACCTAGGCGCATACAATATAAAAATATTGCAGGATATTTAGACGCGTGGTCAAAGAGGGCGGGGATGTAG
This sequence comes from Crataerina pallida, assembly GCA_949710015.1. Lineage (NCBI taxonomy): Eukaryota > Metazoa > Arthropoda > Insecta > Diptera > Hippoboscidae > Crataerina > Crataerina pallida. The sequence continues at coordinate 12,281,752 of OX453291.1, forward strand.
CGACGACGGCGTATATAACATATAAATATTGCAGGATATCTAGGCGCGGGGACTGTGATATAGCGACGGCGACGCGGCCTAGGCGTATACGATATATAAATATTGCATGATATCTAGACGCGGGGTTAAGGAGAGCGGTGATGTAGCGACGCCGCTGTATACAATATATAAATATTGCAGGATATATACGCGCGGGGTCAGAGAGGGGGGTGATGGAGCGACGACGGCGTGATCTAGGCGAATACAATATAAAAAAATTGCAGGATACCTAGACGCGGTGTCAGAGAGGGCGGTGATGAAGCGACGACGGCACGACCTAGGTGCATACAATATAAAAAATATTGCAGGATATCTAGGCACGGGCACTGAGAGATAGCGACGGCGACGGGACCTTGGCGCATACAATACAAAAATATTGCAGGATATCTAGACGCTCGGTCAGAGAGGGCGGTGATGTAGCGATGACGGTGCGACCTATGCGCATTCAATATAACAATATTGCAAGATATCTAGGTGCGGGGACTGAGGGATATCGACGGCGACAAGACCTAGGCGCATACAATATAAAAAATATTGCAGGATATCTAGACGCGGGGTCAGAGAGGGCGGTGATGTAGCGACGACGGCGAATACAATATATAAATATTGCAGGATATCTAGGAGCGGGGACTGAGAGATATCGACGCCGATGCGACCTAGTCGCATACAATATAAAAAATATTGCAGGATATCTAGACGAGTGGTCAGAGAGGGCGATGATGTAGCGACGACGGCGTATACAATATATAATAATTGCAGGATATCTAGACGAGTGGTCAGAGAGGGCGGTGATGTTGCGACAACGGCGTATACAATATATAAATATTGCAGGATATCTAGGCGCGGGGACTGAGATATGTCGACGCCGATGCGACCTAGGCGCATACAATATAAAACATATTGCGGGATATCTAGACGCGGGGTCAGAGAGGGCCGTGATGTAGCGACGACGTCGTATACAATATATAAATATTGCAGGATATCTAGACGCGAGGCCTGAGATATATCGTCGGCGACACGAGCTAGGCGCATACAATATAAAAAATATTGCAGGATATCTAGACGAGTGGTCAGAGAGGGCGTTGATGTTGCGACGACGGCGTATACAATATATAAATATCGCAGGATATCTAGGCGCGGGGACTGAGAGATATCGACGCCGATACGGCCTAGGCGCATACAATATAAAAAATATTGCAGGATATCTAGACGAGGTGTCAGAGAGGGCGGTGATGTAGCGACGACGGCGCATACAATATAAAAAATATTGCAGGATATCTAGACGAGTGGTCAGAGAGGGCGGTGATGTTGCGACGACGGCGTATACAATATATAAATATCGCATGATATCTAGGCTCGAGGACTGAGAGATATCGACGCCGATGCGACCTAGGCGCATACAATATAAAACATATTGCGGGATATCTAGACGCGGCGTCAGAGAGGGCGGTGATGTAGCGACGACGGCGTATACAATATATAAATATTGCAGGATATCTAGGCGCGGGGACTGAGATATGTCGACGCCGATGCGACCTAGGCGCATACAATATAAAACATATTGCGGTATATCTAGACGCGGGGTCAGAGAGGGCCGTGATGTAGCGACGACGTCGTATACAATATATAAATAGTGCAGGATATCTAGACGCGGGGCCTGAGATATATCGACGGCGACACGAGCTAGGCGCATACAATATAAAAAATATTGCAGGATATCTAGACGAGCGGTCAGAGAGGGCGGTGATGTTGCGACAACGGCGTATACAATATATAAATATCGCAGGATATCTAGGCGCGGGGACTGAGAGATATCGACGCCGATGCAGCCTAGGCACATACAATATAAAAAATATTGCAGGATATCTAGACGAGTGGTCAGAGAGGGCGGTGATGTAGCGACGACGGCGTATACAATATATAAATATTGCAGGATATCTAGGCGCGGGGACTGAGATATGTCGACGCCGATGCGACCTAGGCGCAAACAATATAAAACATATTGCGGGATATCTAGATGCGGGGTCAGAGAGTGCCGTGATGTAGCGACGACGTCGTATACAATATATAAATATTGCCGGATATCTAGGCGCGGGGACTGAGAGATATCGACGGCGACGCGTCCTAGGCGCATACAATACAAAAATATTGCAGGATATCTAGATGCGGGGTCAGAGTGGGCGGCGATGTAGCAATGACGGCGCGCCCTAGGCGCATAAAATATAATAAAGTTGCAAGATATCTAGGCTCGAGTACTGAGAGACTCCAAAGATGTAGCGACGATGGCGCGACCTAGGCGCATACATTATAAAAAATATTGCAGGATATCTAGACGCGGAGTTAGAGAGGGCGGTGATGTTGCGACGACGGCGTATACAATATATAAATATCGCATGATATCTAGGCTCGAGGACTGAGAGTTATCGACGCCGATGCGACCTAGGCGCATACAATATAAAACATATTGCGGGATATCTAGACGCGGCGTCAGAGAGGGCGGTGATGTAGCGACGACGGCGTATACAATATATAAATATTGCAGGATATCTAGGCGCGGTGACTGAGATATGTCGACGCCGATGCGACCTAGGCGCATACAATATAAAACATATTGCGGTATATCTAGACGCGGGGTCAGAGAGGGCCGTGATGTAGCGACGACGTCGTATACAATATATAAATAGTGCAGGATATCTAGACGCTGGGCCTGAGATATATCGACGGTGACACGAGCTAGGCGCATACAATATAAAACATATTGAGGGATATCTAGACGCGGCGTCAGAGAGGGCCGTGATGTAGAGACGACGTCGTATACAATATATAAAAGTATTGCAGTATATCTAGGCGCGGGGACTGAGAGATATCGACGCCGATGCGGCCTAGGCACATACAATATAAAAAATATTGCAGGATATCTAGACGAGTGGTCAGAGAGGGCGGTGATGTTGCGACGACGGCGTATACAATATATAAATATCGCAGGATATCTAGGCGCGGGGACTGAGAGATATCGACGCCGATACGGATTGGCGCATACAATATAAAAAATATTGCAGGATATCTAGACGAGGGGTCAGAGAGGGCGGTGATGTAGCGACGACGGCGTATACAATATATAATAATTGCAGGATATCTAGACGAGTGGTCAGAGAGGGCGGTGATGTAGCGACGACGGCGTATACAATATATAAATATTGCAGGATATCTAGGCGCGGGGACTGAGATGTGTCGACGCCGATGCGACCTAGGCGCATACAATATAAAACATATTGCGGGATATCTAGACGCGGCGTCAGAGAGGGCCGTGATGTAGCGACGACGTCGTATACAATATATAAATATTTCAGGATATCTAGACTCGGGGCCTGAGATATATCGACGGCGACACGACCTAGGCGCATACAATATAAAAAATATTGCAGGATATCTAGACGAGTGATCAGAGAGGGCGGTGATGTTGCGACGACGGTGTATACAATATATAAATATCTCATGATATCTAGGCTCGAGGACTGAGAGATATCGACGCCGATGCGACCTAGGCGCATACAATATAAAACATATTGCGGGATATCTAGACGCGGCGTCAGAGAGGGCGGTGATGTAGCGACGCCGGCGTATACAATATTTAAATATTTCAGGATATCTAGGCGCGGGGTCAGAGAGGGCGGTGATGTAGCGACGACGGCGTATATAATATATAAATATTGCAGGTTATCTAGCCGCGGGGACTGAGAGATAGCGACGGCGACGCGGCCTAGGCGTATACTATATATAAATATTGCATGATATCTAGGCGCGGTGTTAAGGAGAGCGGTGATGTACAGACGACGGCGCGACCTAGGCGCATACAATACAAAAATATTGCAGGATATCTAGACGAGTGGTCAGAGAGGGCGGTGATGTAGCGACGACGGCGTATACAATATATAATAATTGCAGGATATCTAGGCGCGGGGACTGAGATGTGTCTACGCCGATGCGACCTAGGCGCATACAATATAAAACATATTGCGGGATATCTAGACGCGGCGTCAGAGAGGGCCGTGATGTAGCGACGACGTCGTATACAATATATAAAAGTATTGCAGTATATCTAGGCGCGGGGACTGAGAGATATCGACGGCGATGCGACTTAGGCGCATACAATATAAAAAATATTGCAGGATATCTAGACGAGTGGTCAGAGAGGGCGGTGATGTTGCGACGACGGCGTATACAATATATAAATATCGCATGATATGTAGGCTCGAGGACTGAGAGATATCGACGCCAATGCGACCTAGGCGCATACAATATAAAACATATTGCGGGATATCTAGACGCGGCGTCAGAGAGGGCGGTGATGTAGCGACGACGGCGTATACAATATATAAATATTGCAGGATATCTAGGCGCGGGGACTGAGATATGTCGACGCGGATGCGACCTAGGCGCATACAATATAAAACATATTGCGGGATATCTCGACGCGGGGTCAGAGAGGGCCGTGATGTAGCGACGACGTCGTATACAATATATAAATATTGCAGGATATCTAGACGCGGGGCCTGATATATCGACGGCGACACGAGCTAGGCGCATACAATATAAAAAATATTGCAGGATATCTAGACGAGTGGTCAGAGAGGGCGTTGATGTTGCGACGACGGCGTATACAATATATAAATATCGCAGGATATCTAGGCGCGGGGACTGAGAGATATCGACGCCGATACGGCCTAGGCGCATACAATATAAAAAATATTGCAGGATATCTAGACGAGGGGTCAGAGAGGGCGGTGATGTAGCGACGACGGCGTATACAATATATAATAATTGCAGGATATCTAGACGAGTGGTCAGAGAGGGCGGTGATGTAGCGACGACGGCGTATACAATATATAAATATTGCAGGATATCTAGGCGCGGGGACTGAGATATGTCGACGCCGATGCGACCTAGGCGCATACAATATAAAACATATTGCGGGATATCTAGACGCGGCGTCAGAGAGGGCCGTGATGTAGCGACGACGTCGTATACAATATATAAATATTTCAGGATATCTAGACTCGGGGCCTGAGATATATCGACGGCGACACGACCTAGGCGCATACAATATAAAAAATATTGCAGGATATCTAGACGAGTGGTCAGAGAGGGCGGTGATGTTGCGACGACGGCGTATACAATATATAAATATCGCATGATATCTAGGCTCGAGGACTGAGAGATATCGACGCCGATGCGACCTAGGCGCATACAATATAAAACATATTGCGGGATATCTAGACGCGGCGTCAGAGAGGGCGGTGATGTAGCGACGCCGGCGTATACAATATTTAAATATTTCAGGATATCTAGGCGCGGGGTCAGAGAGGGCGGTGATGTAGCAACGACGGCGTATATAATATATAAATATTGCAGGTTATCTAGCCGCGGGGACTGACAGATAGCGACGGCGACGCGGCCTAGGCGTATACTATATATAAATATTGCATGATATCTAGGCGCGGGGTCAAGGAGAGCTGTGATGTAGCGACGACGGCGCGACCTAGGCGCATACAATACAAAAATATTGCAGGATATCTAGACGCGTGGTCAAAGAGGGCGGTAATGAAGCGTCGACGGCGCGACCTAGGAGTATTCAATATAAAAAATATTGCAGGATATCTAGGCGCGTGGTCAGAGAGGGCGGTGATGTAGCGACGACGGCGCGACCTAGGCGTATGCAATATAAAAAATGTTGCAGGATATCTAGACGCGGGGTCAGAGAGGGCCGTGATGTAGCGACGACGGCGCGTACAATACAAAAATATTGCAGGATATCTAGGCGCGGGGTCAGAGAGGGCGGGGATGTAGCGACGACGGCGTATACAATATATAAATATTGCAGGATATCTAGACGCGGGGCCTGAGAGATATCGACGGCGACACGAGCTAGGCGCATACAATATAAAAAATATTGCAGGATATCTAGACGAGTGGTCAGAGAGGGCGGTGATGTTGCGACGACGGCGTATACAATATATAAATATCGCAGAATATCTAGGCGCGGGGACTGAGAGATATCGACGCCGATGTGGCCTAGGCGCATACAATATAAAAAATATTGCAGGATATCTAGACACGGGATCAGAGAGGGCGGTGATGTAGCGACGACGGCGCGTACAATACAAAAATATTGCAGGATATCTAGGCGCGGGGTCAGAGAGGGCGGGGATGTAGCGACGACGGCGTATATAATATATAAATATTGCAGGATATCTAGGCGCGGGGACTGAAAAATTGCGGCGGCGATGCGGCCTAGGCGTATACAATACAAAAATATTGCAGGATATCTAGACGCGTGGTCAAAGAGGGCGGTAATGAAGCGTCGACGGCGCGACCTAGGAGTATTCAATATAAAAAATATTGCAGGATATCTAGACGAGTGGTCAGAGAGGGCGGTGATGTAGCGACGACGGCGTACACAATATGTAAATATTGCAGGATATCTAGGCGCGGGGACTGAGAGATATCGACGCCGATGCGACCTAGGCGCATACAATATAAAAAATATTGCAGGATATCTAGGCGCGGGGCCAGAGAGGGCCGTGATGTAGCGACGACGGCGTATACAATATATAAATATTGCAGGATATCTAGACGCGGGGCCTGAGAGATATCGACGGCGACACGACCTAGGCGCATACAATATAAAAAATATTGCAGGATATCTAGACGAGTGGTCAGAGAGGGCGGTGATGTAGCGACGACGGCGTATACAATATATAAATTTTGCAGGATATCTAGGCGCGGGGACTGAGAGATATCGACGGCGACACGACCCAGGCGCATACAATATAAAAAATATTGCAGTATATCTAGACGAGTGGTCAGAGAGGGCGGTGATGTAGCGACGACGGCGTACACAATAAACAAATATTGCAGGATATCTAGGCGCGGGGACATAAAAGTATTGCATTATATCTAGGCGCGGGGACTGAGAGATATCGACGGCGATGCGACCAAGGCGCATACAATATAAAAAATATTGCAGGATATCTAGACACGGGGTCAGAGAGGGCGGTGATGTAGCGACGCCGACGTATACAATATATAAATATTGCAGGATATCTAGGCGCGGGTCAGAGAGGGCGGTGACGTAGCGACGACGGCGTATACAATATATAAATATTGCAGGATATCTAGGCGCGGGGTCAGAGAGGGCGGGGATCTAGCGACGATGGCGTATATAATATATAAATATTGCAGGATATCTATGCGCGGGGACTGAGATATAGCGACGGCGACGCGGCCTAGGCGCATAAAATACAAAAATATTGCATGATACCTGGACGCGGGGTCAGCGAATGTGGTGTTGAAGCGACGACGGCGCGACCTAGGCGCATACAATATAAAAAATATTGCAGGATATCTAGGCGCGGTGTCAAAGAGAGCGGTGATGTAGTGACGACGGCGCGACCTAGGCGCTAAAATACAAAAATATTGCAGGATATCTAGACGCGGGGTCAAAGAGGGCGGTGATGAAGGGACGACGGCGTATACAATATATAAATATTGCAGGATATCTAGACGCGGGGACTAAGAGATATCGACGGCGATGCGACCAAGGCGCATACAATATAAAAAATATTGCAGGATATCTAGACACGGGGTCAGAGAGGGCGATGATGTAGCGACGACGGCGTACACAATATTTAAATATTTCAGGATATCTAGGCGCGGGGTCAGAGAGGGCGGTGATGTAGCGACGACGGCGTACACAATATATAAATATTGCAGGATATCTAAGCGCGGGGACATAAAAGTATTGCAGTATATCTAGGCGCGGGGACTGAGAGATATCGACGGCGATGCGACCAAGGCGCATACAATATAAAAATATTGCAGGATATCTAGACACGTGGTCAGAGAGGGCGGTGATGTAGCGATGACGGCGCAACCTAGGGGTATTCAATATTAAAAATATTGCAGGATACCTAGGCGCGTGGTCAGAGAGGGCGGTAATGTAGCGACGACGGCGCGACCTAGGCGCATACAATATAAAAAATATTGCAGGATATCTAGACGCGTGGTCAGAGAGGGCCGTGATGTAGCGACGGCGGCGTATACAATATATAAATATTGCAGGATATCTAGACGCGGGGCCTGAGAGATATCGACGGCGACACGACCTAGGCGCATACAATATAAAAAATATTGCAGGATATCTAGACGAGTGGTCAGAGAGGGCGGTGATGTAGCGACGACGGCGTACACAATATGTAAATATTGCAGGATACCTAGGCGCGGGGACTGAGAGATATCGACGCCGATGCGACCTAGGCGCATACAATATAAAAAATATTGCAGGATAACTAGGCGCGGGGCCAGAGAGGGCCGTGATGTAGCGACGACGGCGTACACAATATATAAAT